>OX579633.1:40729890-41065053 GCA_951230915.1 Antitrichia curtipendula
ATTTCACGGTCTCGATTCAGTGTGGGCTTCTCTAGCACCATCCGTTTCGATTAGCTACAGTATTTAAGTGTCAAATGTCATTGTGTGTTGAGCCTGTGAGTAGCGAGTTTCCTCCTTCTCTTGCATGCCGCGTTGTGAGCATTCTGAACTCAATATGCAATTGGACGTGAGGGAGTAAAATCCTGCGTTTCAATTGTAAGAGCTTTCATCTTTGTTTCTGGGCTATCTGAATGGTCCTAACGTCGGATGCACATGTCCAGATGAGGAGTCGACAGCAGAATCAGAGCCCCCTATCGATCTTGAAGATGGGCTTCCCGAAGATATCTCCTTGGAGTCTGTAGCAGCGGATGTGAGTGAGAAACTGGCCAATGGGCCAGCTGAAGTGGGAAGTGCGAAAGTGGAGATCGCTGATGGGTGGAATAATGGGAAGACATCTGGTTGGGCCAGTGCAGACCCTCCAGGCGAGGAAACTAGCAGCGCGTCTGCGGAGGACGTTGTATCGACCTCCGGCGTTCTTGGTTCCGCCCCTGCTGCTGTAGCTCCTGTTGCGGAGCAGGCACCGCTGCAGCGTTACACGTATTACATGATTCGTATTCCCAGGCCTGCAGACGATAAAGGCAAAGCTGATATCACGAGTGCCGAGTTGAAGTTGCAGGCGAAGGCCGATGAACGCGATCAGCACAACGTTCATGTGCAAGCCGCGAAGAGCAAACGGAACGAAGCGTTTGAGAAGCGAGCAGCTGCGCGCGAGGTTGAAGCGCAGTGCCTCCGGAAGCTGCGTGCCAATTTCAAGGAGTTGAAGCCGTTGCGAGATAGTTTAAGAAAGATCAAAGATGAGGGGCGGTCGATGAGAGAGAGAAACCAGGCTATGCCAAGGTCCGAAGAGGATCTGGACTATCGTATCGCCTCGTTGGAGTGGAGGATCCAGCACGAGAGCATTCCGTTGAAGGAGGAGAAACAGTTGATGCGTGATATCAAGGCCCTGGAAGCCTCTCGTGAGAATGTGAGGCAGAATGCGGCGTTGAATGTGCAAGTTGAGGAATCTTTGGGCAAGCGTGAGGATATCGAGGAAGCTTTGAAGCCCTTGAATGCGGAGTACAAGCAATTGGAGTTGGAGTACAAAGCCGCGAGTTTGATTCGAGAGTCTGCGGATGAGGAATTTGAGAAGCAGAATGGGGCTTTGACCGCCGTGATGGGTCAATGGCACAAAGCGAACGACTCGAGGCAAGAGGCATATGAAGCTCGAAGGGCCCTGAAGCAACAAGAGTACGGTCGCCTGCGAGATTTTTACGACAACAAGCGGGAAATTCAGCAGGCTCGGGACATTGCCAGCCAACCGAAGAGCAGGAAGGCCGTGGAGGAGTATTGCACTGCGCAGTTAGAGCGGGTTATGGGGCTTTGGACGACGAATGAAGAGTTTAGGACGAATTATGTGAAAGACAACGAGAGGAGTACAGTGCGACGTCTGGAAACGTTGGATGGTCGGGCTTTGGGTCCGGATGAGAGACCCCCGAAATTGTCGAGTGCGGAGCCTCCTCTGGCTGCAGCTGTGCACGAACGACCAAGTAAGGCGCCCCCCGCGGAGAATGGTCACCACGTTGGAATTGCAGGCGTAGAAGCTGAAGAGGCAGCGGCAAAGAAAGTAAAAAATCCAGTGGCCAAGGAGATTAAGGAGGTGAAGAGGGCAATCCCTGCAGACGCTGCTGTGGCGCTTCCAGTGGTGGAGAAGTCTTCCGAGGAGTTGGAGCGAGAGGCTGCTGAGCTGAAGGAGAAGAGACGAGCGTCTGAAATGGTGAAAGCAAAAGAGGCCGAAGAACGGAAGAAGCGCATCGCGGAAAGGGCTCAGTTGAAGGCGCAGGCATGGGCTCAGAAAGAGGCCGAGAGGAAGGAGAAGGAACGCGAGAAGAGAGCTCGCAAGAAGGCCGGTTCAGCGAGCTCTGCGGAGGCTCCGAAGTCTTTGGAGTCGAGTCTACAAGCGGAGAGCAACGAAAGTGGTCCCGAAGTGGAAGCAGCCGTCGTCGAGCCGAAGAAGGTTAGTTCGAAACAGCGGAGACGTGGTGTGACGAGCTCGGAGAAGGCTGCGCGAGCCGTGGAGAAAAGTCTCTTGCCCCCTGTTCGTCATGGTCGGCGTAAGGTCTTTGGTCTGTCCGTTGTGAGCTTGGTGGGGCTGGGTGCAATAGCCGTTCTTTTAGTTGCATTGGCAGTTTTCATGTTGTATAATGGTACTTCTGGGCAAAGGGCTCAGAGTCAGCGAGACCAGTAAAGATATAGTAAGGATGAGTAGAAAATTTGGAAGAGGATCTATAATTTTGTCTTAGTGATGACCCATGAGGAATGTAGGGCTGTTCTGAATTTTGTTTTTAATTGCAAATAAGGCTTGAAAGCATCCCTGACTCATTTGACTGGACAAACGTGATGCTGTCCATACTTTATTGCTTGTGTATTTGAAAGTCGAGAGCTGACGTTGGAGAATGTCGCCACGGCGTAAGGTATCCTCACCTAAATCAGACACTTTTTTGAGATTCAGCATCTCTGAACAAAAATTGGGAAAAAAGTCACATGAAGATGTTAGCAAATGAAAGTGGAAGGGAATGCAGTCAGTTTGAGAATTTCTCAAGACTGAAAAAACTCCAAACTTTCAAAGTGGAGGTCATAGGGACACCTATTTTGACACCAGACTACCCTTGATTGGACATTCTTAAAATACAAAATTAATATTGTGAAAAATATTATATGATAGTATGAACAATTTTTTTTTGTCTAACTATGAATAGAAAATCAATAGATCAAGATAATAGGTTCATTGTTCAATAAAATGTTCAATTTTAGGAATTTTAAAAATTTTAAAATTAGATTAGAAACTAGACTCAATAAAACTTCATTTCATTCCAAAATTATGAAAAGAGCATTTACATGGCTCAAATTTAGATCAAGAGTAAGGAGATAGGAATTACCAAAATATTCTAGGACTTTTTTTGTGATTTGTGGTATACATTTCTTCATTTTCAATAAATTCTTAGATAGCTTCATTTCATTCCAAATTCCCAAAAGATCATTTACATGGCTCAAATTCAGAACAAGAGCAAGGAGATAGGAATTACCAAAATATTCTAGGACTTTTTTAATGATTTGTAGCACACATTTCTTCATTTTTAGAAAATTCTTAGATAGCCCCATAATGCCCCTTTTGAGTGTGTTATGACAAGGAGAATTTTCTCTACCATTAAAAAAAGTAGATGAAAACACTGTTTTACATCCTCTAGGAAACATTGATTGTCATCTCAAAGTCATGTTTGGGCTCCTCTAATATTCAAAGAATAAGATAAGAACTTCCATTGTAAATTGTGCCTAAATATTGATCATATACGTATTGAACCTATCCATTATTCCATTAGCTATGAGCATAAATAGAAAAAGAAGGTAACATAATTATCTAGGAATGGAATTCATTGAAAAAAGTTGGTGGACACATTTCATTTTTTTCATTTCTACATGGGAGATATTTCTTTTATTCTCGTTACCACATTTAGAATATTATTTTTATTCTCATTTCCATATAGGAAAAAATGATTGTGTTGAAACCTACCTTGATTCTTGTCTATATAGAGAGATTGTGTACATGCAATCACTACCTCGTTTGAGGTGATAGTGACAAACCATATAAAAAATTATAAGAAACACACATGATTTACAAAAAGGCTACACATATCAATTTTCCATTGGTTGTAAAAAATGTATGCAAATTTTGAAAAAGGTATAGTACCCATTTTTCCATTGAATGTAAAACTTTTACATTCAATCCTAAACCTTAATCTCTTCAATAACTTTTTCTTCAATCTCATATCTCCTTTTCCTTCTTTGTCTCTTTCCAACTTTTGAAATTGTTCGCAGATGAAAAGAAAAAACATTAAAAAATATAGAAACTAATGAATTAGAAAGCATTAATTAACAATAAAATAACAAAGACCATCATATAGTAATTACTCGTATATAGCTATCATAAAATTTGAACATTCAAAACTTCAAATACCCTCTAATACTAAACTCAATATTTAAAATTTACGAGCATCCCCTTCCACCACAATCCAAAGCATTAGCACTTCACAAATCAAGATACAAATTGCCAAACCTTAACTCTCCCAATTCACCCCTAAACACTACATGCAGTGGTGCAAATTAACTAATCAGACATTGCATCACAGAATCTTCCTCTACATGCATCAAGCTTGAGGAGTTTACACTTAGAATATCCATTAAAAATCACGTGTGAACAAAACTTTGAACCCCCTATATATTTTTTTAATTTTAAATTAAATATATATATATATATAGAGAGAGAGAGAGAGAGAGAGAGAGAGATTTTCCTACTTTGAAAGTTTATGTTTTGAATTATTGATATTTTTATTTGTTAATGATAATTAGTTACAAATTTTTGAAGTAAAAAGATACACTATAGAACTGAAAAATAACTTTCACACCCCTATATTATATAAGAAAAAATTGCCTAAAAAATGAACAAAAAAATCCTAAAAATAACTCTCTGTTGAAAACTCATTTTCAGTTGAACATTGATTCAATGGTCATCTAAATGTGTTCTCTATAATTATTTGAGTTGAAAAATATGCCATTTTAGTTCCTTTTCAACCTCTTCTAGAAATCATTTCATATTTTATTTGAATTGGAAATATTGACAATAGAAATTTATAGTCATTATTAAACAATGCTCAAAATTTTAGATTGAAATTATAATTTATTAGAAACCACTTCTGTGCACGTGGTTTGTTGTAGTAGAACTAAGTGCACCCCCCAAGGCAGCAAGCTAGTTGACTACCTTTGAAAATAATATTAAAATGACTGAATTTCATGCAAAATACAAAACAATAGATAGTTGCACTAGAAGAAACCTTTTTTTTTTTTTACATCCAAATTTTGGACGTCAAAAAAAACACAGGTTTCTTCTAGTGTTGGCTCCTACATAAGCAAATAGCAGTTGAAGACTTACAAGAATCCTTGAGGCGCTCTGTTTCATCTTTCTCTTTTTGTATGTTGTTTCCTTCTTTTCCATAGAGAGTTTAGTCATGCTATACAGTAAGAAAAAATGTAGAACAAATTTTATTTTCTCTAAGTCTCATTTCTGTTATCTTATTATAAATAGAGATGTAAAATTAAATTGGAAGTCAATGAATGCGGATATAATGAACAAATCCTTTCAGTAAATGGTTATTGACTACAAACTGTTTTTAAAGACTATAGTCATTCCTAGGGACACTTAGTATACAAACTATTAGGGCGGTTATAGTCTTTTGAACTTGAAGAGGAGATTTGGAAGGTTGCTTGAAAGACTATATGATGTGATTTCTTTGCTTGTTTTTCTACCAATAGTGGTGATAGTTTTGAGCCCTTGACCATAGTCTTTGGTCTTGTACTTTGTGTGTGTAATTTGTATTTAAAGTTGCTAACAATAGTACCCAGTGAATGGAAGTTGAATGTTGTGATTATAATTGTTTGAGTGTTTTGAAGTCTGCTCTTGTGAATTGTTTGTGTGAATGGAATGATATGAATATATGTAGAAGTTAATGACAATAGTCTCTCTGGAAGTTTGTATTTAAATTCTTTGTGTGATGTTTGGCAATTGAATAATGAAGGATAGCTAATTGTGTGTAAAGACTATAGTCATGATATTGAATGTTGTGCAATAACTATAACTATGGTTTGTTAGCTGAAGCAAGCATGGGAAGTTTATAGAATAGAGACTATAGTTTGATTGGAAAAATATAAAATACATATGTGCCTAATGGTAGATTTAATGAAGTTGTGAAAATTGGACTATGGTTGTGTAGAATTAAATCCAGCTATTGAAGAAGGATGAGACAGTGATTGCTCACAGACTAGAGACAATTGAGTTCATTTTGTATAAGTGATCTATAGTTCTTGCATGAGATTATGGTCACAATTAAGAGTAATTCCTTCATTTGAAAATTGATGAATGAATCTAGGTGTATTTCAAATATCAAAAACATTAAATAGAAAGCATTGGAATATTGAAAAAATTTAGTGATTATGATCTAGACTATTGAATGAATACAAAATGAAAGAAGGAAGTGATAAAGTGGTGATAGAAAAGTGTGAGTAATAAGTATTATGTCATAAAATTAGAGTTGAGTAGTTGTATCAATGCATGCAAAGACAAATAGACAAATAGACAGTTCCAGAATGGAAGCGGAGTGTGAAGATTATGAACAAAATAAAAGATTGATGAGTATCACAATACTTATTCTTACAAATTAGAGTAAATAATGAAGACAATGAACAAGTCAAGAGAAATATGAGAAGAGAGGAAGAATGAAAATCCACATTTAATAATATCTTAGATAACCTTGTAAGAGAATTCATATTCTATGTTATAACAAATTTCTTATTTTTAGAGTGAACTACACATCCTGGAAGGTATGCATTAGTTTCCCAATTCTATTTAACAAGTGACATTAGCCACAATACAATAAACTATTTTGAACATTCCCTTGATTTAGAACCTCTATACTAGTGGTCTTGGATTTTTGCGAGTTAGGCAAAATCTAGATTAAAAAACAAAACATGACTCAACACGGGACTCAACATGTTGAATTAAAAATGACATCTGAAAACAAAAAACTTCAAATATTATTTGCAAAGAAATATAATCTATCCAAGAATGCTTACTTGGAGAAGATCATGCAAGGAAGGCAAAAGAATGGAAAGGAAGCCTTCTCTCAAGACAATTATTTTTCCGGCAAGCACATAGGCATCATTGCACCATGAGCTAGTCTTCCACCAATGTTTCACATTCACCCAAACATGAACCGCCACCTTCTCTCTTCCGTTTGCCTCCTTTAATACTCACATATCATCTTGTTTAGTTTTTTTGTGCAATTCAGATCAACGACATGGGAAGGGGGACTAAATTTTTTTAAGCACATTAGCAACTCTAGATTTTCTAGAGGGAGGGAGGAAATTGCAGAAACAAGACTTGCTTGCATCTTTTTAAGGGATGGTCAACTGCAAATGTACAATGCAATATAAAGTTGGTGGAAGTGCCTATTATAGAAAATCTAGTGAAAACTGAACCTATGACTATTAGAATGTCAAGAAACTAGGCATGAAACATTAAATTATTCAATGAAACTTCATTTTGACTCTAATTATGAATGAATTTTAAATTTGATATTTAATAAAGTTGAAATTAAGTTTGTTTTGCTTACTAAATTTTGAGATGATTTTGTGAAGATATAAAATTATCTTGAATATTTCAAGAAATAGTGAAGAAAAATCATTAAAAAATATAAAATTCACTTTTAAAATTTAACTAGTGGTACAATATTGTATACAATATCATAATGAAATCATATCTTATATCATTCTATACTTAAAAATGTGTTCATAAGCTCTCAACTTCACATTACAATAAAAAATATTAGTTTAAAACACTTATTGCTACATTGATCATGGCAAATCACATTTGCATGGCTTTATTGAACTGTTGCAAGACATCCAATATTTGTGTAAGCAGTTGTAGAAAACTTAGGTTAAATAGAATTGCATTCAGCAATGGAAAGCATTGGTTTAACAAAATTTTGGAAGTAAATGGATTTCATAATGTTGAAATTAGATTGGCTTGACAGGTGATTGTATACTACGGTCGCCCCCTTGCCGAATATACAATCTAATAAAAACTAGTACAAAATGTATACATATTGGTACAAAATGTATGCAAATTGATACTAAATGGAGCCAGAACGCCATTTACACCAAAGTTCAATGTTGGCCCATCTAAATCAAAAGGTTTTTTCATAGATTTTCAAATTTCAAATTAAAAAAAATAATTTAGAGCCAAAATTTGGCTCTCAAACTAAAATCATACATTTTCTAGGATATTTTCTTATATAGGTTTTTAAACACTAATTAAGTGCCTGGTCTAAGTACCTAAACATTAGAGCATTGGATTTAGCTGTTTGAATTACAAGAATGAAACCCCAAACTAGGCAAAAAAAAAAGTACAACAATGCTGAACATGAATTTGTGACAATACAAGCATTTAATGTTTGTACTCCATACATTCAATTAATAGATGAAATTCACTTTTTATTATGCAATTGTCAAAATATAAGACTCCAATCCAATTTTTATTTTTTTTAAGTCACTAAAACTATAGGAAAATTGACTCCAAACTTTCATCTTGTGCAGAAATTTTGCCATGACTACGATTTTGGACAACCATAGTGTGCTTTTATTCTAACCTAAACTCGGGGAGGTCACTTAGTTCTACTACAACAAACCACGTGCACAGAAGTGGTTTCTAATAAATTGTAATTTCAACCTAAAATTTTGAGCATTGTTTAATAATGACTATAGGTTTCTATTGCCAAAATTTCCAACTCAAATAAAATATGAAATGATTTCTAGAAGAGGTTGAAAATGAACTAAAATGGCATATTTTTCAACTCAAAAAATTATAGAGAACACATTTAGATGACCATTGAATCAATATTCAACTCAAAATGAGCTTTCAATAGAGAGTTATTTTTAGGAATTTTTTGTTCATTTTTTAGACAATTTTTTCTTATATAATATAGGGGTGTGAAAGTTATTTTTCAGTTCTATAGTGTATCTTTTTACTTCAAAAATTTGTAACTAATTATCATTAACAAATAAAAATATCAATAATTCAAAACATAAACTTTCAAAGTAGGAAAATCTATTAATATTTTTTTAATTTTGTTTTATTTAAAATTCAAAAAGTAAATAGGGGGTCCAAAGTTTTGATCGCACGTGGTTTCTAATGGACACTCTAAGTGACCTCCCCGAGAACCTAAATGGAAAACTTTGAATTTCACATTGTTTAGCTGGGTCTCATTTGTTTGCCTCAATGCTATTACAATCCCAACCGAGGCTACCTCCTTCAGATTTTTAGGACTTCCAATAATCTTCCATACAAATTTAGCTCTAAGGATGTTTGTAGCCCATGAAGGCTTGATTGCTTGGAAGTAGTATATGAGGTTGTAGTACACATGGATGGACTATAGCACTTCCTCTTCCTTTATTAAGACAATCAAGTAGTTCTTAATACAGGAGTCCGTAATCATCACCTCGTCTAATCCCTATTCTAGCTCCTCATCATGTAGGTGCCTGAAACATTGTGCTTGCCATTGATGAGGTAGAACTTCCTGTCCCTGATGAAATTCCAGTTGTTGAACTTTGTGTCGCATTGAATAGACATGGTACACAAAGTTTGTTTTGTGCTCTTGTCCAACATGTGAAGGACATAGTGCATCCTATTTCGGACAATTTGGTCTTTGAGGCATTGAATGTCCAAATTCGTAGGTGCCTCAAATCAAACAATTGATTGGGAGCTCCATCTTAAATTTTTATTTGAAGAGTTTTGCATTCGTGTAGAAAGACCAAAATCTCTTGTACGCTTTAGTGGATCGTTTGTAATCTGGTTTGCTATTTGCCTCTAAGACCTCAAGCACTTCAATGATGAGGCATAACTCAAGTCCATAGGAGTTGATTGATCTAATTTCCCCGTGGTTGTTCTTTGCATTACTTTGCATAAAGAAGAGGCAAGTAGGCTTCCATGAGGAGTAGACTAGGGGATTAGTACATTTTTCTTCTTTTGTTGTCCTTGACTTTATTGCATGCCCAAGATTTGTGTGCCCATGGATTCCTAACTTCCACCTTGATCCAATGATCTACAAAGCAAATAATCATTTTTTACTTTTTGCATTTCTAGTTTGGCTTTTAGCACCATATTCATTAAAATGGGAGATTGGGGACCTCTCAAAATAAATCATGTTGATCTTGACCTAAATCAATAATTTCCATTAAAATGAGAGTTTTGAGCTGAATTGATATAAAATATTTCAATTTTAGGTCAATTTTGAAAGGTTTTGTTGCAAATTAGGTCGAGTCGAGCTAAATTGCAATAAAACCTTTCAAAATTAGATCAAATCTGAAAGTTTTTATATCAATTTAGGTCGATTTGAGCTAAATTGACATAAAACCTTTCAAAATTAGGTCAAATTTGAAAGGTCTTATGTCAATTTAGCTCGAATCGACCTAAATTGGAATAAATCCTTTCCTCAATTTCTTTAATTTACCTCTCATTTCAATGGAAAACTCTCATTTTAATGAATATGGTGTTTTTTAGGACATCAAAGTTTTGGAACATATGTCTTATCTTTGATCAAAGTCTTTTTCCTACGAGTAGGTTTCTGCTTGTATTTTGGAAGAACTTGGCATCGACTTTTGACTCTAGCTTCTTCTTTTTGCTATTGTAGTGGTTTCTAGGGACTAGATGAAGTAGGTGGTATAGGAAGGGATTTGTATGGAGTTGAAGGAGAATGTCAAGCTGTATTATTCTTGATTGGAAAAATTGTTCAGTTGTAAAGCAATGGACGTTGCTTGTTGTTCAATCTACTTAGACAACATTTTCACCTTCTCTTCATATGTCACAAGAAGGTAAGGATCAACATTCTTGTACTTCACAATGAATCACATGTCGTCCCTGTAGGGAATCATATGTACATGGACTCCAACCTTTAACCTTGCCTTTAACTTTGTTTGGGTGGCAAAATTCCCAATAGTCGTCGTCATTCACAAAGTAGTCTCTTTCTTTGTCATCCTCATCTTTCTTAATCACAAATTTCTTGTAGTAGAATTGAAGGTGAACAAGTTGTTGCTTTATTATGCATTGTCACAAAGTATTGTAAACACCTGTCAATTTCAAGTTGAGTTGACCTAAAAAGAGTATGAAAAATTATCAATTGGATACACAAGGGAAGGCTATTGAATCTCATCATTATAGATTAATTTATTGAATTTGATAATCTTCCATCAATAGTTCAACTAGATTCAAACTAAATTCAAACTAAACTAGAATTTTCTTTTCTTTTCTTCATGGATTGGGACATTCTTCAACTTCATCTCCATTTCTTATTAAAATTAGAAACGTATATTCAAATCGATTTAATTTTTATTTAATTGAATCATTATTCAAACTTCTTTTCATTCATCAATTCAAGTCAAATCAACCTAAAACAAGGTCAAGTATTCATGTCAACTTGACCTGAATCTTGCCTTCTACCTCCTTTTATTTTACTCAATTTTCATTTCTTCAGGGGTTGTCCTTCAAAGTACATGCTTTTCTTTGTTCTCTTTAAATTCATTTGGTTCATTTGTTAATCCTTTGTATATTTTCTCGTCCAACAATTCAAATCGCAACAATCCTAAACCTTTTTCTAGCAACAATTTGTTGGATATTTCATAATTTTTTTTTCTCTTTTTCCTTGACTTTTGTCCAGTATCTGTACTTATTTAGCTCAAATTGAGCTAATTTGCTCTTGGAGTTTTTCTAGCTTTATATATGTTTTGTCTTTGAAAATAATTTACAAAATTTTGTTGGCATTGATTTTGGTTTCAAGCTCTAGTAGTTTTCTTTGATTTGCAAAAGGAAGGATATGACAATTCAAATCTACTTGAATTGCTTTGCATTTTGTCTAACTTAATCTTGTCACTACAAGAGAAAGGGGTGTTTTAAGTAGTGTGCTAGACATCACGTCTTTTAAGAAACGTCTTTTAAGTTTTTAAGTAAAATTTTACTAAAAAGACAATCTTTTTAGTAAAATTTTACTTAAAAACCTACTTAAAAGACATTACTTAAAAGACGTGATGTCTAGCACACTACTTAAAACACCCCTTTCTCTTGTAGTGTGTTTAGGATTTTCAATTAGTTTTATTGAAACTAAATTGAACTAGAATCTCATTTTGCTTTATTTTTTGTTCAGCTCAATCATTTATGGTTGCATTCAAGGCAATTTAACTCAGTTTCAAGTTAGATTACAGTGAAAACATTAGACAATTTATTTTTATTCAAGTTGAATTGCTGTGAAAGTCTTGTGCAATTTACTTCAAGTTGAGCTAAAGTGACATTCCTTTAGTATTGAAAAGGTGAAATTCTCTTCTACTAGACTAAATCCTTATGATTCTTATGATTATTGTAGAAAATTGTAAAATGCTTATACAATGCCAAAATATTGAATAACTCACCTCAACAACAAATGTAGATTCTCCTAGCTCAATCTCTAAATACCAAAACCAAAAAAATCAATCTACTCGACGGATATGTTAACATGTGTCCAAGACAATCCTGCAAAACAAGATAAGTGTGATTTCCAATCCTCTATCCCTGAAAGAGAGCCATTTGCCAATAATATATAGACAATTCTCAACAAAAACACAACAAATAATGACACAACTAATTCACTTATCCTACCAATCCCATTCTAACCATCACCTACTTTCCTAGACAATAAATTTTCAAACCAGAAACCTCATATTAAACTTAGATTGCTTCACTCATGAAAGTGAACAAGTTGTATCACTCGATTTGGACAAACCATAAGAAAATAATAGTTATATAGAGGCTCAACATCACTTGCTTGAATCTTGTTAAATTCTTGAGAAGCATGCAATAGAGCAACATGTGTGCCAAATTCAACCAAGTGAACAACACATTCATTCTCCTAAAACAAACAAAATCTTTGAGTAAGCCAATTTTGACAAAGCAACTAGCAATACATTAGCCACCTTATTCAAGAGCAAAATAAAACCTAGTACATTATATACAAGTATTGCTCAAAACAATTTTTTTTCAGGTTTTCTAATCTCTAAATGTATACTTACAACTTCAAAAGGAGTTCTTTGAAAAAAAAAAAAAAACTAAGAAAATCAGAAATGCAATTATAAAATGGAAAGAGACAAAAGATTTTGTTCTCTAGTGACCCTGCCCTCAAGCTCAAAACCATGCAATTTAACAATAAAAAATATTTAAAAAAATAACTCTTGGAATTCTCTTTCTCATTCCTCCGAGCTTGTTTAACAAAAAAAAATTCAAATTTTATGAGCACAAATGCATAGAAGAAAGCTAAACTACAATCTAAACCACACTAGCATGATCTAATCACCTCGAAGCTTTTCATGAGCAAAAAACACACATTCCATTACCAAAATCAAGGAAATACTAGTTAAATTAGATTGATTCACTTTGCATTCTTGTTGGGATGTGACAAATGTACCAAATACTATTTCCTCTTCAATAGCGGTCTTGGTGACAATCATTCATTGCATCAATTACATGATCATAAGTGAAAGCGATGGTTGCCAAGATGGTTGCTAAGTAGGAAAAACATTATCATCTATCAAAAAAATGAGAAAACATGTTCAAACCATATTGTTTACTTAGCAGTTGAGCAATCTTGACGAGTAAGTGAGTAAGTGAGGGAATAGCGACAAATTTGGCTTAATTTTGCTAAATCCCCAAAACTATGTAATATATTGAATTATTTATCAACTGTAGGGGTTATTGGAAATAGTCAAAGAGTGAGTCCACCACACCTCCCCCCTATGTCAGTTTCTCAACTAGCACTACCATAGTGGTCAAATGAAAACACCCTAGGGTTGTACAAAATCCATGAGTGTAGAATACTATATACTTTGTTATAGGTGTATATACAATAGAAACCGTCTATGATTATAGGATATATATGTTACAAATATCCATATTATAGGTGTTTCTGATACATACACCTTCTATAGTGTGTGGTATCTATATTATCGGTACCTATATTGTAGGTTCAATGTTCACAAGCTTGCATTCTTAGGCTTACATACTAGTACCGTTGGTCTACCCTCCCTCCCAAATTGTTTTTTCGATTCAAAAAATGCATTTGAAAACAATCTTGAATCCCCTCTTCACTCCTAACAAGATCTAAAATTAATTTAAGGAATTCAACAATAGGAATTATGCTCAAATACTTTTTTGGTAGATTTTGTAGTTATATCCTGTATTGACGGAGGTTTATTTTGACACAAATCAATTCAAAAATAAGAATGTTGAATTTTTTGAGGAATTATAAACTATGGTTGTTTGAAAGTAAAAGAAAGTAATCCACTTGTCGAAATGGATGATGAAAGTTCAAATGGATGAAAACCTTTCAATTTCAAAAAAATCAATTTCAAGTGCTAAAACTTAGGTTGGCTTTAAAATAATTCATCTCATTACTTATGTAATGAAACCAACCATGAGGTACAATACATTGGCTTTTAGCCCTTTAACCATGGTTGCTAGCATGTGAATCTTGAATCTTAAATTTTGAGCCTATCAAGGAGCCTATGAGCCTAGGCTCCTATATAATAGGTACCTAGGTTATAAAGACCTTTCATGGTTATATGATATTTCTATTATAGGTATCTATGTTATAGGTACATATGTTATAAGTACCTTTTAAGGTTATAGGATACTTATGTTATAGATGCGCATGTTATAGGCACCTTCATTTGTTATAGAGTACCTACTTACACTTAGGCTCAAGGCTTGTAGACTAACATTTTTAGGCTTACATTTTTAGGCTCACATGCTTGCGTCGTTGGCCCTTTAACTTTCCAACCCTCTTCTAAAAATTTTGCATTTTTTTGTAGAAATATGTTATTTATATCACTTTCATCAAATTGGTCACAATGAAGGTTGTTTCTTAACCCCTAAGAGACCAAGTAGCATTCTTTGGCAACATAGCATTTTTGATCATCCACTTACAAATGGAATTTTCATTTCTATTCTTTGAAATTTTTATACAACACATGGTCAAGGAGTAGCTTTAAGGCATAACAATTTCCATGATTTTTGACTACATGATTAAAAAGTTATAGTATAATATATACAATTTCTTTTGGAGCTTGGACAGCTTAAGAAAATTACTTTAAAAGAAATAGAAATTGAAAATTAATTATCTAGATTTATATATAGAGAGAGAAAGATTTCAATAAAGATTTTAATTAATGAGATGAAAGTTATGAGGGTTTTAGTTTGCAAGCATTATATAATCTCAGCTCTAAAATAAACTTTGAAGTCCTTTATTTAACCCCTAAAGGACCAAACTGCGTTTTTTGGCAACATAGCAATTTTGGGCAGCTCACTACGAATGGAGTTTTTATTTTTTTTCTTTGAAATTTTCACACAACATGTGCCCAAGGAGTAGCTTTAAGGCCCAACAATTTTCATAAGTTTTGACTATACGGTTTAAAAGTTATTGTATGATATGTAGTTTTGTTTGCTCGGCGGGCAGTCTGGGTAGCAAAAAAAACTTCTTTAAAAATCACTTTTTTAAAAAATTAAAATTTGAAATTGATTCTTTAGATTTATATCTACGTGGAAAGCTTGGAATCATTCAATTCAGATCAATGAATCAAAAGTTATGAGGTATTTTAGTTTGAGGTAGTTTGTAGGTAGTTATAGAATCTCTACTGTAAAATAAACTTTGAAGTCTTTTATTTAACTCAATTTTCAATATTTTTGAAAAAAAATACAAACATTAGGTGTACATTGTTTATTACAACATTGCAACCATTGGAATTGGCTTTTTTCAATTCCATAAAGAAATTGTTTGCAATTTAGTATTTTGAATCATTTTCTACTTCTTTCTACTTACTAGTTTTTTCCTATATGTTGTACAATTCAAAATGATCTAAACTTTTTCAAGCATGTAGCCAATTTGCCTTGAAGAATGAATCCAAAGAGTAACCACCATTTTGGACATTTTTTCATACTAATATGACCTTCTGAAGTGCTGCTGCCCATGTTTTCGCAGGGACAAAAAAAGGATTTTTGTCAATTAAAATGCTAATATCTTGCAATCTACAGAGTGGAAATTTCTGAAATTTTTTCCACATCTTCTCAAACTAGTTTACTACAAGATCCTACGGTTAGATGTGTCCAAAAATGTTTTTTTTCTTAAATTTGGTACTTGCACTAGAAATGACAGTTTTGGAGTGTTTTTGGTGAAAACATAGTCAAAACCATTTAGGGGTTAATTCAATTTCCAATATTTCTGGAAAAAAATCATAGGATTTAGATTGTTTATTACAACATTACAACCATTGGATTGAAAATTTTCTATTCCATAACTAAATTCTTAATAATTTAGTATTTTAAAGCATTCTCTATTTTTTTCTATTTACTATTTTTTTCAAGCATGAATATTTTTTGTTGTAAGTTTTTATATGTATCCCCAAATTATTTCTTCAACATATTATTGAGGATTTCAAGGTGTAGGATCTACATTTTTGAGTAAAAAATTTGAAAGATGAAATCTAACCAATTGAAAAGTGTTGAAAGTACTTTCTATTGAAATTCAAGCATCATGATCTTGCAATAAGTAAGGTTTCTTGTTTTCAAATTTTAGCAAGGTGTACTTTAATAAGTTAATTCAAGGATCCTATAGTTGGATTTGTTGAAATAAATGTAGATGAAGATTTTAGCCTTGCTTTGGATATTAGTATTTTGAATTAATTTTGGGCCTCTAAATATGAAATACCTTAGTGAAGCCGGGTTAACCTTATAACACCAAAGGACCCCCAAAGTAGCTAATTTTTATTGCAAAAGAGATGATTTTCATCCAATTTTTGTTTGGAAGAGTTCTTTGAATGTATATTCAACTTTTGGATGTAGAAAATCCCTCATTGAGGAACTATAAATTTTCTATAGAAGAAGATGTTAATGCCTTGGATCACAAAAAATGCTTTTTTTTAGTGTATTTGGCAATTTTAACCTCTTTATGAAAATGGAAGGACAAAACACTAAATTCAAAATATCATGTCCAAATTTTTGTCATTTATGTCATAGAATTATAAACTAATTGAAAATCCTAGGTTGAATATAACAAATTTGTGTATTATATATAGTCTTAGAACTATTTTAACCCCTAAAGGACCAAGTGTCCGTTCAACGTACGCAAGAAATCTCGGGTAGGTTCTTACAAAGTCATCTTTGGTTGGATGTTCATGAAATTTGGACACAATGTGTAAACATGCACCTCCTTAATGAAAAACTAATCTTTTTTTCGATCGGGTGCCCGGATCAAAAGCTATGTTGCCCTGAATTTTTAGGGCAGCTTGGGCAATTTGAGAATCTTTGGGGAATCTTTTGCAAAAAAGCTCATCAACTTTTGAAATTTGACATGTATGAATCTAATCAAATATGACAAACAATTGTCAAAACAAAAACAAATTTTAGTCTTCAAATCAAATTCTAAGAAGTGGTAAGCTTTATTACCTATATTGGGGCATCTTCAAGAAAAAACACTATCTTCTAACTTCAAGCCCTATTATCTTGCAATCTATGAAGTCAAAACTCTTTAAATTTTTTCCACATACTCCAAATGTTCATCTCTAAATTTTCACCATTCGGATTTCAAATAAAAAATTTCTTCATTGCACAAGAAATCATCAAAAAATGATT
Organism: Antitrichia curtipendula; assembly: GCA_951230915.1. Classification (NCBI taxonomy): domain Eukaryota; kingdom Viridiplantae; phylum Streptophyta; class Bryopsida; order Hypnales; family Leucodontaceae; genus Antitrichia; species Antitrichia curtipendula. The sequence goes on from OX579633.1 coordinate 40,747,217, forward strand.
AGTGTAATGCCAACTCACTTTACCTCTTTGCATTGCAGGGTGATTTATTATAAGCTAGACATCTCCGTTGCTTCTAAAAATTTTCATGAGTGTAATCAACATCATATACTTATCAATGGTCAAAATTTTCATTTTTGTGTAGTGCAAAAATTTTATTCCAAGAGGGCCCGAAGTCTGCTGACCCTGTTTCGCAGCAATGAAAAATTGTTTTTTTTCTCACTTCAAATGTTATAATCTTTCAATCCGCGTGGTCAAATGGGATGAAATTTTTTCCACATCCTTGTATAATATTTAACTTCAGTTTAATACGGTTAAAGTTTCAAAAAAAAGTTCTAATTTTCATTTTTGAATAACATACCCCAAATCCCAACTTTTTGACAATGTCACCCTGAAAAAAACCCTCGGTCCTTTAGGGGTTAATAACCCATGGCCAATTTGCACATATGCATGCCATATTTTTCTTAATCTTTTACAATACTTAAAGCAGGGATAATTTTTGGCTTTATAGTACCAGATTAATTAGTGGGTACATAGATTAATTAATACCCAGAAGATGCGTTTGCATCTTCTGGGTACATAGTCACTCACTCAAGTCTTTCAATTATCCCCCCCCCAATAATTTATTTTAAAATTTTAAAATTTGTTACACCCTCCCCCAAAAAAATTTGTGACATTTCAACTCCCCCTCCCCTCCTATTTGTAATTTTGGGAAGTGGGGAGGAGTGGCAAACAATATGGGATATATGATCCCATATTCGTATGTTGTTTCCATATCCGTATTCGTATCCGTATTGTATCCATATCGTATCCATTCCATATTCGTATTCATATTCGTATCCCTTATTTTTCAAGATCGACGGTGGAGAAGGGTTCTATTTTTATTTTTTCAAAAAAAATCGATGGCTCTTGATTTTTGGAGGGACAAGGGGAGGCTAATTAATACCCAGAAGATGCGTTTGCATCTTCTGGTTACATAGTACCAGATTGCATGGAAAAAAATAATTTGGCTAAAAATTGACAAATAATCATGAAGTTTTTTGTCAAAAAACTTCAAATTCAAAAATATCTTGGATGAAATTGCCAAATTGTGAATGAAAACATAATTATGGTTATTTGATATGTACTAATGAGATATTTTCTATCCAATATGTAGATGAATGTTGAAATTTGGAGTACTATTATTAATAACATTCTATATAGGCACTTTGGCACTTTACAAAAAATTAAAAAAATCCCTACTTATAAATCGAATTGGATCTAATTATAATTTATAAAACACTAAATTTATAATATTATGACTAAGTAGTATTTGTTTATGTCATTAAAATATAAATTAAACCAAATTCTTAAATTGAAGATAAAGAATCCACGTAGTGCATATATAGTTTTTAGAACTATGTCAAGATCCCATAGCAAATATTTGCACATGCATACGTTGTTTTATAATTATTTTGTACACATATGTTGAGTTGGATTTTAATTATAATTTATAAAACACTAAATTAAAAATTCAATACAATTGACCCTAGATGTAGGAGTTTTTTCGAAATATTCATGTATAACTCTAGAATACAAAATAAGCGAAATTTTCATATGTCTATGAAATCTAGAATTTGATAGTAAATTATACAATATTTTTTCTACAAAAATTCAATTTGTAATTGGGCGTGATATAGAAACTAAGGAAATCTATACAACAATGACAAAATATAGAGAGTTGTTTGTAGTTGCGCCCAAAATTGTTCTTTTGGTACTGTGGTTGTATTGAATCCAATAAGGGAGTTTTGACACAACAAACACCTGGAACTTTCTATATTTCATACCAGATTATACCAGATTGAAGATTTCCTTATAAGGTTATGATAGCACTTCATTTAAAAATTAAAAAAAAAAAAAAATTCTTATATGTGGGAAAAAATAAAATATAAATTGTATTAGACAAAAAAATGAAATGAGCAATTGTTAATAGTGCCCAATCTAATGTCAGGTCAATTGATCTAAGTTATAGGAGTCAACCCATTTTCAACCGTCAAACTATTCTCACAACTTACGCTCCTCCATTTTTGATTAGCTGCATTATAGGTGCTAGCTCACGTATATCATGGCCGACAAGAGTATCAGAAATGTCTAGGAGGTGTACAATGAAAGCATAAAATGATCACAACATATACATAGAAAGCTACAATAATCACCTACATCAATTCTATAAGCAATCTATAGTTGGAAATTGATTTGAGAATGGAACTGGCATAATCTTCACAAAAAAAATTCATGATAATTTTGTTTTTGAGGAATAAAATGTCAAAATTATGAAATCCTTCTTAAATCTATTTCTCTACATGATATTTCTCTACATGAGAATTTTTTTTCCTCAAGGTTGAATTGCTGAAGTGGTTGGAAATAGGTCATCATCTTGATATAAAATGCCATGATCATTGTAAGTTGGTGTTTGTCAAATCCAAACGCTTTCATTTGTGACAGTAAATGCAAGGGATGACTAGTTAGAGATTGTTGCTGAATGTTACGCCACTGCGGACATTCAGTTGCTTTCCGAGACTTGGGATGGGTTTAGACTTTGTTGCCGCATGATTTGGCCAAGAGGTGTTACCACGGTAGGTATTCAGGAACCCTAAAACCTGTTTGTGCGAAGAGAGAGATCGTGGGACGAGGAGATGGGGTCGATTCAGGCCGAGAGGGAAGGACAAGGATGCTTCGGAGTCATGAATGTGAAAGCAGGGTTAGGAGACAAGACAATGCACATGCTCCCGTGTGGCACCAATTACACTGGCCCGGCTCCTGTGCAAGACTACTTCAAGATTAGGGCAGCGGGTCAGTTGGGACTCTGATCTGATCTAACAAGGAGTACAGTACATTGCCATTTCTTTCGCTGTGAACTAGAAATGGTGAAATGGTTTTCTAGGGTTTAAGGTTTAGGGCTTGGGTTTTCCTGACCTGGGGTTCAATTGCGAGCTGTGATTAGGGTAGTATTCCATTCATAGCGTTGAATTTCATATCATTCTGACACTCCACAACTGCGGAACTCATGCCGATTCAGGTACCAACGAGGACGGCATTGACATGAAGGAGGCGGCGTTTAGAGGGAGGAAATTGATGGGTTCTGCGCTCTTGCTTCCAGATGGCTTTTGTGGTAATCTTCTGATGTCTAGCACGCGCTTTGAATGTTATTTTGCTGCCCGGCTTGAGCTCTTACTTGTGGGTTTGGGTAGTCTAGCGCTGTTCTTTCTTTCTGTATATAAGCTAACCACACCTAAAGCTACTCTTTAATCGCTGAGCATAGTTTCTAGTAGTGTAATTGTCAGATTTTGAAACATTCTTGTTATCAAGTCAAAGAGGATTCCAACGCACTATAGGATGCACTATTTGGATACCGCAAGTTTGCAAAAGCGAGGAGGGTTCAAAGTTTTATTCGTAAATGGACATGTGTTTTGATACATGTAGAGGTGCTGTACATTCTCAGAAACAGGATTTCGGGTGTTTCATTTTGTTCGGTGTCGCAATTAGGTGCCTCTACCTTAGACCTAATGATGTTTCGGATGTAAAGAGAACATATTTGGGGTCCTTCAGCATAATCTCCTGCGATGTCGAATAATTAGGTTCATGAACTTGATTAGTAGGTTGATTTTTATTATGTTGGCGTGTCATGCAGTTTCTGAACACGTTTTGATCCATGGTAGGCTTCGTTCTGAAGAAGGATATTGGATTAAATCCTGAGCATGGGAAGGCTATTAAAGTGAAGTCATCAGACAAGGAAGGCTTTGATGTGTGGGAAGCAGATTCGATGTTTCGGGAGTTCACCTACTGGAACCACGATACATTGCCCTCAAAATCAGATCATATTCGCTCAGTGATGGAGTGGCTTCCTGTGTCTGCAGCTGTAAGCCTCCTCGTCATATATTTCCCCTTAGAAACACGTGAAACTGATCGATTCCTTGGCATGACAGGTAATGTCTGTCCCTTGCAACTGTAGAGCGATTGTTGTGCTCATGCCACAAAAGTTGTAGCATGATTTCATTTCATGGGTGTTAATATTTTGGAACATCGCGACTGATCTACTGGCAGCTTCACGAAGAGGTGACAGCAGATGACGTCGCAGCCATGGCCGAGAAGATGAAAACACAATCAGGTTCGCACGTTGCACATAGCTATCAGAAGTGAATATTTTTATAATATCAATTATGTTGCATATGCTAGCTAACTATAGCATCGTTGCAGGAGACACATGTGATCACGAAGACTCCCATTAATGTTAAGTCAATAGGCATTAAAATCATACATTCCTCATTTCGAGTTGATGTTAAGTTAATGTTAGTTTACCGCAAGTGGTTTTTAGTTAATGTTAGTTTACTGCAAAAGACGTTAAGGAAATGTAAGAGTGATCTTTTTAAGTGATTATAGGTAGTGTATGGATCATTGAAAGCTGCAACTGTACTCTATACGGTATTATTTGAACGGAGGACTAATAGTCTGGGTAACCTCTGGGAAGTTTGAGATTCACCTGGTTGTACACTTGTCTTATCTGATGCAGAGTCACCATTATTAACAGGACCGATTTCAGGATCCAAGAGGAAACTGTAAGAGCAGATGAGCAGACCTAAGTTGTGAGGGTTTTTTTGACGCACCCAGAAGCCCAGTCACTAGCTCCCACCGGAAGTGGAGGCGTGCAGGCGCTAACCTGGGGTGGAGATTCCTTGTTGTGCAGGGAGGGTGGCGATGCCTTCCCGGTTGGTCCCACCGTCTGGGCTCTCTGCCCACCATTCTGCTGCCCGGGAGCCCACGTAAATTGCCGGGACTGAGGCCAGTTACTGGGGAGATGGGGGGATGGGAAGGTGGGGAGGGGACCATGTAAGAGCTGATTGGGTTTTCGGGGAAGCTAGGCTCCTTCAAGGGATTTTCAGCAATTTTTCATAGGGAAAAAAAGGAATTGGCATCTAACCCAAGTCGTTTCATATTTCTTGGATCGTTTTGAAATTAGTTACAAATTTTTGAAGTTGAGACGCAATGGTCACTAAAAACGACCACCTACTCAATTGTACACTACTAGTACATTGAAGAAAGCAAAAAAGAATTGGCATCTAACCCAAGTCGTTTCATATTTCTTGGACCATTTTGAAATTAGTTAAAAAAATTTGAAGTTGAAACGCAATGGTCACTAAAAACGACCAGCTACTCAATTGTACACTACTAGTACATTGAAGAAAGCAAAAAAGAATTGGCATCTAACCCAAGTCGTTTCATATTTCTTGAACCGTTTTGAAATTAGTTACAAATTTTTGAAGTTGAAACGCAATGGTCACTAAAAATGACCACCTACTAAAATGTATACTACTAGTACATTGAAGAAAGTAAAATGTACCTCTGTATTGTGATCGCTTTTAAAGCATGGGCCTTCTAAAGTAGGCTACTTTAAAGGGTTAATGCTAACGCTAAGGCATGACTTTGATTTTCTTGATTTTGGAACACTGTTTTCATTTCCACACTTTCAATTTTTAAAATCTTCATGTTCCTCTTTTCAAAGGTAATATCAAAATGAATCCAAAGATGTTAAATTTCACTCCAATGCACCAATTTGGCACATTTTTTCATTGCTACAAAGTATCTCATCAAAAACAACCTTTCTATTAGTGTTTCTTATTCTATTCAAATTTGAATGACAAGATGATTCTAATATTAAAAAGTTTTAAATATAACAAATAGTACATTATTTTTTTTAATTCATCTTATATTTTATTTCACATAGAAGATTTATACACAGTCCTTGGTTTCTTAATTTCTAATGAAATACATTCTTTTAATGGCATTCTAATTCAATATTCAGCATTTTCATACACAAATAATTTTGCAAAATTAATCATTTTTATTTATCTTAAGGTTGTAGTTGAAATTTTGCCTAAAAATGAAAATTTTATCAATGAGCTCCTAAGAGACCGGTTATCGGTCGCTGCCTATTTTTTAAGGGGTTGCCCCCCCCCCCAAAGTATGTTTCTAAAAATAAAAAATATTCAAAAATATTACATTAAATCTACTTTCCAACCTAATTTGAAATTTATCAGTCAGAATTAACTCCACCTAGGACATTTTTTCAAAGTGGATCACCTCAATATTGTCTTAGTGTTATAAAATTTGCTATTTGGAGAAAGTAATGATGTTTCCTCTATCATTTCTTTTGCTTTTGTAATGTTTACAATACATAATCCAACTTACACTAATGTTGCTAAATTTTAAACTCTAAAACCTCAAATTGTAATTTATTTAATATCTCAAAGGTTGTTACTTCTAAATTTGTTCAAAATGGATCTTAAGTGTTTTTGGGAAGTTTCACTAAATTGCTAATTTGTAGAGGGGATGCCCTATATTTTTTTATTAAACCAAACCTCATCAAACATATGGAAGTCATATATTATGACACATCTATTTTTACTCCAATATCCCTTGGCTCTTAGGATAAAGTAATCTCTAAGCCGTGTGGACATTGAAAAGTTATCTCATTCAACATGTCTTGATTTAGTGTTCGGTCAAAGATTGTTGGGATTACTAATTTACATGCATTTTCTATTTTTGCTTAATACATTCACTTTTATTTTATTAGACATGTAATTCTTCTCTTTTTCATGGAAATGACATTTGATCAATATCATTTATTTTATTTGAAAATTCAACATGGAGAGATAGATTTATATTTATAAAAAAATTATTGTTTGTCAAATTACATTGTTAATGATCTTTCTAAAAACACTTCAATTGTCACAAATATTTGTTAATCATGCTTTCATCTATGTCACTTACAAGTTCAAATAAAAGAGTATACTAAGATAATGAAGATGAACTAATAGTTGTTTGTTACTTTGTTTTCATTCTTAAGGGTCAGTTCTACGAACAATACATCCACAATTTCCACAATCAACAAATTCTACACTAGGACCAATTAAGTTATGATCACCACACTTTAAACATGCCTTCTTGAATAATTTGGTGAGGTTTATGCGTTTGTGTTTCTTAGCGATGAATTGTCGTTGTTGGCTCCCTTTTGTAATCTCAGGTGTTGAGTGAATTTGAGTCTCAATTGGAGTAGATAGTGGAGGTAAATTAAACCCAAACCTTGTCCTAGTCACATTATATTGTATAGGTCGAATGCTACTTCCAACCCTAGGCATGGAAATACGTTGCGGTTCTGGAATGGGCTGAAAAATAGATTTTAAAAGAGAATGAAAACGTGAATGTGCGCTATCAATGTCACTAAATTGTTGAGGTGTGATGTTAGACAATTTGTCTTGCGTTAAGTATGATTTAATTTTTTCATCTCTGTTTACTAGTCTTAAAATCCTATTCTCTTGTATCATTGGTGGTGTAGAGCTTGTAGAAGGCATATCACTTAATGGGATCATATACGGTGGTGTAGAGCTTGTAGAAGGCATATCACTTGATGAGATCATATACGGTGGTGTAGAGCTTGTAGAAGGCATATCATTGAATGAGATCATAGCATCATGTGTTAGATCAAGTGGTTCAACATTTGTAGTGTCTTCATACATCTCCATTGGGGGTAGTAGGTCTTTTACACCTTCTACTTCACGATTGATAATGTTCCTCAATGCAATCATATGTTTGCATAGACGACGAAAATCAGCGCAGTCACAATATCCAGTCGATAAGGATATATTGTACCAAACCTAATTTTCAAAAATCAAGAACTACTTATTATACTTATTTTCAATGATTACTAAAAAAAACTTCAAATTTTAAAAAAATGAAAATGAAAATGAATATAGAAACATAAAGTTAAAGGTAATAGATCAATTCATAGCTTACATTGTCGTTTGTTTCACTTCTCATTCGAAAATCTCCACTAAATTCGTCAATTACTTCTAAAATTGATTAAGGGTCCTTTGAAAATTTGTCCTCAAGATGTTTTGCACCATGTAGGCGTCTTGTATGTGTTCTATCTACTCCTCGCATAGAAAATTTTCCTGAAGCACTCAATCCTTGACGTGCTTTAAAATGCTCAAGGAGTGTGCTCCCTCCAAATCGAACCCCCATTTCTGGATTTCCAATTAAAGCTTCAATCAATGCATATAGTCGTCGATTAACTTCACGATGAAGTAAAGTATACTTTACAAAGTGCCACAACCGTTCCACCAAATTTGTTGTGTCTTGGAATCCATGTGGAAATCTTCTTCCCCACATAGGCCATGTTGCTCTCCATGGACATTCCTTAGATGTCCATCCCGCATGAACATATCTAAGAACCTTTTCTTCATTTGCATATTTGTTGTCGAAATCCTCACATAACTTATCAAATGATTCTTCTGTTTCTGTAGCCAACATTCCACACATTCTAGCATATACATTGTCTTTAAGCTCATTTGTACTAACCTTAAATTTGAGCTTCTCTACCCAATTTTTTTTTGCATGAAAATGACAAGTAATAATCTTGCATCGCAGTTGTACTCCGCCTAATACACCTCCTTCCCAACTATAAGGGTCTTGGTCTATTGCAGCCTTAAATGCATTATATTCCATTTTTGATTTATCTATTACCAAAGCATTTGGCCGTATGTTGTCCATCCGTTTGAACACTTCTGTAAGACAAATTTGTAGAGCCATTGTCTCTTGGAGACTACCAACATCATTTGAGCATATCATAAGGAAGACAGGCATTCCATAACCCTCTTTATTTGGGCACATTCCAGCATATAAAGGAAATCCATACATGTTTGTTTTGAATGTTGAATCAATGACCCATGCTGAATCTTGTGAAATAGTTTTTGCTAGTTCCCTCATCCAATCATCTTGTATCACAAGTATGAAAGGTCTTTTCTCCGGAATAGTGGCAGAAGGGTTGTAAGCTTGAAAAAATATTACTTTACGAGTTTCTAACCATTTAGGCATTGCAGTGTGTACATTAGTCCAGTCATGTGTACTTATAGCTTTTCCAATTGCCAACTTCCACGCCAAATTTGATACATCTGTTGGAGTTAGGAAGAATCGACATGTGGCACGATCCTCTGGAGACGCTTCCTCAGCTAGCCTTTTCTCTATTCTTCTTGATGCTGATAATGCAGCTTGGTGGTCATTCAAATTTGTTAAGAATTCTTTGCAATATGCTAGGGCAGAGTAATGTATTGGCAAAAAATACATATCATCATCTGATCCTGAAGACCACAAAGAAACATCCAATTACATAATTGTATAAAAAAAAATAGGGTGAAATAATCATTTACATTGGTTAAAAGAATTTGAAAGATAAACTTGCCTGATGTATGGTTCTTGTGTTCTAACATCAAATGAATATGTGCCTTTTGTGATGGTTGTTCACGGGAATTCTCACTTGATATTGGTTTAATAACTTTAACAGTAAATTCACATCCACACTTTAGCTTGGTGCTTCTTTGTTGCCGTTGTAGCGGTGCATTCTCATAGCTCAATTTTATCCTCTTTCTATGCCTTGCATCTCTATGACAACGGAAGATTGTGATGGTGGCTGGAAATGGACGTGTAATCACCTCATATTCACGAAGTACCCTTAAAACTACTTTGTGGTCAATGGATAGTTGAACCATGAAGGCTTGTAGGTCTTGTACATCTACCTCCTGAAAACTAGTATATTGAAATGTTTTTCTTTTGTGACGTGGACTAGAGCGAATTTTTTTCCTAGCATTTTCAGTTTTACATTGTCGACAATGTTCAATAAAATCTTCAATGTATTTTCGTGGTATTCCATGCCCTTGAGCTCCTGTCACCCAATTTTTAGCTTTGATAGTACTTATTGACTTATTGATGCCAAGGTGGACCCCTCCTGTTACTTCATGACTTCCACGAACTATGTTTTTCCACTGTTCAATAGGTGGAATCTGTAGACCTTGTACAAGTTGATCCTACAATGGAAAATCATGAAAATAAAAATAAACATAAGTAGTAATAGAGATTATGTTATATTTCTGAAACATTATCAATTCATGAATAGTATGTAAAAGGTGTGAAGTTGATAGTTACTTTCCGGTTGTTTTGAGCTTGATGATACAACTTGCACTGCTTTTGTTAGCCACTCTACATTATCAGTTGAAGTAATTATACGTAATTCATTTTGAAGGGCTTTCCATTTTCTAACAACTCCATCATGTAAGACCTCTATAGGTTCTCCATGATTTATTAACCTGGGATCTACAGCTAAGATCCTTTCTGCATTTACTTCTGTTCTTCCTGCTAAACATTGCACCATATACAAATATGCTTCTTGTGGAAATGCATAATAAGTACTTGATGCATAAGAAAAGGGATTAATCCTAACATCTTCTTCAACTATGTAAAGTTCTTCTTCTTCATCTATGAGCTCAGGGAATTGATTTGGAAAATCATCCTCTGAAGGCTCATCAGAATCATTAAAATCTACAAGTTCGTCATACATAGAAAGATCCATTGTAAGTATAGGACAACAATGAAACAAATACGGAAATTTTATGATATAAAAATGCTGCAAACACTGGTGATGGAGTAAATTGGTTCACAAATGAAGATTGACAAGAAAATATATGAAATTATAGGAGTATTTATACTAACTCTTTCACTTTTAAAAATAAAAATTCCTTTAATAGTTTACTTTAATGTAAAAGGCATTCTCTTTTTATACAGAAATGTCTTTTAATAGTAACTAGTGTGATCCTATGATGTTGACCCAAATGTTTCCTATGTTCTCATTCATTCTCCACGCTTTAGCTTTGTTTTTTAGAATAATTTATCCATAATTTAGTTCAATTTATGGTAATGAAATTTGATTGAAAATTTTTAATTTTTAATATTGTGTGTCCAAAAGATATAAAATGACTATAATGCACCCCTACTCATCAAGAGCTTTTCAATGATGCCAAGAATGACATCAACAATTCCCAAATTCTATTTTCATAATTTTGCTACATTTATTATGGTGACATAAACAATACAAAAATCCATGACTTTCACACTGTATGTCCAAATACAACAAAACTAAGTCCATGCAGCTCTCCTTGTAGAGAATTTTCACTAGTACTAAGAATGCGACTAGTGAACACAAAATTTGGAAGATCTCACCGTATCAAATAAAACAAAAAAAACAAAAAAACAAATTTAAGGTATACATGCCATATTTATATAAATGATGAAGATGGTTGTACTTAGAGTTCATCTTCACTAAAAGAATGTATTTCATTAGAAATTAAGAAACCAAGGACTGTGTATAAATCTTCTATGTGAAATAAAATATAAGATGAATTAAAAAAAATAATGTACTATTTGTTATATTTAAAACTTTTTAATATTAGAATCATCTTGTCATTCAAATTTGAATAGAATAAGAAACACTAATAGAAAGGTTGTTTTTGATGAGATACTTTGTAGCAATGAAAAAATGTGCCAAATTGGTGCATTGGAGTGAAATTTAACATCTTTGGATTCATTTTGATATTACCTTTGAAAAGAGGAACATGAAGATTTTAAAAATTGAAAGTGTGGAAATGAAAACAGTGTTCCAAAATCAAGAAAATCAAAGTCATGCCTTAGCGTTAGCATTAACCCTTTAAAGTAGCCTACTTTAGAAGGCCCATGCTTTAAAAGCGATCACAATACAGAGGTACATTTTACTTTCTTCAATGTACTAGTAGTATACATTTTAGTAGGTGGTCATTTTTAGTGACCATTGCGTTTCAACTTCAAAAATTTGTAACTAATTTCAAAACGGTTCAAGAAATATGAAACGACTTGGGTTAGATGCCAATTCTTTTTTGCTTTCTTCAATGTACTAGTAGTGTACAATTGAGTAGCTGGTCGTTTTTAGTGACCATTGCGTTTCAACTTCAAATTTTTTTAACTAATTTCAAAATGGTCCAAGAAATATGAAACGACTTGGGTTAGATGCCAATTCTTTTTTGCTTTCTTCAATGTACTAGTAGTGTACAATTGAGTAGGTGGTCGTTTTTAGTGACCATTGCGTCTCAACTTCAAAAATTTGTAACTAATTTCAAAACGATCCAAGAAATATGAAACGACTTGGGTTAGATGCCAATTCCTTTTTTTCCCTATGAAAAATTGCTGAAAATCCCTTGAAGGAGCCTAGCTTCCCCGAAAACCCAATCAGCTCTTACATGGTCCCCTCCCCACCTTCCCATCCCCCCATCTCCCCAGTAACTGGCCTCAGTCCCGGCAATTTACGTGGGCTCCCGGGCAGCAGAATGGTGGGCAGAGAGCCCAGACGGTGGGACCAACCGGGAAGGCATCGCCACCCTCCCTGCACAACAAGGAATCTCCACCCCAGGTTAGCGCCTGCACGCCTCCACTTCCGGTGGGAGCTAGTGACTGGGCACCCAGAAGACACCATATTGATCAGATGCTTCTGATAAAGCGTCACGTTACTTAGCAGGGTACTCGTTCAAATGCGTGATTCAGTGTTGTATTTTTAGAATATCGTGTCAAGTCTAAGCAAGCAACCGGTAGATTTCCCAGCCACTCGGTATTTGGAGGTGAAGGGTAGATTTTATATGACGACATGTTCCAATTTTCTGTAAATATTTTAGTGCTCGATTTTAGTCAATTCTTCTTTTTTGATTTTTCTTGAATACCGGGAGAAGATTCCAGGTGATTCCAAGTGATTCTGTCTAGCGACACCAGGAATTTGGGTGCAATCTTGGTACTTAGTGGAATCAGCATTTCAGAGCTGCCGTGCTTACAGAATTGGGCTAATTTTCCACGTCATTTCCCAGTGTAGAGGACGTTGAGAATCTGGTATCACTTCAAAGGAAAAAAATTTGCGGAGATTGATACTGTAGTTGAAACTTCAGTTATGTGCAACGTGTCTGCAGCAGCTATTAGGTGGTGCAACTTGTGGAGATTGGAATCGTTGGTACATGAGTCAAACTTGTTTAATTTTTCTTCTCTTTGGAGCATTTTTTGACAAAGATTATACTTCAGGACTTTCGAGATTAATGGTTAGAGTGTACCTTCAAATACTAATGCCCAAGATTGAATCTTTTTGAAAAAATGATCTTTGAAGGTACCATGAGAAAAGGATAAAACATCAAACTAAGATTTCAATGAGCACCCCCAACAAGCACCCCCAAACCTTTGTTTTGCCATTTGTGACTGCAAGTAACCACACCTAAAACCAACTGAATATTAAACTACAAATAAATTAAACCCTAAATTCCCATTGGCCCTACGAGGGCCAAAATGTGACTTTGGTTAGGCTCATACGGTCTCAATTTTCATCATAATTTACTAAGTTTTTTTGTAAATCTAGAAAAACACAAGCTTCTTGAGAATATAATTTTTATTTCAATCAGTGCCCGGAAGCAAATTTATTGCACAAAAAGTCAAGAGCAAAGGTTGGCGGGTCGACCAAAAAAAATCACAAAAAGTCAAAATAATTTTTAAATTTTTTTCCCTAACACATTATATTTTTGTCTACATGTAAAACTTTGAATTCTTCTTCTTGGACTAATGATGAGAAAGTTATGGACAATCTTGTTCTTCGTGTAATCTAAGGATGTTCTTGAAAAAAAACTTTTTGTCCAATTTTGAATGCTAATATATTCCAATCTTTATGGTCAAATTTGATGAAATTTTCACCACATGGTCTCAAGCAAGTGGAGTACAAGATCCTATAGTTAGATTCTTAAACAACAAAAAAAAAATCTAATTACTTAGATGAATGCAATAGAAATGACATTTTTGAGTGTTTTTTGACAAAAAAATGGCCTTAGGACTTTAGGGGTTAACCCTTAAACGTCAAGGCGGACGTTTTGCGGCCGATGAATGACAAGAAAATCTCCTGTGTAGGACAAAAGTGCAACTATTCATCTTCCAAATTTTGTGGAAAAAGGGAAGATCATTTACAGTAGTTTGACTTCCAATAAGTGCTTTTGCATTATTTTAATCCAACAATTCACACGGTGTCAAAACAAAAGATTTCCACGGTTATGAGCCCATCGTTTTAGGGTTAAACAAGTTTTGGTGCAAAGACTTTTATTTTTTTGTATATCTTAGCATGGGATTTTGCAATAGACTAGTATGCAACTGTGTAAAAGAATTTTAGGAAATTTGTTCCTGAAAAGGTATATTTCAAGGTTAAGAATTTTAATAAATCAATTATATTGAAATAAAAAAAACTAAAAATTGGTCATTTGTGAGGACTTGATGTTGATTAGATTTTGCTTAAAAAATAAATAACATATTTTTTTATGCCCTTCATATGGAACATGCCCCACTAGTGTAGGAATAGACCACCAAAATAGCAAAAGTAGACATCCAACATTACATGTTTTTCAACCCCTGTGGAAGGCTGCGAGTTCCCCAGGATTCCCAGAGTCTGAAGCTATCTGGAACTGCGCCGCAGCAGCTGCGTGACATGGCACAGCGACTGCCACGTCATACCAAAAAAAATTCGAAAAAAAAAAATTAATAAATTTTTTCATCTTGTTTTTCCATTTTAAGATTTTAAGATTTTTTTTGAAATTTTTTTCTCTGACAGCGGCCGTTCTTTTGCTGCCGGGGGAACAACACCGGGAACAGGCCCGAAACGGCCCTCCAGACCCCCAAAAAACCATCTAATGTAGGATCTCTTTAAAAAATAATAAATAAATTTTCAAAAAATGCAAAAAAAATTACTCAATGTCTACAACCATCACATATACCTTCATTTCAAATTTCACATACATTGGACACACATCTATTTGAAGCCAAGGGGACAAAGAATAGGACAAGTGTTTCTTGCAACCACCCTCCTATACTTAACTGCGATTTGTTGATTGTTCAATTCTCTAGCCATTTCGGTATTATGACCAAGCTACGCAACTATTTCCGTAGCCTAGGGAGCTCCACTTTGAAAATTCATAGTAATTACAAGTCTTATTCAAAAATTCTAATTTTTCTTTTGAAAATTCATGATTTTCTATTGCTAACACTACCCAAAGAAAAGTCTAAAAAAAGGTGCCTCCAACTACACTGAATTGCTTATTTTTGACAGTTTTGTGTTTTCACCTTCCTTGTTTTCGCATTCAAACTGTGTTGTAGTCATTCTATTGAGACCCCAGTCAAATCTTATTGAAGCAGAAGCTTCGAAACATAACTTAATTGACCGACAGTTGGATTGCTGCTTAGTTACCTCCACACTCAAATTTGTCTGCACGAGGTTGAGTGGCATGTGCCTTGGTATTAACCCTTAAAGAGTCTCCTTGGGAGGAGGAACGTAGATTTGGAGCTTTACAGGAGAAATAATTCAGTGGCATGAGACGAACCTGGACATAAGATCTTCATGTTTGCAAATTTTTCTTTTCTTCCCATCCTTGCGTGAATCGATTCACAAAACTTGCACGCCAAATCATGAAGCAATAAGTGATCAAGATGGCTAGTCACATTGTTGACAACAATAAACTCTTGTTGTGTTTCTGGTCCATTCACTAGGAGAAAAGAAATCATGTTCGACTTAAACAACTTTGCACAACAACTGTAAATGAGTTGTTGTGGACAAGTTGTTTAGGACATGATTTCTTCCAGTGAATGCTTAAGATTTATTCGACAATACTTTAGTATTTTTTCATGCCTGAAGAATGCATGCTAAAAGTAGCTAAACAACCATAACTCTCTTTTCTAAAAATTTCAGCTACATTGGATCATTACTCCCAAAGGTTTTTGCACTTTAAAAACACTCTAACATGCAACTTGTGATGGAAAATAGTGTAAGTTTTTCTTACAATTGCCTTTAATTGAGTGCCTTAATTGACATGACCTCAATAATTGAATCCAATTCATTTGTGCATAATCAAGGGCATCAAAAAAAGGCACAAGAACTTTGCAACAAAACAAGTTTAATATGATCTAAATTAAACATTGCATATGGTTTGCTTTGGCTTGGAGTAGGTGCTTGTCCCCCCTACTCACCGCCAGTTGTATTGCATTGCAATACTCAATCTAGCATAGCCAACAAAAATAGCAACAAATTTGAACTAAAGCACTACAAACTGAATGAGTTGAGAGCAAAATGGATGAATATGTGCATCATATGCTCCTTAACCCTTGAAGGACGTTGAGGACCCAAATTAAGTGTCCAATGGATGACTTCACTGTTCACGGTAAATTTTTTTTTTTAAATCACCTATTACTCCAATAATTGGAGCATTTTGGTTTGACTACCTTCGTCATTATGGGCACATTCTTCCAGGGTCAAAAAAGTGGAGTTGGCTATGAGATAGAATGGAGTCTATCTTTTTCTTTTTTTCTTTTTTTTGACACAAATGAAACGGATAGAATGGAGTCTATCAATAACCATCCAATGCCTGTTTACCACCATTCCAATACAGCAATGGGCTCCATTGCGGCTCAGGTTACGCTTCTTTTTTCCTAGTCCAGTCACCATAACTCCGTACTTACACAAATTGTTAAATTCCTTTGGTGGAATTGCGTACTCATCAGCAAGACAATCGGTCTACTACCCCAGCTCACCTGCACAAAATTAAAATAAACAGGTAATTCATTTGAACAACTTGAAAACAAAATTATCCACAGTACAGTACCCTTGCATAATGATACGTACATCCACTTTTGCCATTCAAAAGAACTTTGCATACTATAAAATTTTATTGGTATTTTTCTTTTTGCATGAATAATATTAAATTCTTGCGCAATTCCAATGAAGCATACCCAATTTGGGTTTCAAGAAAGCAAAACTCCATTTTTGGTGAATTTTTTCTTTTAAAATTCATGGTTTTACATAATAATTGATTGAAAAATATTGGTGAAGAATTAATCTGCCAAAATCTAGATAAACTATGGAGATACTTATTTTACAAAAATTACTCATATAAAATTTCACATTAAGCTCCTCATAGATCATATTTTTGTTACTTAATGGGGTGTTTTTTTTATTTGAAAGATGTGCATATAGAAGTTTCCTACATATCTATGCAATCAAATTAAAAAAATTCTTCACCAATGTTTTTCAATCAATTATCATGTAAAACCATGAATTTTAAAAGAAAAAATTCACCAAAAATGGAGTTTTGCTTTTTTGAAACCCAAATTGGGTATGCTTCATTGGAATTGCACAAGAATTTAATATTATTTATGCAAAAAGAAAAATACCAATAAAAATTTATAGTATGCAAAGTTCTTTTGAATGGCAAAAGTGGATGTACGTATCATTATGCAAGGGTACTGTACAACAACTTGAGTACTTGACACTGGAAAGCAAGCCTGGAAACCAAATTCAAACCGACCTTCACTTGTGTCATTGATGGACAAGTTACATCCACCAAAAAAAAAAGCAAGCTGACTATAATAGAACAAAACGTCAAAAAATTAAAAATTGACAGCCAGACTGAGAAAAGTTAGAGTCTCCCAAGCTAGGGACCAAGCCTGGGTCCAAGTAATCAGTACTCTGACCACAGTGTATAATTGACACCATGCTCAAGAACCACCACACAGGGACCCAGACAATCAAGGATGTGTCAAGTAAGTCCTACTTACCCAACACTTTTGAGAATTTGACCCAATCTTTCAAACAGTTCTTCACGATCGATCTCCAAAAATGTTTCACTTTCTGTGCGCAAACGCTCACGCAATTTCGTACTGGTGCCCGGCGTCGTTGCTATCAATTGGGCTGCAGCACGTACTTAAAGCCAGCCAGGGTGTTTGTTGCATATGAACCCACATTCAATCCGCATTCATTGTCTTCATGGTCCTCGGTGTTCACTCGATCTCTAGATGGTTAATTGGTGTGCATCCTCGGTATATCGATCATCCAGATCGATCAGTCTGTAAGTACCTACTTACATGTAAATAATTTATGCATATGTTGAATTGTAGATAACAACTGTCTTTAGCCTGTTTTCTAGTCTGATGTATTTTGCTGCAGGTGTTAACTTCCAGAGCAACTTCTCGATCTGAATTCATCTTGGCATTGAATTCCAAGACTTGATGGTAAACCAACTGACATATTTCCTATGTTAGCTCAACTGAGTCCTTTCATAGATCTCTAGCAGTTAATCCCAAGACTTTGCACTAATCCAACTGATGAAAACTTCTGCTGCACTGTGAGCATTCAGGCTAGGAAATCGATCTTGATCAGTGCGTCTTCGATCATGACACAACAACTTGCAAGACCAGGAATTATGAAGAATGTCAGATTCTCACCAGAGCAGGACACAGTCATGACCATTGTGGGACGCCCCAAAGATTTTAGATTTTCAGTAATGCTGCTCTGCGCAATGTGCGTGATGCTCACCTTCGCCGCGGTGGACTCTAAACCCTTTCCAGCGCCCAATCTCCAAAACTGTCGAAGCCCCGAAGGTTGCTGCACGCCCGTGCTCTCCAACCGAACGACGCAATTCAAGTTCCCAGGGAAACGCTTGCCGCTCCGCGTGCGCCCCGCGGCGCATCTGGTGGACGACGCGTACATCGACAAGTACCAGCGCGCCGTGGAGCTTATGCGCGCGCTCCCCGACACCGATCCGCGCTCGTTCCTCAACCAGTACAAGCTCCACTGCGCGTACTGCGACAACTGCCTCTTCTTCGACAACGATACCAGCTACCCGCTGGAGATTCACCGAAGCTGGCTGTTTTTCCCCTGGCACCGACTCTACCTCTACTTCTACGAACGCATTCTGGCGACGCTGATCGAAGACGACACGTTCGCGCTGCCTTTCTGGAACTGGGATAACCAGTCCCCGGAGCTTCCGCAAGCCAACGTTGTTCCCAAGGTAATCAACACTGACAACAAAGTCATGCATGGGCTCCGTTACGGGATTCTTCCTTCAAAACCAATGATCAGGTCTAGAATTTAGGGGGTTTTGCCAACGGTTTTCTGCAATGTTTTTACCAACACTGATACAACATATCGAAACATGCTTAAGTAACGTGTGAAACAGGGCCTGAACAGCGTCTTTATGCATTTATGCAAATTTTGGACCATGCACGAGGGAGTTTGAAGAGTTTTACCATCATGGTAATGGTTCAATTGAGATGGTAAAATCCGTTTCATGTCCTCCATAATATATAAAATCTTTTAAACTCCAATGCTTCACCAAACATGCAGTGTATTTCCCCAAACATGTTCCAGAGCGCTCTGACTTCCCTTTGGACAACCTTTAATTGGTACATAGTAGTAGCAACGTTGAATCCAAGTGAGCTTGAGAATCACGTTTTAATGTTACCAGTAACTTTCAACCTTTGCTACAAACGTTGCTGCGGGAGACTGAATTCAATTCCAGTCCTGGGATCTAAACATGATACATTTAGGTCAAACCCTAATCCCGACACAAACAAATCTTTGCCATTTTCACCAAAAATTGCTCCCTCCCTGCCGGCGCGCAGGTCTACTCGTTGCAACGGAGCTTATCTAAGCACTCCATCAACAAAACCTCATCCCTCTACGACCCCGACCGCACTCCCTGCGCGCAGCGTGAGTCGGCTTTCCTGGAATATCAAGACGCCTCCGCCTGTCCCCCTTTCGATCGCAACTCCACAGAAATCCGCTCCACGAACGCCCACTTCATGTACATGAACATGGTCGGAGTGGGTTCCACCCCTCGGCTGTTCCAGGGGGCGGCGTACCATTACGGGGACACGGGCGGCGGAGGGGAGGGGAGTGTGGAGGCTGTTCCGCATGGGTCGGTGCATGTGTGGGTGAATGAGCATGACATGGCAATGTTCAAGGACTCGGCTTCTGATCCGATCTTCTTTGGACATCATGCGAATTTAGATCGGTTGTGGGGGCTGTGGAAGACGTTGCCAGGAGGGAGGAGGGGTGACATTCCGGATTTGGATTACCGGAATACGAAGTTCACGTTTTACGATGAGAGCGGGGGGATGGTGAGTGTGAGTGTACGGCAAGCGCTGTCCATGGAGCGACTCAGGTATGTCACGTCGTCCATGTTTCTAGCTGTGATTGTCACGCATATTGTCAGTCCGGAGGAGAGCGCGCGCTTTTCATGTCGCGGAACCGAGCGAGAGTTAGAGTGTGCTTGCCAGACGGATATCGGCTGAGCAGTTGGATCATAGCAGTCTAGCCAACAGTCTAGCTGAACTCACCATGAGAATTACTATTTGTCAAATTTCATTCAAACTAGATCTGCATGGATTTATATTTCAAGGAACACGTTCAGAGAGGTGCCAAATTATATATTGCAATACCACGATATATTTCAAAGAAATTGACGTTACTAGAATTCGAACAGTTCTGTATCCCATTGAAAACTGGAGTCGTTGACGCCAGTTTGAGTTGCGGTAAAACTAGAACCCCCATATGCGGTTTTTACTAGATTTTAGATTTCATGGTTTCAGTAGACCAACCCTTAGATTTGGCCACGACCCATTCCCCATCCACGAGCCCGTTGTACGTCAGTCCTAGTTTTCAGACTGCCATAGTAGGCACTCGATCTGAAATCCACCGTTTTCACAAATTACCGCTATATGCCTGGAAATTGACTAACCGAAACGGACGTGATACGCTGCAGGTACACATACCAAGACGTTCCGAACCCATGGCTTCACCGCGGCGCCGTTCGCGGCTCCTCCCCCCCTCCGTGGAAGATCTGCAACCCTAAAAACTCCCCCTCCGACCTTGAAGATCTGATCCGCACCACTCCGCCCTTCCACGGCCCTCTCAACTTCACGAAGTCCCCTCACACATTCAAGCTTCCGCGCTCTCCCAGTAAAAGCTCCTCTGAACATGGGGAGGAGATTCTGGAGCTCACGGGCGACGTGAACTTCTTGGAGTTCGTGAAAGGCGACGTGTTGTTCGTGACGGCGTTCGCGTTCCACCCGGATGCTCCCGTGGACGAGTCCCTGGGGTGCGCGGAGTATTTGGGCTTGCGGTGGCTGTTCACGCACGAGGGGATTAGTGAAGATTACCCCCCGCGCGATGTGTGGCGGACTGGGATTGGGCATCAGATGGAGTTGATGGGCACGAAGCATTTGGAGGCGCTGGTGGTCACGCTCGTGGGGTCGGAGGATAGTGTGCACAGCATTCAGTTCACGAGTGCCAGGATCTTCTATTCCAAGGACTGACTGAATGATTCTTCCCGGACTGATTGGCGGAGAGAAAGAAATTCAGGTGGCGGAGCTTGAAAGTGTTGAATTGCTTGCTTAGGAGAGCACTTGCTGGAATTCGGGAGCTTGTAATCTGGTGAACAAGGCAAGTGGGCAACTGTGATGAGTGGCTTACCTTTCGTTAATAAAATGGATTTGTTGTGTGAAGATGACGTTTCACTTTTGTGAAAGTGTTGAATCGTAGCTAACCTGATGGAATTGCTCAGAAAGGAGAGTTTGTTGGAATTGCTTAGGAGAGTACGAGTACGAATTTTGGAGCTCGTGACCTGGATGACAGGGCAACTGTGTTGAGTGGCTTAGCTTTCGTGAATGAAGTGGACATTTTGTGTGAAGATGATGTTTCACTTTGGGAAGATGGCAACACTGACACTAAGATATCATGTTGTACAGTATAAGAATGGGAAGCATTTCATATTTCACAAGTCACATGTTCTGATGCACTTAACATCACCCTGCCTTAACAAGCTCTTAATTCACACCACTGCAAAAGTAAAGATCATAGTTCTCAGTGAACTGACATGTTGCAAGGGTGCAAGGGTATTGATTTAAATTACTGCTAATGGCATCCCTAAATTGCACACACACGATGTCATATGATAGAAAGATGGCTACGGCATCCATGCTTGCAAGAACTCATAATGACAGGAAAGAGACTATTTGAACTGTTTTGATATCGCAAGTGAATATTGACACCAACCACCATGAACGTGTCATTGGAAACGGCTTCACCCACACTACATTAACTGAAAAGCACCGTAAAATTTGCAGGCACAGTAAATGATGGCAACAAAATGAAAACCCATCCAACAGAGGTTTTCCAGTGAAGACAAGCAAAGTAGATAAGCAAGGAACTCAACCACACTTACTGCAAAAACTGTCCAGACCTCTCACTTGATTGTAAAATGCTGTAGGAAGTAAATCATGGACTTCAAAATTCATATACACAAATGATATTAGATATCATGAAATCCTGTCCAATTGTAGCGCAGGTCTGTGGAACATCCAAGGTAAACACTGCAATGACTGCTCTCACTTGTATAGGGTAACTCCCTCAAGATCATATTAGTTTCATCTTGAATTCAGCAGAAATATCACTCAATAAACAGAGCACCATCAAAGCTTCAGTAGTTGCCATTCAGTGAGTAGTCCAAATACCCGCACCCATCTTTGGCAATCACCCCAAGGTAAGAAGCAGCGAACAGCTCTACCACTTAAGAAGCTTTGAGGTCATCCAAATCGACAGATTGCTGTATACATCAGCAGCCAATAGTCAAATTCGTGTGTGATCAAGATAAATGATGGAGCACAGCAAAGAAGCGTAACAGAAGCACTGGGCATTCAGTGGAACTCACCAAAAATTTATGATTTTCCTCCAAAATAGGTGAGAACTCAGCAACAAATCGCTCAATATCAGCAGAAGAGTTGCCGAGTGCCAAAGTCTCGTAAAACTTGGACCGCTCAGGTGTTAGCTTCATGGCCACCTGAAAGATGACCCAAACAAGAATTGTGAAACCAAACCAAACGGTAGGTAATCTATTTTTCACCGACCAATGCCAAATATGACTTCCGTTGATCATGTAAAAGTTCGATTTCTAGAAATTTGGGCAGCATTCTTTTTTAATATTGAAACTTAAATGCTTACATGTCTCTAAATGAATTTGACAAAGATCTATCAAATTCTGTTTGACATTTGACCATGCAGATAATTTCTTGACATCAAACCTAACCTAAATTTCAAAAAAAGTTCTGGAAGACATATTATATAGCATATCTAAGTTATATTCCATTCCCAGTGGGCATTCAGGGGGTAGACAGAAGTTCATAGCCAACATAGGAAGGTACCCATCATATACCGTAGTAAATTAGATTTTTCCAACCTACCGTAAATGCAGCACTTGCAATCCACCCATGGTATTTCTTTAAAGTTGATATATAGGCCGCAGTAGCGCACTGAGACATCGACCAATCAGCATGCGCATTCAAATTCCGGAAAAGCTCCACCAAGAAATCCATAGCCCTGTCAGGAATTGATGTGAGACATTGATCGCAATCCAAGAACATCTTCGCGAGAAAGAACTCATGAACCACCCATCACAATGCTACTAAAACTCGCATCCCACAAGATCTTATAATAACCAATCACAAAAAGCAGCAAAACCATAAGTGCTACATCGTTTACTTTGCGTAGTTTATAAGGTCAATGCACTATTTAATAGGTTCTATGCTGATTCAAACATCATGTTATTTGCATCCCAATTGATGAATAACACTGGAACATTTAGTGATCTCATAATGACCACTATTTGACTATTCACTCAAACTTCTCGATGTGGCCCCAAGATACACTTTTAAACCAAAAAGAAGGCCCATTTGCTCTATGACACGCTATTCTGGAGGCACATAAAAATCATAGATAAAATGAAAAGAATGAAATAGGATGAAAGGTGCAGCTGCCAATCATCAATAAGTAATCATGTAACTTCAAACCAGTAAGTCAACCAGCCAACAACACAGTTCTCAGTCTGAAAAAATGGGGTAACTTAGATTTCCTTGTTAGTTTTCTGAAACAAGACACCTAACCTATAAACGGACCTATTACGATTGCGACCTGAAAGCCTGAAGGATCCGTGGCAGTACAAAGCAGACCGAGGAGCTATTTGCAATTCCAATAGCACAAATCCAGACAATCTCCAGTCAAACCAAAATGAAGTGATTATAACACCTAAAGGACCAAGAAACCGAAATGTTATGTTTCATGTTGGGCTTCATGTTATGTTTTTGCAGTTTTGAGTAGGTCACTTTCAATAAACTTACTTTTTGTCGAACATATGCAATGCTCTTCACTGATTCTGGTGACATAAAAATTGGTCCAATCTAACCTACATTTTCACAATATGATAATCAAAATGGTTATTTTAAACCCACGAATCCTTGGTCATTTAGGAAATAACGTTACCTGGTCAACCATAGCATACCATTGGTGCAGCTTGATGAACCCTTGGCAGTCTTGGCCGCAACTTCAGCACGAACAATGTCATAAAGCAAGTTGTTCGCAGCAGGATCACTTGCGTACTTATCATCCAGTCTCTGCGAGAAAAGAACACAAAAGTCTCAGCCCTGCAAGACGATTAGACGACCCATAGCAAATTGAAAATCCAAAGACCAATCTATCTCCAAATAGGGCCTCAATGACGTGGTATTCGACAACAACAATACGGGTTCTTTCAATTAATCGAAGGCATACTAATCGCATTATATTGCATTTCTCTATTAGTAGAAAAAAAAATCATTTATAACTTTTCAATGACTATTGGAGGACGTCAAAACTCTTTACTTCTCCCATTAGTCATTAAGAATTTAAAAATAATCCAATTCTAGTAAACAAGACACGATATAAAACGATTAGTGCGTCTCCCAGCAAACGGTGTACCGAGATGATGCTCTTGCTGAAATAAAATTGACGCAACACGACATTACCGAAATGTTGCCGCCAACGTCAGATTTCACCAACGCCATAGAGCTCCCAAACTTATCTGCAATAATCCACACATCCCGTCGTCAGATCTCCCTCCACAAAACCTTTGAACCAAATCTGACCATCCGAGTGTAAATTTTAAGCTGTTAAATTATTTTATAAATACCAAGATTCAAAACAAAGCACAAGAACCCTAAACAAAATTGAGGACGAGCTCAAGATCCGAGCGAAACATACCGATCACCGGAAGCACATTGCGACAGACATCAAGGAAAGGCTTGGTCAGCATCTGCCCGTTGGTCGATTTGACGCTCTTCATCAACTCCAAAGCAGGACCGAACACGGTCACAGGGGATTCTGCCATGGCCCGATCCCAAAATCTCCACTCGAATATGGGTAACTCCAAAAGTTTTCTGGAAGACAGAGAGAATTCACAAAAATACTACCTGTGCTGCACCTGTAAGTCGATGGAAGAGATTGGGAAACTAGCGAACGAGAGAGCACTACAGTATGCTGTGAGCAGATTGTGCATTACAATTGTGAAGACATTGAGTGACAAGGAGGAGCATTGATGATCGGAACCCTAAAACAGAAATTTCAAAACATGCCCATTCCGGTAGCAAGGGCGATCTCGAGGAGACTTGGTCCCGTGAGCTGCGGTAGAAGCCTTTCACCGTGACATGCGTCGCTTACTACCGTTGGCTGCTGTACTGTACAGTGCCCTCTCAAGAGCACGTCCAATGGAACCTTTACTGGCTTACAGTAACGGCATTGTGCCAGTAGGACCCTAGCAGTGTTTTGTTTTTCGTTTAGGACTGGGTGCGTCTTTCTCGCCACGGGTGAAATATGGATAGTGTACGTGGCTTTTTTATTATTCAATTCCGATTTTTTTCCAAAAAGTCACTGGCTTCATAGGGAAATTTTGACTTTGAATTTGATGAAAGGGGCGATTTTAAAATTTTGGATGTCGCAAGAACTGGCGCCTGAGAATCTACATTTGGTGGAAGTAAGGCTGTTTTGTGTGCACTTTCAAATTGCCTCCGGCTGCAATTATAAAGCTCTTACAAATTTTACAGTGATTTCTTCAATATAGTGCAAACATTCATCACAGATATGGCGATTTTGGACAAACAGAAGATGACATAAATATGCCAGAAAAGGAATACAATTCACAAAATATGCTCCTATTTCTTCTAGCTTTCCAACTAGAGCAACAGGACCTACAAAACAAACACAAGTATTCTGATGCTTGATTTAGTACAAGAGTACAAAAATGGAAAAGAATTTTGCATTAGCACAATGTAAATAATCCACATTAGTGCAATGTAAGTACAAACATTTACAAACTAGCATTGATGAAATACCACATAGTTTAGGGAAAATCATCTCCCTTCAACTTACTGTCTTCAATGTGTTCTGCAACCAACGACACTATACACTCCGATGCTTAAGTTAGTAGGACAAGGGAAGGAATACATCAAGTGAAAGCAAACTAGCATGGAATTATGCTCTCATAAGGTATACAAATTCCTTTGAGAAAGAGAATCAATACCACTGAGTAGACTTCCACCCTCCATCTGCAAAAGTCCAAAAACATTGCCATACAACACAATGAATTCATAAGAGCAAAGAAATAAAATTGGAGTTGTATAAAAAGCAAGATTGCAGAGTGCACATTCCACAAACTTGCAGCAAAATTGAAGCTACAAATGAAAACTTGTCACCTGCCTACTGAAGCATTCAGCTACAAAACACTAGCCAAAAGTGGCATCCATGCACTACATCCTCCATCTAGATTGAGGTCACGCAGCTACTGAATATATAACACTGGCGTTCAGTGGCCAACACCCATTGCTTGAAGCAATCGTCATAAGGGAAGGTCTTCAAGGTATACACATTTTGGCAATGCATGCCAACAACCACGCCAAGATGTTCATCGAGCCTATTTCACAATCTATCCTTAAAAAAAGATAGTGCGAAAAAAGTACGCTCATCTTCTACCTTGCCCAGAATATGCACCATGGCAATCTGAGCAAGTTTGAGGTATTCCCCGAAGTTTTTGCCCAATGCCGAGTTTGCATCCAAGGTTCGCCACAATTTTGTGAGCGGGTTGACCACCTGTTGTGAGGGACCATTGAGCGGAGGCAGCTCCATGGCAGAGTGAGCATTGACAATTATGGCGATTTTGAAGAGAGGTTGTTCGGACTCAAGGAGGAATTTGTCAAGCACAGCTGGGATACATTTCTTATCCTCACCCTCGCCAATCCACTTCGGCTCTCCATAGAAGTTTTTTATTACGGCCCAGTGCTTCCGGAAGCTAGCACTGCAGTCCTCTTGCAGCCAGTACTGCGAGTATACCACACCCAGCGCGTCCATCAGCCCGTGATCTGGGAAACGCGACGTCAACTCGTCCATCAATTTCCCTGCAGCCTCTGCACACATTCAACACAACACCAACAATATGTAAGCGCTTTTAACGATTGTGTCCCTACCAAATCCGAATTCAAGTAGGCTCAATCAATACAAATTGAACCCTACTAAACAAAACTAGAATTGAAACATTGCTCATGAAAGCATTTTGAACTAAAGAAATGAAAGCATTAATAAACAAAGACACATTCTACAAACTCTAGAGCAACCAAATCTAAAACCACTACAAGTTGTGCTGGCAAAACTGTAAATGGAATTGATTTTGGAGAAAACTCACATTTACAGTCATTCTGAACATTGGCAATGATGGCCGCGTATCCTTCTCGATGCACCATGGCGCCATCATGCATCGCAAATAGTGTCTCCCCACCCACTACAAAAGTTAGAGTCTCACAAGGTAAGTTCAAGTTTGCATCCCATTTCATCAAAATCTGCTCATGAGAGCACTGCAAAACCTGGTTGTATGCATGGAACTCATCCTTGCGGAAGGCCGTGTCAACATTCAAGTAGAATGCGCACAGGCTCAATTGGCATGTGTCTAGTGCCCCCACAAAATCGTAGATGAAGGCATCCCTTTTTTGTGCCCATTGAATCAATGTGTCTATTGCTTCCAACATTGGTAGGAGAGCCAGCATCCCCAATAGAACGTAGGGATCTAGGAGGAGCCCTAAATTTGCCTGCACACATGCCAAACCCTAAACATCAGATTGCTTCACCTAAATGAGTACCAAAATCCCAAACATGTAAACCAACATCCTAAACAAACAAACAAAAAATAGAAAACAAAACAGACACAAAGATAAGAAAAGAATGAAATACAAAAAATAGAAAACAAAAGTAGAATGTCAGAAACTAAAACTCACCCAAGCCTTGTGACCCCACTTTCGGTCATTCTTATCAGCATGCATCATTGCTATAACACCTTTATATTCTGCCAATAGCCGTCAAATCGGAGCAAGGCAACTCATCCACCGAGTTTTCACGTTTTTGAGCAGTTTCAGACCCTTGGACTCAAGCTGCTGTGAGAGCGCTCTAAATTCGGTTGCTTTTTTAGGAGAATGGGCAAAGTACGTATGCGTCGTGCAGAGCACCTCTTCAACTGCGTGCATCATTGTGAAAGAGGACAAAGACTGCGTAGCCAAATTCAGGCGATGTGCGCAACAGTGAACTCCTAAAGCGAAAGGGCCAAACCTCTCCTTGATTTGCACCGTCACGCCAGTCTTCAGACCTTGGAAACTACTGACTCCGTCCGCACCAAAGCAAAGCAGCTTCTCTGCTATCGCCACCTCTGTTACACCTCCCTCTGCAGTCAATGCAGACATGATCACAGCGAAGAGGTTGTTTGTAGTTGCACCATTAGACTCCATCTTCTGGATGGTCAAAAGAAGAGGGACGCGGCACCAGTTCACCATCACGTACGAGTGGATGGCGATCCAAGATGTATTATCGCACGCAGTTGTTTCATCCGTAGACAAAGCAAAACACATACTGCTGGAAACAAGACTCCTAATTCTTTGTTTGACAAAGTCATATAGGTGCTCGGCCATGATCCACCCGGAGCCATCACCCCAGTGCATTCGGGAACCTCAATGAACTCGTACAAGTCGAATCTTGCCTCGAATTCTAGCATCGGTCTACCACCTGCAAGCAATTGGAACAACGTAGCCAGCTGCACACATTTCTTCCGAGATTCCAATGTATTGCAACCTTGGATTTGTTCAACAACGGACACGGGCCCACGAGCTGCATAAAAGCCCGTGCACTTCTTGTGGATTTCTCGTTGGCCATGCTTTGAGATTGTGTCCCATTTGGGCGCCATTTGAACTTGTTTACCGCGCACAACATTGCAAGGCTTGCAGCGCACCATATGCCTGTCATCGTCTTCCACCACCAGCAGCTCGCTCCAAGGTTCTTTCGCTGACCACTCGCTCTGAAATCTTCGCTGGAAGTCGTAGTTCTTCTTGAACTTCTTAAGGTCGCTCGCAGTGGACGATCCAGCAACCCTCGCAGGTTTGCTCTTCCGCTTCTTACCACTACGACAGGGTGGGGTGATAAAAACGTCGTCGTCAAAATCAACCATTTCATCTCCGCTGAAGTCTATCTCATCCTCCGAATTGCAATCTTTGTTGTCGGGCACATAGATAACCGCAGGGCAAGAGAGAAGAATCTCAGTATCTCCGGATTGAGAAGCCCCAATCTCCAAGTCTGCAAATGGAGCAGTGGAACTCCCCTCGCGAAGGCCGCCCACATTGTCACAGGTATCCAGCTCCGTTGTCGTGCATTGCAAAGGCTCTCAATTGAGCAAATTTCGACTTGAAGAAAAGTATGCGCGCATGGTGTTTCCCTGCTTTGCTCTCTTCCGGGCCGCCTCTTTCAGCACCCTTTTTGACGCTTGCGCCTTTCTTTTGGCAGCCTTGGCTTCTTTCTTCAATCGGTCTAACTTGCATTTCCGCCTTTCAGCGAGTAGGATGCTCTGCGTCTTATTTGCATCTCTAGCAAAACCAATATTGGCAGGAGTGGAAGGAATGTCCGCCATTGGAGACAAGAAAACCCCAACCTAAAACCCTAATTGACGATACAGAAGTACAGAATCCAAGTCCCACAATCCCAAGTGAAGATTATAGACCTTGTTTCCAAATTAGAAATGAAACAAAATTGAACAACAAAGCACACATACAAGTGAAAGACGAAGAACAGAAAAGGATATTGTGGTTTTTGGAGACCCGAAACAACGAATTCTTGTAAATCCTGCCACCCAGCATTCCCAGCAAGACCCTCCATGATCGCCCAAATGAAAGCGGGCCATTATGCCACACAAAAACAGAAGAACCCAGCGGCACTCTGAACGTAGTGGAATTGAATGTGGCAATGTAGCCATTACTCAAAAACAACAATTCGCTACAAATGCAAATCAAACATCGACGAACTGGCTGTGAATGCTAAAACAAAATACGAACGCTGGCTCCCTAAGCTAGTACAAGGTTGTGGAGTGGGCTACAAACTCTTCATTGCGGACGTGAAGGTGGTGTTGGAGGAAATGAATGTGCGAGAAGGTGGCGCCACGACAGCAAATGACGAGAGAGGAAGAAACTAAATTGGCTACATCAGAAATCAAACCAGCGCAGCCAACGTCTACAAGCGGGGGATTAAACCCCAACTGTGACGGCCGCGTGACATCTCGCTAGCGGTGCACCCTAATCCCGTGGAAGGGGACAGGCGATTTGGGGCCCTATACCCACGATTTGGTACTTAGTGGTTGGCGTGGGCCCTGGCGGTTTGGTGCAATTTTGCCCCAAATCGCCAGAAAAAGAAACACTGGACCCTAGGAGATGATTTAACCTTAAACGACGGGTTGGTCACTGTGAAAATCATTTGTTTTGGTACCATGTGAATTTTTTGCTTAAAAAAATGCAAAAGTGCTTATTGAAAGTTAAGCTATTATAAAAGATCTTTTCTTTTCACACAAAAATTAGAGGATGAATAGTTGTACTTCTGTCTTGCATGGAGAGATTCTTTGTCATTCATTAGCTAAAAAACGTCTTCCACGTCATTTATGGGTTAAAAGTTGTCCCATTGAAACCATCACGTTCAATTTTGAGAGAGAACCTCTCATTAGTTCATTGTTAGCATCAAGGTTTTTTTTTCATTTTTTAATAAGTGCCAAAGTTTTTAGTGGTGCTTCAAATTTTTGCATTCATCCACATATTGGATAGAAAACATCACATTAGCACATCTTACGTGTCTATAACTTTATTTTCATCCACAATCTAACAATTTCATCTAAGATTTTTTTTTAATTCAAAGTTTTCTAGCAAAAAAGTTCACATTTTTCGCCATTTTTTAGCCAAATTATTTTTTCTAGTGCAGTATGGCACCAAAAAGCCACGAAAAATCCCTAGTTAGCAGGTGCCTTTGGAAAAGGAATTAGTTGGAGTGTGAAAACAGAGGATTCAAAAATTTATTTAAAAAAAAATTAGTCTAACTTGCAATCAATTGGTGTACAAAAATAAAAAAGTGTATATATATGTAGTGGTTGCTTCTATAAAATTGTCAAATTTTAGTTACTTGCAATTTAGAAATCAAGGCTAATGCTCAATTGTTGTTGGAGGTAGATATGTTATTGGATAAGGTGGATATGGCTTTAAGATGGGGCATTGAAGGGCTTCGACTTTCTTAAAGTGCTTGGACAAGCCACTTAGAACCCTGCTTCTATTTTCTTACTCATCGTTTTCCTACTCCTATTTAGTTTACTCAAGCTTCAATTCTTATTTATGATATTACAACCTAAACTTTTTGTTATTAGTTTCACAATTTTGTACTTCCTCTGTTTCAAAATAAGACATGTATTTCCTTTGTATTTTACAAAAGAAGCAACAGTCTTATTTATTAGGCCTCTACACCACCTAACAACCTCTACATTGTTTAGAACTTTAACCCTATAACACTATTGCAGACACTAAGTATTCAATGGATGTTTTTGGACAATTCTGTAGAAGAAATAAATACAATTATTTATCCAAATTTATTTTTTGGCAATAGTGGGGATAGTGGAGAAGAAGGTATGGATAGTTTTGACTCATTGAAGGCCCTTGTTTTGTTTTTCTACAAGTGGATATTAAAAAAATTTTAAAAAAATCTGCGGAATAGCAATAGGTCATCATGCCAACCAAAAATCCTCCCTTCTTTCTTTTAGCTCATTTGGATTTTGATTGCATATGTAGGCTCTGGAGTAGAAGGTTAACAATATAGGTGTGTTGCTAATGAAAGAACAGAGGAGAATATTATTGTTTTTATAAAGTACATTTGCGTTGTAGTGCTTTCCAAGTAAAGATTGATATATTAAACTTTAGTAACTAATGTTAAAATTTATAAATTTTTATTGCCTAGAAAATTAAAAAAAGACAAGATAATAAAGATTCTTAAATGAGAAAAGTAAAAATATATTTGAGAGAGTGACACTTACACACTTGAAGTATCAAGGTTTGTCCATTGCTAGCTTGAACATATGCCACAACTCCATTAAAACTTAAAAAGAAGTATTTTTAGTAATATTGGAAAGCGATTATTAGTATTATCACCCAAAATATGATAAATTTGTATGAGTCACCCAAAATTCATATGAGTCAAAGAAACTTAAGAATGCTATGCTTCACTAGGTAGTTGCAAGAAATACTTGCTGGTGTAGGCTCAAAATGGCCTCAACACTAAAATACTGAGGCTTCTAGAATAAAATTTAATTTTAAATGAAATAAAATATGGTAATTTGTAAAGCATTCAAAATAGTATATGTTTAAAAATTCAAGTCTAGAAAAAATTATCTTTAAAAGTTATGCACAACAAAAGAATGATGGAAAATATAATAAAATAGATACTTTGAAATTTGATTTCTTTCAAATAGAAAAAAAATTCAAAAAGTTTAAACCACAAAACTTATTTTTTCTAACTTGAGGATGCATCCTCTAAAACATTTGCATCTTAGGGGAAAAAAGTTGTATTTTTTGCATGTGTACAGAGGTAGTGTATTTTGAACACATGTGGAAGCAACGACGCTAGCATGTGAGCCTAGAAATGTGAGCCTACAAGCCTTGGCCTGGTTGTAAGTAGGTGCTCTACAACTTTTGAAGGTGTCTATAACATACATACTTATAATATAAACACACTATAACCATAGAAAATGCTTATAACATAGACACTTATAATATAAATATCCTATAACCATGGAAGGTGCCTATAACATATAGATACTCATAATGTAATTGAGCATCTATAATATAAACATCATATAACCATAGAAGGTGCTTATAACATAGGTACCTACAACATAGACACCTATTATATTAATATCCTATAACTATAGAAGGTACCTATAATATAGGAGCCTAGGCTCCTAGGTTTATAGACTCAAGATTACAGGCTCACATGCTAGCAATTGTGCATGTAAAGGGGGATATTATATTATTTTCAAAATTCTCTTTGTAGGCTTGGATAACCTTAATAGAGAACCTTTCAATCAAATTTTGCCCTTCAAATTTTCATTTTTGAATTGAAACAGTTCTAAAATCCCTCCAGATGGCCAAGATAGACATCCAATTGGGGGCGGTTCTAAAATAATATACTAATTAGAAAAAATTGAAAAAAATTACACAATGTCTACAATGACTACATATACCTTCATTTCAAATTTTATTGAAAATAGACATATGACGTAAAAGTTATAAGCATAAAAGCACCTATCCAAAGTAAAGGGGACCAAAAAGAAGGACAAGAGTTTCTTGCAACGATCCCACTAATGAATAATGTACAATGGGCTTTAAATTCTAAATGGGAGCTTCAAGTGACTAAGCTCTAATTCAATTCTAAATTCAACTTGTGATGGCTTTTGAAAAAATTAACAACAAAAGAAACTTACTTACAAAGTTTCAAAAGCTAATAGAAGGTACTTCAAAAACTATAAGCGAGAGAAGGCAAAGTAGTAAGAAGTAAAGAGAAAAGAGATGCTACTTTTCTAAACTGTCAAGTGTAAACAATTGTAGTATTTTTGAAAGTTGGAAAAAATGAAAAATTGAGATGGAGCAGTCGAAAGTATTGAGCATGTTGTATATGAAGAATGTTGTTTTGTGGCTTCACTTGGCCACTTTTATAGCTTGCAAACTCCTCTCTATTTGAATATTTGTCCTTATAAGATCATCCAACTTTAACCTCCAATTCTTTTAACTTAACATGGTACTCCCTCTGTCCCAAAATGATCTTTCTCCTCTGACGTGGAAAAAGAGCCCACAAAATTAATAACAATGTCTGTAAAGAAACTCCCCCTAATGATGAGTGCAAATATATTTTATTTTTTAAAATCAGAAATAGCCCACTAATGACTTCTATAGTGTACAACGCAAGTGATGAGCTGTTTTATTGCCCGCAAGACGTGCGACTCTCTTGTTTTGGTGGGATGAATCCAAGATGCACGGTGATTGTACTACAAATCTTGAAAGTATTGTAGAGTCATGCAGATCACAAATGGGGACAATAACGTTGAAGTCCATGCTACAGCTCTGACGTAGACTGAACTAGCGCGGGAATTACAGAAGGTTGCAACGCAAATTACATAGAGATAGCAGGAACTGATAGAATGATTGAATAGCGGTGCTCCTTAAAAATGCGCTCAAAATCCAATTTTCAAGAGCTTCAGTTTCACACTTTCAAAAATTTATTTGGAAATCAAATTTGCAAGACTACAGGAGTGCATCAAATTCTATGCAAAAATCAAATTTTTTGAATTTTTTTTTAACCTTAATCTGGCCCATATTGTCTAACAAGAAGATCATTTTGGGACGGAGGGAGTATTAAATTACATCCCTTACATTTTACACATCTTATACCATTTGCACACTTTTTACACATTTTCTATGATTCTTACACATTTCACCTATCTCTTACATCTCTTGAATCTTACACCCAATTTTTTTTTAACTTTGACTTTCTTTATTATTTCACTCATATTCTTTCTTCAACTCTTATATCTCTTACATTTTATACACTTCACGCATTTCTTACACCTCTTATGCCTCACATGTTTTTTGCACTTTTTACAATTTACATGTTTTTTACACATTTTTATGTGCCTTACCCACCTCTTACATCTCTTACATTTTATACCTCTTTCGCCTAAAAACTATTATCTTTGACTTTCTACCCTAAAAACTTCAATAAAAAAGTCTCATTTAATTCACTTCTAAAACTAAATCTATATAAATCATACAACAATATGGCTTAAACAACATTGTTGATTTTTAGCACTACTAACAATTTAGCATTAAACTATCTAAAATCACCATTATATCCAACTTTCTCTTTCAAAGTTCTACAATGACAACAAACATATAACTAAGCATGGATGATCAAATGTAATGCTCACAATACTATTCAAAATTAGCTTGAATATTGTAGTCAGTGTAAAAGCCAAAGAAGGTTTGGGGGGAAACTGGGGGGGGGGGGGGGGGGGGGATCCCCTTTTCAAATTAGAATAAACACAAAAGAGTCAGAGAAAGAAGGAAAGGTACCATAAAGTACCAAACTCCATTCCCTGAGTTACAAAAGATTGGTAGCCATTTCGCAACAAAATTATTTCCAATGTTAGTTAACAATTCCTTGTTTTTTACAACAGCCCAAAAATGTTTCCAGATTGCCATCCTTGCATGCATAGTAGAAATCCGAGTAGAATTAATAATTCTATTAATACTAACATCTACTTTAGCATACTTATTACTACACTTGTCAATCCAAATGTACCAAATTAGAAAAGTCTTCATAATATTTTAAAATTGTTTGTCATAGACATATTTCTTTAGATTGCCAATATTAGAGATTCTAACCCTTCCTAACAATGTTATTTTCAAAGAATTATTAATTGGAGCTTTGGAGTCCGTCACCAATGTGTTAAACTTCTCCTACAACTCCCGGATGCTCAAACACTTCTAAAAGAGATGTGAGACTGTTTCCATTTTACAATTGCACATCCCACAATTCAAGTTTGCATTTGAAATCCACCAAGAGAACCAATCTCCTGTAACTATCCCTCGGTTCAACACCTGCCAAATGAGCATCAACTATTTTGGGGGGCAATGGTTATGCTACAGCAGTTGGAACATGTACTTGATTTTCTGCTTAAAAATCCTTGATTTATAAGTTCATGCATCCCTATAGCCACTATAAGAAACCCACGTTTTATATGGCATTTTGTAATGTTTTAAAACGTATTTTAGGTGACGTCCATTGCAACAAATCCATGTTTTTATATCAACATTGACGTTGTGTTGGACGTATTGTTGATATAAAAATATGGGTTTGTTGCTTTGGATGTCACCTAAAATACGTTTTAAAACATTACAAAACGCCACCTAAAACATGGGTTTGTTCTTCTTAATATTATTCATAATAAGCCAATCATTTGTCTTGATCCCATACATCACAAATCTTAGTAGTTTCAATTCTAATCCACAAGTGTAACCTTACATTTGGATCCATTCCCAAGGAAACATCTTCTTCTTTTAATATCAAGGGATTCCCAAACAAGGGTTGTCTTAAAATCTGACATACTTCTTGTGGAGGTTTTTTTGCGCCAAACTTCCTTGAATTAAAAAAACAACTTTTAAACAAGAATGTAATAAAGGAGAGTGATTATTCTTCTAGAGTCTTTTGCTATCAAATAACCATGTAGGTGATCCATGCCATTTGGCATCACCCAATGGCCTTCCCATCTCAATCTTATAGCATAGTAACATTTTCTACGGCTCGTTACTAGGTGAGAAATCTGGAATTACTAACTTAGCAAGTTAGGCTTGTGTTTGTAAAAAGGGATCCATAATCCCAATACATCCTTCACTCTATGGTAAAATACATGCGTTCCATTTCATATGAGCTGCACACCTTCCCTCATCCTTTCTTGTCCAAAGATATTTGATTATCAAACCTCAAATTAAGTTATAGTTTGTCGTTGAAATACCGCAGCAAGCAACAATATACCAAGAAGCAACTAAAATAACCTAATTATAAATCATCACCTTCCTAGCATGTGATATAATTTTTGTTGCCCAAGCATGAAGTTTTTTCTTCAAGCGTGCCATTAAGGGAGTTGTGTTTGCATCTGAGGCCAAATAGAAACCTATCATAGGTCCGAAATATCTAACACCAATTCCTTCCGAAATCCACTTCAGTCCAAAATCCTCTCTTTAAGAAAACATCTTTTAATTGCGTGATGCCTAAATGGCATTTGTCTTATCCCAATTGACTTTAGAGCCAAATCTCAAACAAAATGCAGATAATACCTAGTAAGCACTATTGAGAACATGCACCATTCCTAAAAGATATAAGGAAGCATCATCCCCGAACAACACGTCTATTACTTCAGGCTCTTTCAATAGTATTAATCCTTGTATACCATATCTTTTGTCTTCAAGCATAAAACTCAATGTATCTAATACAACCACGAACAAAAAAGGTGTCAGGGAACAACCTTTTCATACAAATCTTGTGGGATCCAAGTCTTCTCCTACCGAGACATTAACTATAATTGTTAAGGAGGTATTTTTATATAATGCCATCACGTCATGTATAAAATCCTTGAGGAACCCTCTTTTTTCTAAGACTGTCTACATGAAATTCCATGAGATGCAATATTAGACTTTTTCAAAGTCCAAGAGAAGTAGACTAGATCCTAATTTGATTCTTCCATGTAGTATATTAATTCTTGTGCCAAGAAAATATTGTCAATCACTGTCCTTGCACAAATCTAGTGTGATTTGGCCAAATGATCTTTGGATGAATAGTTTGCAGTCTTCTCACCAAAACCTTTGCAACAAGTTTATAAAAGGACAATAATGAGGTGATTGATTGAAAGTCTTTGATTATGTTTAAATCTCCTCCTTTAGGAATAAGTGTTATAATACCTTTATTATGTGCTTGAGATAATTATCCCGTTCTCAAAACTTCTCAGACAACCTCAAGTAGCTACCCCTCTATAGAATCCCTACATAACTTTAAAAAATTGGTGGATATACCACCGTGACGTGCCGCATTGCAAATTGATAATTCATGAATAGCTTCATGTAATTTGAGAAGAGACATAGGCTTTGAGAAATTTCGGTTCTACTTGTATGTGACGTCTATGAAGACATTAGAACAGAAAGGAGGCCAAGGGAGGGCCTCCAGTTACCCTGGAGTTCCCCAGCCTGAGAGCTTTGCTCCCAGTGCTAAAGTCCATGCCACGTAGACTGTTGACGTGGCGGGGACACTGCCATGTCACCTGCCACGTCAGCATATTATTAAAAAAAAAAAATTTAAAAATCCAAAAATAGTAAATTTTAAATTTTAAAAAAAAAAAATGAAAAAAATGAAAAACTTTTTTTTTTTTTTTTTTTTTTTTTTCCAAAAATGTTCCCAACATGGGGATCAGCCCTGAAACGGCCCTCCCTTGGGCTGAAATTTTCTCTAATGCGCTCAGTAGCACTTGTTGTCTCACTTGCAAGATCTCTTATGACTCCGAAGCTTCCGTGTATAGATTCTTGTAAAACTTTGTGACAGCTTGAGCCTTTTTTTTGGTTACGTGACTATAGTCCCTTCCACTATAAGTTGAGTTATCAACAATCGTTTGTGAACATCTTTGAAAATGTTAAAAAACTCCTTTGTACATTTATCACCGTGCTTGAGCTACTTTGCCAAAACAACGTGATATTGAACTTCCAAAATTTTGAGCATTAGTTCCTACAATTTGGATCTGATCAAGTCCAACTTTTAGATGGCTTCTAAGTCTCATACCTAGGTGAGAATTAAAAAAATTCTTTCACCTCTTTGATTTCTTGTAAGGCCTTGTTCTCTTCCTAATACTTTGTTGTTTTTCTTTCCTTTTGAATCTTGCTTGCTTCTACCAAGGTTTGGATTTGAGCGTGCTCAAGCCAATGCATCCAAGACTCGTCATCTATTGACTTTTCTCACATATTCTAAATTTTTCTCAATTGATCCAATTCCTAGCGCTTTGACTCGTAAGAATATTGATTTGAATATTGTCCTTCCTGGATGCCGGTTTGATGAGTGGAAAAAGCCGAAATTGTATCGGAACAAGAACTTTTGTGTAGGGTGGGTGGTGAAAACACCCCCTTGATCGCATAAGCAACTTGAAAGGAAGACATGGTCAATATGAGCACTCTTGCGGTCTTGTCATAATCGATTATTGTTCCATGTGAATCTTTTTCTATTTGATTTAAAAGTCACGCCTATTAAAAGAAGAAACAAGGTTCAAAATATTATGAAAATGAATCGATATATGTTGGTTACTTCAATTTGTTAGGACAACTTGATTCGGACAGTAATCAACACAACTATGTTCATTTTAGTTTGTGATTTGGTCAAATTGTTAATATATTAAAAAATCCACCACGTTGACTACCACATAGGCAAAAACACCACATAGGCAAGGCTGCCACATCACGTGTATATGACTATAAAATATAATTAAAACTTAATTTTATAAAGTCTAACACTATATTCTAATATACTCGACTGCAAAATTCTGAGTGCTACTTTTTTTCAAAAAGCTTTGAACTAAAAAAAGGTGGTAAATCAAACCAAATTCGTTTGAAACTCCAAAAATCCGTTTGAAAGTCTGAGCCTCTGCTTTTAGTTTTTTTCATCAAAAAATCTCGACACAGAAGTGCTCATTTCTACATTTTCGGGGCTCAAAATGTTTAGGAATTTGAGCGGTTAAGACCTGTAACATACTGGCCATAGAGACTGAAAATAATGCGATAGATGAAGATTTCACAATGTGGTGGTAAAGAATATAGGTGAATGGTATGCGCACCATTTTCAAAATTACAGAGTACTCAGTACTGTGTAGAAAATTGATGAGACAGAAGGAAAAGGAAAAAAAAAATGGTGTTCTTGGGAGGTGAGATACTGTACTCATATTCGCTAATAACCTCTACCTGCTCAAAATTGTGATACTCCTGACACTTCGCACCCCCTTTTTCTATTACTCGAGTTTTCCGAAACTAGGCGGTCCATTGACCCTGAATTGCTACACATTCCACATGTTACTAACACAGAAAAAAAGCCTCTTGTTGAAAATTTTGCTCCTCAAAAACCAGCGTAGGCTCAGACCAAATAATTTTTACCCCTTTTGTTCCTTTGGCACAGTCACAGAGAATGTACAATTGAGCAAAGAGCCTGCTTGAGCAAGAATTAAAAGTTGGCCAGATTGCGTTGTTGCGAGTTCGCAGGCTGGATTATCTAGCGCCAACAACGAGTGCCATTGCTGCTGCTGATAAGAGCTGCAGGACTCCACTCCTTGGAGTCCAGTAGGTAGCGGAGGATGATTGTCCTGAACCCAAATGAGTGCTGCACAAAAGCAAGTGCCAAAAAAACAGTGAACATCAGAAGTCTAAACCTTCATTTACGTCTGTTTTTGCTTATATCTCTGCATTATTTATGTCAATTTCATCAATTTGGTCACTGAAAAGGAACCTTTATTTTGAAATTCAGGATACTTTCGATAAATATATGAGAATTTACAGGCACCCAAAGCACTCTGCTCATCATCCAAAATATGGACTTGGGAGCACACTCAGAATTAATTTCAAAGAATCCATTATAAGAGACGTTGCATGTAGCATCTAGTATTTCGAAATAGGTTTGGAAGGAAATAGACATACCTGGATGGATAGGTACAATTCGTATAACCTACACATTCATCACGCAGTCGCAGTCAAAAATTTGGAACTCATAAATGAAAAATGGATACATTGGGAACAGTGCAGGAGTTGTATAACGAGTTGGGGTTCGAAATTGACCAATCGAATTGATAGTACAGTGCAATATATGAGACCAAGATTCTCACCACCGGTATCAGTGAAAAGGCATTGGATGCGTTAGACAATAGATCAATAAAACTGGTCACAATAAAATTTACTTTAAACTACTAAAAACATGAAACCCAATCTGAGTCAATTCAGGATTCATTTTCTAGGACATAGTTTACCGATGAGGTTGTTCAGAACTCAAATGAATACCTGCAGGGCTGTAGATTAAAGACCACCGATTTAAGACGTGATAATAAATGTGCTTCGCAGAATACAAACTCTTCCTTGAAACAATTTTAGTATCAGAACGACACAGCCCGGTCACATTAGCAGTGTCTTATAAATTAATGTTGACAGATGTTTCTTTTTCAATGGAATCGATCCAGACAGTTGTTCCACCAAAGAAATGCTGACAGATGTGAAGACCGAGTAGTAATTCAGGGTACCAAGATTAAGACTCACTTGGATCCTTCGTTGTGATTGTTGCCGTTCCCTGAAAGT
This sequence comes from Antitrichia curtipendula, assembly GCA_951230915.1. Lineage (NCBI taxonomy): Eukaryota > Viridiplantae > Streptophyta > Bryopsida > Hypnales > Leucodontaceae > Antitrichia > Antitrichia curtipendula. The sequence goes on from OX579633.1 coordinate 40,788,056, forward strand.
TGCAGGAGTTTACTGAATTCGAGTTCTTCTGGTAGTAGCTATTAATCGCATAAGATGCATGAGATAACCGTGTATTAGGCAGGAAGCAAGCCTGGCCTGGTTGGATGGGCATACAATCAGCTTGCCCTAGACCACACGCGTAGTCAAGTGCAGCTTGCAGATTCTCTTGCGTAGTTTCCTGAACAGAAAGAACAGAAAATTAGGATCAAAGAGACAAAAAAATTTAATCAAACGATGTGAGACTATCCGAAGCAAGGAATTGAAGCATTGCGCTAAAATGGGTCAGAAAACGGAGTTACTTGAGGAGAACAGGGAAGAGATTCCTTACCGACTTTGCCACGCACCAAGTACGACTTGCAGGAGCAGGAGTGCTAGTGCCAGGGCTAACAACGGTGACTTGGCTTCCGGACAGATCCACAGCATACACCGCTGCCATGTCACTCCCGAACAAGCCCATGTTCCGAGTGGACAGAGAACCCTGCTTTTTATCTTCATTAAAAAGCTCATATACATAAGTAATGATCAGCACTCCTGGCCTCCCAGGACTCCCCACTTTGCTCAACACGTGCTTCACAACGTTGGAATTGTAAATCTGCGCATTCTTAGGTGACAAGCCCTTCTCATACGCCTCACCATTCGACGGCCAGCCGGTCTCACTAATCAAGATCTGTAGGTCGGTCCGATTCAGCTTCGCCAACGCTGCATACGTAGCATCCAGAAGCAAATCAAAAGCATTCGTATACAGGAACCCCGTTGCAGAGTCCAGCACTCCAGGGTTAGATTGAAACATCGCAAACTCCAGGCTGATATTCTGTTGACTGTGCTGAAACTCCTTGTGAGGGTATACATTGAGGAAGAAAAAGGAGCCCGTTGCAGAGAGGAAATCCACCAGAGGCTCCATGGTGGACTTGGAGAGGTTCGCACTGAATGTGCCGGTTGAGGGTGGGTACTTGCTAACCAGCAAGTCAGTGGAACATGGGGTCGTCACTTTCACCATGCTGTCGAGGTTGTAAGAAACGAGAGCTGTGTGGATGAGTTTCATGGCAGGGAGAAGCATCGTCGCTTGACTGGATTCATAGCTGAGAACCTCGTTGCCCACGGCTATGCTGGTGATGTTGCACTTGGCGGCATAGGAGACAATGTGGTCATTCACCCACTTGTACGCCGTGGCATTGTCCTGCCCTATGGACACAATTTCATCGTTGCGCACACTCACCACGAGCTGGATGTTGGAGCCTTGGAAAGCGTTGAGAACGGAAGGGTTGGTGTCGTAGATGCGGGCTTGGGTGACGCCTGATTTCTTCAGGAGTGTCACGGCTTGTGCTGGTGTTGGCAGGTTGTCTCCGTATGTTCCATAATTTACACCGACGGACGCTCCTGAACATGGTTTCCAGAGTAGTAGAAGTGGTCAGAAAAATACACTAAAGCCTGCTTTACTTGCATGGTATACAAATGAGAAGCTCTTGCTCTCCAAGTCCTCAGACCATGACCGTCCAGGCACTTTGTATGTACAAATGCCCCAGAGATTAGAAGCAAACCGACACAAACTACAGCGATCTCGAGTACATTTGAAGGCCTTCCAGTTGGAGCTTCTAACAGCAAAATCTCCATTTCGTGAAGCATGGCAATCATAATATAGAAACCACCACTCGATCAGGGCCATAGTTTCCATGCCGAGAGTGAATACGCAGATTGACTCTTAAACCCTCTTAAAACCCTGATGAGTACAATAACATCCTGGTTGTTTACCTGCGCTTGAGACGAGGATGAATAAGGTCAGAACTTGAAGCATTCGCGTCGTTGGAGAGTTCCTATCCGCCATAGCTGTCGCCAATGTATCTCAAGCCTCCGGCACTGTATTCAAGCCATCCAGCTTGTTGGTTAGAGCCATGAGCATTACTTTGCAAGATACATTTGTTTCCGTACAGAAACTAAGTAAACTCTCAAAAGGCACAGGTTGTGCGTAGGGATAATGCCTTACAAAGAATAAAACGCTCTCATTAACAACAGCACGAAATCATACCTGCACTAGGGTAGCCAAGCCCAAGTAGGTTGCCAACACCGTTCGTCTTCACTCTCCAGCGTCTACAGCATTCCACAATAAACCACCCCACCGAGACTATAACCCACCACATCAAGCTGTAAAACGAGTCACAAATCCACGGACACGTTGCTGCGCTAGTTCCCAGCCCTGTAGAGTGCAGTCCCAACTTCCCCAGGAAGCTGATGAAAGCTCCGAGAGCTGCACACAAGGGTCATAGAATGCTTGCAAAAACAAGCTGTCTGGTACATACCAAATCAAAGCTCCTGCAACTCATGATTCTACAGGGAAGATGGAGATGGTGGAAGCTGGAGGCGATTTAGAGCTTGCAAGGGTTTATGGAAGAAGACCGTTGCGACGACATGCCAGCTCCATGGTGTCAGAAGGACAATATTGCTTCCCCCCCCTGTCTTGGTCTCCACTCTCCACCTCGAAAGCATCCAATGTCGGTCCTTCACGACCAGTAAAGCCAGTACGCCATTTTCCCACTCCAGAAGCGCTTGTTTGGCTTGTCTGGATGTGATGGTTTGACAGAGATCTCTGCAAGGCTTGTCCTGAATTCCTGATCCAGCTACTGTAGCTCTCTGGAGGGGGTGAAACGTTTGAAAACAAGAACATCTCTCAGTCATCCAAAGCCGTGATTGAATCTCATGTTTCCAATTTATTTTTTTTGAAAACAAATGAAGTGTTTGAATCTTCAGTTCCTCTACGAGCAATTTGACGAAACTGAAATACATACCATACTTGTCCAAGCCGACATGAGCAGAATTTTTAAAAAGGATTTGGTGTTTATTGTTTTAGGGTTCACTTACTGTGTTCTGAATGCGAATTGAAGTGGACACAGTCTGAGAGGGTAGACAGACACATGTAACTATCAGTTCTGACAGTTGAGAATCCAATGGGAGGAGGAGATTGGCGTTGGGGTCCCAATTCTTGTGCTGAAATTGCTGACAAGCAAAATTAATATGCAATTAATAAGTATGGCCTAAGTATGACAGGAAAAAGTACTTAGTATCATGACCTAAGTATACCTTTAGCTGGTACGTTAATACTGGTATTAACTTAGTGGTATGGCATCAAGTATGACATCTACGTATTAGGACAGTCCAACTGTAGATTATATACGGCAAGGCATTCCAATCCAATACTGGATCGAAGTTAGGTTGTAAGGTAAACTAGCCCATTGTGGTCAGAATTTCGAGTCTGCCCTCATGCCATTGCTGAAAATTTTCAAATTTTTTCTCATCACTCAAAGATAAGTGTGAGAAATAGTGAGAGCAATTGAAATTTTATTTTTCAGACAAAGTGTGAATTAGTTATGTATTTTTGAAGTGATGTTCCCAACACGGTCTACAGGTTGCCCCATAACCAACAAAAAGTGTATCCAATATGCTCATCTTAATCACCTAAAGTGGTCACAATAATTTCTAATGTGGAATGCCATGAAAAATCACTTCCTACAATGATTTGCACTGAAAAAATTGGGTGTTCCCAATGAGGTCACTAATCACTCCATAGGTGTCAGGTTAGATATTGATTGTAGTCTGAAAAAACATCATGGGGTCATAAGATGTCCACTATGGGTCACGTGACCGTAACGGGCTGGTTTACCTTAGTGGGTATCACTTGAGGAAAAAAACATATGCATACGGATAGCAAAATCTTAGTAAGAATGTGCGGAACTAATTTTATAAACTTTTGATCATGTACATCGCGTTTGAAGATATTTGCGTTTGAAGTGAAGGAATGGCAAGTTTTTTTGTGCCTTGTGTGACTAGATTATGGGACTTTGAATATTCTAAAAAAACATGAATTAATTATTTTTTAAATTGTACTAACGAATTGAGATTAAACTCCAAAGAATAATTTGGATAAATAGATGTAGGTGTGAGATTGAAGGAACAATTCAACATTGAGGTTGTTCTAGAAAGCATAGTAAGGATTGGGGGGACGGGATTATATGTTAAAAATTGACGTCATGAACAATCCAATATGTTATTTTCTCAAAAAGATGTTGTGATTGCTCACAAAACAAGAAGGTCCATAACTTTCACATCACTAATCCAAATGGGATGAATAAATTCTTCCCAGGTAGACAAAATTACAATTTATAAATAATTTTGTTGCCTGGCAACCTAAAATTTGCACTTGGGGTGACTTGATTTTTTCTCCTAAGCCCCAAATGAAATAAAAACAATATTCCAAGAAAGAAAATGAGTTTTCTATCTTTACAAGAAGTTTCAAAAAATTGTCTCAAAACTGAGATCACAGGAACCTCCCTCGTAAAACTTACATTTGTCCTTAAGGTGACAATGAATCTTTAGGAGTTCATTAGGTAGAGTTACCTAACTCATTTCAACCCAAGTACATCAAAACTACAATAAGTGCTAGCACAACTTTTTATAAATCTACCACTTGGAAATTTCTCGACACTAACATCACTTAGATTGCAAGTAGGGTTCAAAATAATTAAAAAATAATGTGCTTGGGAATGGACGTGTCTACTTTGATGTGTAAGATGGGTACACCCCAAATTGCACCTTGCCTAAAACCGCCGTCATCACTCTATGTACATCTCTTTAACCAATATGTACATATATTGAAGAAACGATTATAGAACATCTACCCCAAAATAACTTTGACCCTTCATAACTTTTGCATACGGTATCAAAATGTCGTGTTTTTTGGTGCATTGGAACCTCCTTTCACTTGCCAACAAAGAAATATGAAAATTTGACCAATCTAATAATAGTAATTAGGTACAGAAGCAGAAAACATAGCGGTTTCCAGGTAGTTACCTTGGCTTGAAGGCATCAATGCCTTTCATGAATGTTCGAGTGAATTTGTGGCAATAAAGCTGGGTTGGGTAAAAAAGACTGTCCCTACCACAGACAGGGGAATTACAGCTGTATTCTACTTTGACCAGCGGTTAAGATATGACGGTTAAACTTCATGACAAGCAGAGTACAGAGTTGGACGAGATACCCTCACTGAGGCCCAGACCTGACCGGACTGTACCAGTAAGGTGGGCAGCCCCCCCTAACCGACATTTTTTGCTACAGATTGTGCATAGTTTCCATCATTAGACTGGTCACATTTTCATCTTCTATTTGTTTGCAAGTGAAAGGAGGTTCCAACGCACTAAAGAACGCGACATTTGGATATCGCATGCAAAAGTTACTAAGGAAACAAAGGTTTTTTTTGGTAGAATGAGGTTACAGAATTGTTTCTTACCAATAGGTACACATTGTTTTTAGAGAATTACAGAGAGTGATGATGGTGATTTTGGGGTCAATGGTTCTTTTGGGGGGTGCCCATCTTATTAATCCCAAATGTGATCCTCACAATTAGTTGAAGTGGCTATGAATATGGTCAAGGTACCTATTTTCGATAACTTAAGCATTTCAACTTGTAGGATATGAGAAATTTGTTGAGAAATTGAGCTCAATGTGTGCAAACATAAGGACAACGAAGAATGCAAAAAATAAAAAATAAAAAACCCAAGAATTAATATTTTATTCAATAAAAATGTGAATATTTCATTCAGGCCCATTCTAATCTTATGGACTTACCTACTACAGTTAGCTTTGCCACTTCTTCCTAAGCGAGGAGGGAAGAAAGATGAGTGGACAAGCAGGTACAAATAGAGAATCTTTTTCAGTGAACAATGCATCCAACTGTTGTAAGCAATAGTTCACCCTGTAAAGCCATCATGGGTTGTTGTTGTTGGAAATAGGTACGCCTATCTTGATGTTAGTTGAGCTACACTTCTTAACCCTTAAAAGGATGGGTTAGTCACTGCAAAAATCATTCCTTTTGGCATTGTGTGAACAGTTGGTTTACTAAAATTCAAAAGTACCTATTGGAAGTCAAACTACTATACAAGACAAAAATCCAAAGATGAATAGTTACTTTTTTTTGTCCTACACACAAAGATTCTTTGTCATTCATTGACCAAAAAAATGTCCGCAGTGCTGTTTATGGGTTCATTCAGGATTGAGTTTTGGCATTCACATTTTCTGTTTCGGTACACAAAGGAGTTTCATAACATTCAAGAGCCTTCAGAGAGGCTGCCTTGGCCTCTCTGAAGTCTTCATCCACAAAATGCATCCACATATTATTAATGTAAGCTTCAGGACCGAGACAATGGCAGTACATTTATGGTGCGATCTATTTTTTTGGCTAATTCTAGGACAAAATATACAAACAAATAACTATAAAGATAGATGGTCTGTCAGAACTCAAAGAATTCATTGAGTATTCTACCAAAGAAATCTAACCATTTGCCATCAATAATTTATATTAATTGTTTTAGTAAAAAAGAGAATCTCTTTATGTACACTTGGGGTGGTAGGAGATAGAACAACCCATGTGGGATATGTAATTTAGAGTTTGTAATTTCTCAACCGCTCATAATTAAGTCTAAAGTAGGAATTGTGTTAAAATTATAATTTCAGACCTCATTTAGGTATAGTGGAATATCTTTTTTCAAAAAAAATTGAAATAAAAAAATTTGGGGAATCAAGCTAAGTTTCATCTCCAAAAATCCGTTTTAGATTTAGATCTTCCACTCAAAAGTTATGGACAAATTTCAGAGAGGATGTATGAAAATGTCAAAAAAAAATCCTTTCAAACCCCTCTATGAAATTTGTCTATAACTTTTGAGTGGAAGATCAAAATCTCAAACGGATTTTTGAAGATGAAATTTAACTTTATTCTCCAACTTATTTTAGTTCAAAGTAATTTGAAAAAAATTATTTTACTATGCCTAAATGAGGTCTGAAATTATAGTTTTAACACAATTCCTACTTTAGACTTAACTATGAGCGGTTGAGAAATTACAAACTCTAAATTACTTATCCCACATGGGTTGTTCTACCTCCTACCACCCCATATGTACATAAAGAATTGTCTTCTAATTCTGAATTACAAAACATGAATAGCTTCAAAGCAATGAGCGGGAATTCAGACATTGAATTACTTGACCTCAATGAATTGTTTGGTTGAAAGCTATTTTTTTCTGTAATGCCTGAATTGGGGGTGTTCAATTTCCCAGTAACCTGATTGTGCAGTCATGACCTTGGCACTGAGCAAAAGTCTGACATTATTGACGCTTGGCTTATTAGCTAATGTGGGGTGCGGAATATTCCACACCATTTCATCCTTTGGATGGAATGATGTGGAATATACCACATCATTCCGTCAGAGGCAAGGCAGCTCCTTTCACAGCTCATGAATGTTATGTTGGGTAGAAGTAAAAAGTTCTGCTAAATTTAGCCACATTTTGTATACATGGAATTTGTACTGTATTGTACTTTACAGGTGATGATAACTTATTGTACCAATAGAATGAGAGAGATGTGGTCCAACTTAAAAACAGTACAGTACTCATTTATAGCATCAATTCTCTCCACAGCAATTGCTGGTCCTCACACAATGCCAGTGGGTCGGTCACAAGAGGAACTTATTTAGGTTTTATTTCATCTCACCATTCCATGGCATAGCGTGTACTCAACACTGCCCAATATACACTCACACTTATGTTCTAACCGAAAAGCATCACAAAAATGTAGATATTGATCGCACAAGATGTATACAACAAAAACATGAACCTCTATGTGAGTCTAGTGTTGATTTTTGGCACGCAAAGAAATTGTACTTTGATAAAGTAATAACTTATTCCTGTGGTGAGCAAATAATGCATGCTAAATTGTGTTGGAGTTTTCTTTCAGTTTCCAGTAAGATCCAATGAGAATAATTTATGTTTTGGAATAGTGTAAGAATAATCCGTTGTGATTAGTGACGATTGTGAGTGGGCATAAGGTAAATTGGCCCATTTCTGCCAATTGCCTATTTTCATCATTCTACCAATTCCACCACAAAACTTATCCAAATCAATTCATTAATGCCAACAAGGAATACCATGTCAATCCTTGGTGGGTGAGTATTGAAGTGCCAATAGATATGTAGAAAGACAGTTATGTAAAGGGTTGTGTATAGGACGTTTTAGGACTCACTCTGTAAGCAATTTTGTAATTTTTGGGGAGACCACCTCGTAAATTCACATAAATTGCAATTTTAATTGGAAAACTATAATTCTACTTGGGTTTGATTCTTGGAACAAGTGCACACCTCTAAAAAAATATGTGTCCCTCTTGAAGTTGGCCCAAAGATATTCATATTGCAAATCAGGATGGTAAATTGGCGATAGGCTTGTGTACCTTAGAGCATCTCCTTCGACCCTCCAAATATGAAGCCCCTTCAATTGAAATCTGACCAATTTAGAGGGGATGGCCACTTGTGTCTTTAACAATACAACTCACTAAAATATACTTCCAACCAGTCACAAGTCACAAAACTTGCAAAAGCCAAAAGTAAGCTATCATTTATTATAACAACTTGCTAATCTTAGGAAAAAATATAGCTTGTAGAGGGGTTAGTGCCCCCTTCAAATATGGCTTAAGGTAGTAGGTTCCTAGGTTGTACACTTTAGAATTGGAATTGAATTTTGGAGAAGTGAAGCTTCTTGAAATATTTTTTTAGGAGATTTTCTTTGGAAGACAAGAAGATTTGACATTTAAACCAAGTCGTTTCATATTTTTGGAAGCTTTATAGAACTAGTTATGAAATTTTGAATTTGAAATGGCATAGGGCTCTAGAACCGCCCACCTCCTCGAAACGTAAACTGTTTGTACATCGATGAAGGCTATGAAAAAAAAACATATACAAATAGTGTATGTTTGATGAGGTGGGCGGTTTTAGAATTTGTGCTATTTTAGAACCTCCTACCTTATTTGGTGTGTGAAAATAAAGGTAGAGGCTGACATATAAGATAGAGCCATCCATCACCAACCAACATTCCATTGGCACTCAATAGAGTGACAGAAATGCAACAAAGTCTAGGACTAATTTCCAAACATGAGTTTTTAATTTTCAACCATCAATTCCTCCATTCTTTTAATGACACATCTGGTTGGTTTGGAGGGGCCAAAGTGAATAAGAAGTAGTCTCATAAATGAGCGTTTTTGGTTTGGTTTAGACAATGAACATGGGTCTGACCAACTTTTGCCTTCCAAAATTTATAGAAATTTAAGTTCAAGCGATAAAATTACCAAATTTTGGCAAATCCCCTCATTTCTATCCTTGCACCTATGGAAATATTTATTTTGCTTTCTTGTATCACACATCATATCCCTAATTACTCATTTGGTCGGTTATGGGTGGTTTTACTATACTAAAAATTGATTGCTTACCATCCAAAAATGAGGGGGGCCAAGATATTTGGAGGGGTGCAGGAAATGCTTCTACTTTACCTTAACTATTGTAAGCTTAGAGCATTTGCAATGCAACCATTATAGGAAACTCCACTTCTGCAACCTTCATATGCACCCTCCCGGGATCAACAAATTTGCAAGATGTGAAGGGTCTGTAAATTGTCTCACATTAGAAATAATCATTATTTTAAACCCTTTTTCACATTGTTATATGTGCCAATCAATTCAATATTCCCTTGTTTCAATGAAAAAATCTTTCTTTTAGTATAGAATATTATTATTATTATTATTATTTTTATAATGTGGAAAAGTCCACTTGATGTTGGGATTGCTGGCAATTTATCCAAAGAATAAGGTAGTGTACTCTAAAAGCACCCATCTTCTTCAAACCGCCCCTATTTTAAAATGGAAAATGGAGATGGTGTGATTCTTAAATAGACCAGTTTAGTGATTGAATGCATCAAGAAAAGAATGTTTTTCTATTGCAAGAGCCAATCATTGTCTTTGCCGATTTCTGCACATCTCTTTACAAGTTGCAAGTGGACGGATTTTGAAAGACCTATGTTCACAAATAGGTGCCTATGTCCCGAATCTTTGAAAATTTGTAAGTAATTCAAAAATACTTGAAAAAATACAAAACCACTTGTGTTAGGTTCCACATCTATTTTCCTTTCTCTGAAAAATGATCTAAAAATATTTTTTTGTCCACGGAAGCCTGTGAGAAAGGCGGACCAGCCCTTAAATGGTCGCTTCAAGAGCCTATTACCTTAAGCCAGCACTTCCACGGTCTCTTGTGAAAAGGCCCGCCGTTTGCCGGTACAGGGATTGTTTACCGAGTGCGCATTGCAGATGCTCTTCCCTCCTTCCCTCCCCCCAACGGATCTCAGCTCTCTGTCCTTTCTCCTTTCCCCTCTTACACCCGCCTCCAAATGAGATCCTCTCTTCAGTTGTGCCCAGCAACATACATGGCTTGGAATGCTGTCAGGCTCCAAGTTAAGTTAAAAAGCTCAGCTGGGAGTCCCAAAATCTAAAGTTCTGGCATTTTGACTTGGCCTTAATGGAAGAATATTTTAATGACTTTTTTTTTTAATAGACTGTTCAGTCCCAATGCTTTTTCATAGCAGGAAGTTGAAGTGGTCATCCAAAGTTTGCGGTTTTACCCCCAAGAGGAAACATGATAAATTTTGGAAATTTGGAGCTCAAATCGGAGGTCCAAAATTAGCTAGAGGGAGGTGAAGAACATTGTAAGGAGAGGTGAAGAATGCAGGACACTAAAAAAATACACAAAATAAAAGTAATTTTTTATATTTACCTTTGGTTGCAGGGAGGTAGACGTAGGATGCAGACTTTAAATGACCACTTTAATGTCCTGTTTTTTCAATATAGAATACAATCAGGTCATCAAGTATGGAATTAAATTGTTTGAGAATTGTCATGTAGAAATGAGGTTGTCTTTAGTGGGTGTATACTTGGGAAGTGCGCCTTGGTATGCATGGATTGTGATTGGGCATGGAATTTTCAAGATCTTTAAAGTCTCAAACATAAATACCTTTTCTAGTGGCTCATCCTACACAACGTGCACCTACAATTGCATCTCTCTATATAAACCATGTTATCACTTGCATTCAATATATTCAAAGGCACTTGAATACATGTTTGTATATAAAAGAAAGTGATTTGAAAATGAAGGTGAGCATTTCTATAATGATAGAACATGTGCACCTGAAATTGTCACTATATAGATATAATGTCCATATTTGGATTGAATGCAACATTAAAACCTAGATTTGGATAATGCAAAATGTATACAATCAAAACATGAGAGTATAACTTCAAACAACACTTTGAAAATCCATATCTTATTTATATAGTGTCCAATTAATGCATGCTAAAGTGTACTAGAATCCTATTTCACTTACTAATAAGATTCAATAATAATAAATTATATCTAATAGTATGAATTATTCTCAATTGCTATTAGTATCAATCATGGGTGTACTTTAAGACAAACTTGATGATTAATAATAGACACTAGAGGAGATATGTGTCTGTTTGCCATTTATTTAGCAAAGATATCCACTTGTACACAATTGTACTCTAATATACTTCATGCAAAGTATATAGATGCATCTATAGTTTGTCATATGGTTTATAACTTGAAATCCTGAAGAACAATCTTTCTTAACCTAACCAAATGTGAATTTAAATAGGTCCTTATATATGAAGTAAATTCCAAATGAATCTTTTGAAATATTAATACAAAGTACAAAAATGTATCCTCTTCTTGGAGATCTATTTTTTTCCAATTAAGTATCAAAATGAGAAAAGTATAAGTCAAAAGTTTTTTTTAATGGAGCTTGAAATTTCGTGAAAAATGTGTAAAATTACTTTACATTTTTTTTAATTTGACAAGTATATAACTAATATCATATTATAAGCATCAGTTCAAAAAACATTTATATAGTACAAAATTTTATTAAAAAACGACTCAACTAACAAACCTCTTCTAATTTCATATTCTAAATATTGCAATCTACAAAATCAAAATTATCGACTTGTTCTACACATCTGTATAATAATCTAGTACAATTTTTTATAGTTGAATTTCAAAAAAAACTTTTGGGGGTCACAATGGCTCATTACATTAGAAAATAGCAATGTAACAAGCTTTGCCCAAAATATAATATGGTCCTTTCACGGATAATCTCAATGCATTCTCAATATCAATGTTATATAGTAGACCAGAAATATTGTAGATTTCCATGTTCTTGGAAAAGACCAAATAAATTAAAGGCAAGGCACTCAATACTAGCTTGTCATTACAACATCAACATGCATTGATTGGTGTTATAATTATTGATCACTTCTCCATGCAATTATTTGTAGGTTACAATAAAATTTACATCATATTTTTTTGGGTCCTAATGCAACTTTTTACTTATGACAAATTTCAATGTATCAAAAGTCTAAAATTGACAAGACATAACACTAACTCAATTTGTTTTAAGTAAGTTAAAATTATTGCTTTTAATTCATATTTATAGTTCAATGTGAATTTTTTTTATTAAAATTACTTTGACCTATAATAATTATACAAAAAAGTGAAGTAGAGATTACATCTTGTTTAAGGTAGGAAGTCCACCTACTTTTGTCTAAGTTGAGACTCAAAGAAAGAAGAAAAAATATTCTACCATTATGAGTGACAAAATTTTATAAACCATTTCCAAGGTTAGAGAAACCAACTTTTGTAGGCTTTGAACCCCCAAATTAATATATAAAGAATATAAGAAGCTGACAATTGGATGCATGGATTAGAGATTTGGTTCAAATCAAATCAACAAAATTGAATGCTTTGGTTTAAATTAAATATTTAAATATTTAAAAACAACTATTTTTAGCTACTTCTTTGAGAATGATATTGAAAAAAATGTTTATAGAATTTTCAATGTTTATCAATATGACATGAGACTAAACGTTGGTCACTTGTAGAGATTAATGATTGAAAGTGTTCCTAAAATAATCCATACAATAAATTCAAAATACAAAGTCAATAGAACTACCCAAATTTTTAGAAAGCCCGAAGTAGGCTCCTTAGAACTTTAGGGGTCAAGTGAATTGGAACAAGAAATGACTCCTACTATAACCATTAGTGTTAACTACTTTAATTGATTTAAAAAAAATTGTACATTTTAATTCTTAATGACTACTTCTACCAACCATGTTCATAGAAAGATCCTTTCTCAAACAGTATTGATATCTATGCTCTTGGTAAAAGAATAAGAACTTATGGCATTTTCAAATCAATTAGTGTGATAACACTAAATATTCATTATTAATGGAGTGTTATGCATAAATAAAAAAAGGACCAGCCCTCTCTAATTGCATCACCTTAGCGAAAATTATCAAGCCTCTCTTTACATTAGTTCCCAACTTGACATGAGAACTTTGTCCGATCATATTAGTACAGAAACATGAGATTCTCTTGGAAAAGGAGGAATCTACAATTGGAGAGTGTAATTAGAGAGGACCCAGTGCTCCTGGTATGCGGGATGTAAGGTAGGAGGCTCTTAAATCGTGCACCTAAGCAGAAAGAGAGCTCTGTACACAAGTGTGTGCATCTGTTGATGTTGTGAAAATTTCAGGACATGCACAAGTGAGAGAGGATTCGAATGACAATTTTTCAAGAATTTTTTGAGTGCAACTGAATTAAATAGGGAATTTCAAACAGAGATGGCTGTAGGGCGCTATTTGAGTTCCTAGGCCACAATTATGACAACTGCAAGCATGCCTTTGCTCATGACAACTGCATCCAAAAAATAATGCAGCGTATGTCTTGATTGGTTCTCTGACGTCCTAAAAGCAAGCACTTATTATTCTAAAAACATCCAATGACTCGTCATAAAAGGCATACCTTCTGGAAAGCCTTAGAAATCCTATGTCTTAGTCTGTAGTGAAAAAATGACACTGTACTACTCATTGTAATGAAGTATATCGGTTTTTTATGCTCATTCTAATGTGAACTAGGAGCATACCAAATTCCGCTTAAAACAATACCAATGCTAAGGTCTTAATTGTTTCAAAATCATGCATGTTGATTGTCATTTTCTGAATATTAAAAGCATCTGTTAGTTTCAGAATTGTCACGATTGATTTTAACCCCCTATATGGTCGATTGTAAATGACCATCGAAAATTCGAGCCTCCTACCTTATTAGCAATAATATGATCCTCCCATTTGCTCAATTTTATTTTAACCTTTTGACTTAACCCCAAAGTGACAAAGAGGACAGAAAGTGTCCTCACAGAGTTTCAAGTCCTGTTCAAAGTGCTGTAACTTTTGCATTCAAGGTCCAAATTCAATAAGACTTGTTGGGAAAGTTGCGTTCTCCTTTCTAGTTTGTATGGTAAAATTTTCAGATCAATCCAAGATGTATTGATTTTTTGAAAGCCAATCGAAGTTTACGACTTCAATTTGAGTTCACCAAACTGCATTTTAGGGCTGCAACTTCAAGGCCTTGTATATCCTTCATCCATTGCTCATTTTCAATAAAATTTGTTGGATTTTGTTTCCCTTGAAGTATAATTATTGTGGTAAAGTTTTCATGTCAATCCAAGTTGTTTTGAAAGTTTGGGAGCAATTCAAAGTTCAAAATCCTGCCATTTTTGGAGTGTAGTGAACTTTGGCGGCTTGTTTCTTCTTCATACAGAGTCCATTTTCAGTAATTATTTTTGGAAAAGTTGTGCATACTAGTCTAATTTTCGTGGCTAAAATTTCATGTTAATCCAAGAATTAATGAGTGACTGAGAAGCATTATAGTAGAATGAGGTTCAGCTTTAGATGTGTTTTTTGCAATTTTTCTTGCTGATTTTTGACATTTCAAAGCCGTTTTGTAGAGACAATGATTCAATTGAATGAATTTTTTTTCCACCAATGTGTTTGTATACTAGTTTTGAATCTTTTTGTAGTGTAAAGTTTTTTCATTTGAGTAGGTTTAGAAATCAAACTTCACCTCCAAATGTGTTTTGGGGAAAATTTCAGCATCCATTTTCAACACTAAAACATTATGATCTTGCAATCTATGTGGCCAAATGACTTCAAATTTTGTACATGTCATCTACAACATGTACACTACAAGATTGTACAGTTGAGATTTGTATAACTTGAAGACATTTAGATCCATAAAGCTTCAAAGCAATGATGTTTTTGAACCCCAGAAATTGAATGTCACTTTGGGGTTAAGCCCCCACCAGATTTCAGCCTGTAATGTCCTGAAGTATTCATCAGTTACACCTAAAACAGGCACTTTCAGTACCAAAAACGCTCATAAGATTTGAAGATAGGGCACCTGTCTACTGCGAAGCCCTCAGCTCCTGAAGCATCACTATCATTGTCAAAGTCTATTGAAAGCAGATGAGATCAGATTCCTCACAGATGGCAGCTCACAGCAGTTTTGAATAGAGAGCAAGCACAGGGGCCCGAGCACACTCCAGTATTAAGCTTATGAGCTCTCCCACAGAAGGTCTCAACAAGCAATTTTCTGCACAAAACAATCCCTCACTCAAGGCACAGGAGGGAAGGCCGATGTCCAATGCTCGGGCAGATAATCTCCAAACGCAAATCTCAATGTGGCTGCGTCTTTTGCTCCAAGCTTATGAAGCCCGTACCCTCGAGTAACTGCGTGCGCAATCGAGTCGCGACCCCGTTGAGATGCCTTCCTCCGGGTTCTCACAAGCAAGCTGGAGGCAGTTGGGAAGCCGCCTTCACTGACACTACTATCCAAGCCCTCGACTGAACTCTCCAATTCGATATCTCGGTCTTCTACTGTTGCTGCTGCTGCTGCCGTCTCTTTCTCAGAAGATCCCCACCATCGAGTAGAATGCCTGCGAAGACCTTTTGATGGGAATCCAGTTTTGAAATCATCGACTGTTGAAGCAGGCTTCTGCTTCGGAGGAATTGGGGCTGCTGCTGCGGGGCTACTATGCATATGCGATGGGATGCTCTGTAGGTTGGCTCTCGTTGGTGGAGTATTATTCCCCTGAGCAGGACTCCTAGTCTGCACTGCTGCTGAGGCAGTCCTTTGTGCAGACTTTTGCGCTTGTGAAGGCTGAAGTGTTGCGGCTTCGTGTTGTTGCCGTGCCAGTCTTTTAGGGGACGGCTGTCGGATATTCATAGCGGCGTCTGGCCTGCTGCAGAAACAAAACCCAACACTCAATCAAAATTATAAAAGTATAAATCTGAATCATACGCAGCAAGTATGACAGCATCAGGATAGTCTCTAAGTTAGAGGTTTGAACTAAAAAACAAGCGTCTCTACTGACCCCAACCCCCCCACTCACAAAAAAGAAGAGTAAATAATATTCATATGTCTCTTTCCATATAAGCTTCAATACGATCCTCTGGAAAATCGTCACTGATTGAAAATTGTAAAAAAACTCGGACGCTCTTAGAATGCCACTATCCTAAAACCACATGGTACAATTCTACGAAAGAAAGAAATTCATTCTTTGGAATGATGGGCCTCAACAAGCTGCTATTGCTTTTAAACAAGTCTGGTTTTTATAGGGCACCAAAACCTTCAACAGTTTCGAAACATTGCTACCTGTCTCTCTCCTTGGGGTAGGGACAATTCAAAGAATTCTTGCCATGAAATCCAAGATACGAGAGCACTGAAGACGAAGAAGAACACTAAATTAGGAAAATCATGAGAATTCACTTAAGACTTCTTCTATGCCATAGAATCGCAAGAATAGGGGCTGAAGACTCACATTGGAGTGCCTGAGATTGGGGGTGTTGCTAAGGGCGATCCTGAAGTATTTTCAGGCGTAGGTGGTGGCTGCTTTTCAACAATTTTGTAGGCTCCGGGGTTGGTCGCCAACTCCTTAAGGCCCTCTTCAATAATTTCTTCTACTGACTTCCCTGCCGTAACCTGAAATAACCACCATAATCTTCTCAGGACTGTCCACGCGGAAAAGAAACATGCTCTAAGCACAAGGAGAACTGCGTTACCAGCACAGATTCCAAACGTCTCTGACGAATCTTTCGAACGTGAGCCCTAAAACCACCGACACAAATGCCGGACTTTCATCAAAAGCACATTAAGATAAGCACACCCAAAACCAACACAAAACCTAAAACTAACACTGTCTACTAGAGTCATACATTTAAAAGACCTTAAATGCATGATAATTGTACATAGTGTTAGTTCACCAATAGTCGAAATTGGGTCAGTATCAACACAGGGGCATGATTTACAATACTATACCTTGCGATACGGCCACCGTGCAATGCCATTTTCCTTGCAGATGCGCTGAAGAACACTCCCACAAACACCTGGCCCATGACCAACGTATTTTCTGAGAAGTTAACACCCCGAATTGTGCACTCATGTAAGACCCAGTCCAGACTCTACAATATCATATAGAACAAGATCCAATTAGTCCTCGTGTGTAGGCGATTTTCATAGATCGGGTATCCTCTGAAAACGAGTCTTAACTTAGTGTCTCAAACAGCGTCAATAACCTACCTTTACAGATCCTGAAGATATCTTCACATAGCATATATCAGATTCCATGGTACAATGTCCACGTCGAGGTGGAAAGCTGATAGTCAATTTCAAATTATCAACAAGTACGGTAATCTCATTACGGAGAACAATGACAAGCTGTAACTGCTCCGCATATAATCCAAGGATACAGATCCATATCGTACAGCATGAAATAAGATTCGATCTTGGAGAAAATTATATCCAATTATGTTCGAAATGTGACTAAATTATCCATAAAGTATTGCATTTTGAGGTCGATTTTTGACGTCTGAAAATTTAAAGTGAATCATCAGGCAAGATTAAACAAAAAGAAACCCTAAAAAGTAACAACTGGGAACTAATTCTCTAAAAGCATCAGGATGTTCATTTTCCGTGGCTGCAAAGACATGATGAGGCGAATGGGGTCAAGCTGCTCACTAAGCTTCGTCGCAGCCTCAGCGATGGGAACGGAGAAAAACTTGGACACCTCATGAATGGTCAGAGTGCCGTCTGACCATGACACAGGTTGCGGTGCCATGCCCAGCTTGGCCATGTGACGATTCATCAACACGTCGGACGGCATGATCTTTAGTAATCAATATGGATACCTCCCTATGCACCAATTCAAAAGAGCTTTTCCTTTCTTTCCTTCGAAGAATTCAGCCTAGCTCCCGATCTTCCGCAGCCCTCTGCTGCCCTGTTATCCACAACTCAAAATTCGTATTACCATCAACAACCCGAATCAACTACACACTACAAATGAAAGCCCTCATTCTAGTCTCCTTCCCACTCAAAACCTTCGGGCAAGCACTGGAGCCATGAAATTGGGATATTCCAAGAAACGAATCGCAAAGCCCAAACCACCACTAGCATGGCCCTAAACCCTAAAAGCCGCCTCAAACAAAACACTCCTCTTCATGAAATCGCGAAACAACAGGAGCAGCAATTAAGAGCACAATTAGGCTAATTTCCCGTCGCATCACTGCAACATGGAGACCTGAGCGCGCAGGCAAGCAGAGCCTAAACCCTAACTTCCCAACGAACAGAACCAACAGAGACACCTGCGATCCAAAATCCGAAATTCCGATTACCATCACAACTCTCTCAACGCCCCGAATCCCATAACCCCGCTAAACAACACAAACTCTAGATATCTGACTCACTCCCATCCAAAGGCATCTCCTAAACCCCACAGCCACAAAATTGGATCATTCGTCACAAGAACTAAACCATCCCCTGAAACCCTAACCCCTGATTAACCACATAGCGTCTGGCTCCCTACCCAGCACCAGAACAGGCCATAAAGAACCCTACGAGGAGTCAAATCCAATTCGCCTCCAGATTCACGTGGCGCAACAGACACGAGCAGTCAGAAAACTGCACCCTACCTGGGTCCCCCCGAACAAAAGTGACAGAGCAAGAGTCCAACGCAATGAAGGCCCCCAATTGATGAGACTACAGCAAGTTTCGCATGATGAGAAAAGCCAATGCGTCGTTTGTGCAACGTCGCTGTGGAGAGTTGAGCGAGGGAGGTGTCGTGGGTGCGAGTGATTCAGTCACTGGAGCTCGATCACCCCTTTTGCAGCGGAGGACATGATCATCGTCACTGACTGACTGCAGTACTCTGCTGCAGGGTGTTCTGAGTTCTGACGACGACGACGGTCAAAGGCAGATTTTGCACGCCACTGTGTCGGGCTTCGCAAATCTGATGCAACTTGCTGTCTGTTGCAATCTGTTGCAGCGTTCACAGAACCGGCTAAAATTCGCTCCATTGCTACTTAAAAAATTTCAGTTGCTAAATGTAGATCGGAAAATTCTTGAAAAAATTAGATTTTAGCCAAGACTACAACAAACAGTAGAATTTGATAACCAATTTGCAACTTCCTCCACATTGAAATTAGCATCTATTTAAGGTGTGTTCGCACTTGGTGTTAGAGGTGTTGTTTGGAATGTGAATTTGGTCCAAAAGTAGATCTGAGTTCATTCCTAAGACCCTCAGTAACAACACTTTTAACCCCTAAAGGTCCGTTGTCCGTTCGGGGGACAAATGGGTTTTCGGGCAGGTACCTACGAGCTGAAATTTTCTCCTGATTTTTTGAAACTTTTTTTGGAGGTAGAAAATCTGATTAGCTTTATGGGAATGTAATTTTTTTTCACAATCGGTGCCCGGGAAAAAAAGTTATGCCCAAATAAGCTCAAAACAGTGTTCGAGGGGCAGCAAAAAAAATTTGCAATTTTTTTTTTTTTTTTTTCTAATTTTTTTTTTCTTATAGATTATATTTTTGTCTATCTGAAAAGCTTTGATTCATTTCATTTGGATTTTTTTATGAGAATGTTATGGACAAGCTTGTTTTTCGGGCACTTAGAGCATTTTCCTGAAAAAATAACTTGTAGGATTCATTTCTGAATGTAATTTTTATAATTTTTCAAAAAAAAAAGTTCCACAAGGTTTAGTTTTTTTGCTAGAACAATCTCACCATTGGGATTAGTTCTTTTAAATTCCATATAAAAGATATTAATATTTTAGATTTTCTTTCTATCTTGTACCTACTTCTACTTAACAATTTTTTTAATAATGAAAATTAATTTTTTTTTTTTTTTTTTTTTTTTCCTAGACTCTCAACTCAATTCTCCACTATAAAGATTAAACGCTCAAAACTCTGTAGTGCAAAATATTTAAGTTAAAAATGTTCAAAGGCATAAAATCTAGTCCCGCAATGTGCTGAAAAACTTGTTTTTTTCACTTTAAACGCAGATATCTTGCAATCTGTGCGGTCAAAAATTCTGAAATTTTTTCCATACATTTTCATACTAGTTAGGTATAAGATCCTACGGTTAGATGTGAAAAGAAAACAATTTTCAATTTTTTTTACTCTTTGCTATAAAAATGGCAGTTTTGAGTGTTTTTTGGCAGAAAAATGGCCTTGGTCCTTTAGGGGTTAACACCAAGTGCAAACATACCTTTAGTCAATTTTGTGTTATAGTACTCCCAACAATCCTTTTTCAATTTGCAAAATCCTTTCTTGTCTATTTTCTTTTAGTACTACTCACTCTCAAGGTAGCCCAAATTGATGCTTGTTTGTATTGAAGGTAGCATATTGCACTAATTTCCATTAACTAGTTCTGGAATCACTGATAGGTAGTCTGAGGAGGAGTGTTTGAGAAGTTTTCGGAGCTACCCTAGTATTTTCCCTCCTCTCTGTAGAAGGAGATGGGTTTTTGTTTTTTCCCCAAAGGCCAGCCCCGGTTGCATCCTCTCTTTATCCAAATTTCTCGGTTAATTTCCTTTGCTATACCTGAAGGTTAGATTCAGCTTAAATTATGCCATTTTTGTAAAAAAAAGTGCCACATGTCATCTTGTGATTGGTGTCAGATGACGTGAATCCCTGAGATTTTGACATGAAATTTCAATTTCAATACCTAAGTGTCAAATTAGACCTTTATGTACGATATTATCATATTCTCACCAACTACTTTCCTTCAATCTCAAATTTGCAAAGGTTACAATCCTCTTCTTTCAAAGACATGCCGGTTTTGAAACTAAACTCCAAATTTCATTACATCTTTGGTAGGATTTGAATTTGGTATGGCCCTTCATCAATTGAAGGCCAAAGATCTACCCAACTTGTCCAAGACTAAGTTTAGAGAAGGTTGCAAAACATCAAAAGAATTTAGAATTTGAGATTTTCACCTTCTTCAAGTACATCTTCAATTTCTCTTGAATTGTGGGTTTTTTAGATTTGTAAACAAGTACTAAAACTTTGTGCCATTCTTCTACAACAAATAGCAGCTACAAGTCAAACTCTTTTTCTAGCCCTTCCATAGAGACTCACATGACACTTTCTAAATTCAAAATTGTTATGTGATTCCAATTCTTAAATCTTTATGGAATTTTGTACAAAAAAACACACATTCACAAGTAGTGGTGCTCACACATTAGCACTTTGCTATTAGTCTACAAGGATTAGTAGTTTAGGATACTTCAATTTTCAGCAATGGTTTTCAGCTTATGAAAGCCTACAAGTATTCATAGGCAATAAGGAGCTGGAGTGTTGTACGTTAAGGTAAGAAGGATGCAACAACAAAGAATTGTCAAGAGGAATAAAGACACAAAGGAGGTAGAGGCACGACAACAAGTAGGTTGCAGTTTGCAACACTTAATCCCTAAAGCACAATTGTCTATTGAATGGACAATTGAAAATCCAGGTAGGTTCTTATGAAGTCAATTTTGATTAGATGTTCACAAAATTTTGACACAAGGTGTGAACAATGTACCGCTTTAGTGGAAATATATTTTTTTGCGCACCAATCGGGTCCCTGGATCAAAAGTTATTTTGCCCTAAATCTTTTTTTAGCAGTTTAGGTAGCTTTTAATAAACTCCTCTTTTACTTCTAAAATATGGCAGGTATATAACTTAAATGATGCAAGATGAAAATGTCCAAAAAAACCCATATATAGTATAAAAATTCACTCTTAAAGGTTGTTGGCCCTATTGAGCAAGGTTGAAAAAAAAATTCTTCAAACTTCAAATGTTATAATCTTTCAACGCATGCAGTCAAAGTTTTTGAAATTTTTTACACACATTTTTATGGTAGACTAGTATAAATTTGTATAGTTGGATATTTTTTTTCAACTTTTTTTTTCATTTTTTTCTCATTGCCCTAAAAAAGTGGCAATTTTTTACAATAATTGTTGAAATAAATTATTGTAAAACATTCCTTAGTCCTTTAAAGGTTAAGTAAAAACATTGTAGCAACGGCCGACAAGAGCGTTGGAGCAATGGTGAGCAAGGGTAGCATGCCAAGTGCTAGCAAGTGAATGAGTAGGAAAATGTTCCCAAGTGCCCAAGGATGGGCTTACGCAAATACTTATAATAAAGTGAGGGCTGCCATGACTAATCCTAAAGCAATACCCACCCTCGCCTTTTCCAAGTCTTTCATTGGTCAATCTTAAAGCAATGCCTATTTTATTTAAGAACATACATGCCTCCAACAAACCATGTACTAGCTTTAGATTTGAAATGGTAAGCAACTAAAATCTGAACAATTTCATGAAAGCGATTGAGCCACATATCCACTTTTTATTTTGCACACTGGTTGGTTGTTGGTCCTACTATTTTTTTTGCCCAATTTGGAATCCTCCATTTTCACACTCTAGCCGGTTATTTTTCAAAAGGCAATGGCTAGCAATGAACTATTGGTTGTAAACAAAAATTAACTAAGAGCATCATCCATGACTCAATGAGAACAAAGAATAAATGCATGTCTTACGTATTGTTTTTCTTAGTTGGAGGTCACATTGTTACCATAGTCTAATGGCACTAAGGACAAACTTTCATACAATTAGAATTGCCCGAGTTTTGCATAACAATATCCTTAAAATGGAATTCTATTTGGAAATGTGTAATAAGGTAATTACACCTAAAAATCCACAAAACCATTAGATACAAGCATGCTTGGGATACTCCATAAACGTCGTCACACAATAAAATTCATTGAAATTCATTTCTTTAATATAGATTTAGTTACAAATCTTATTGTAAAAAATTAACTTTAATACAAATTTTCTTGCTTCAATAAAAATACAATATGGAATCATCCCCCCAAAATTTCCATTAATTAATTAAAATTGTTAATTTGATTCCTATAGCCCCATTGAGGACTTTGTCACAATGTTTATTTTTCATTCAAGAATTAAAAAGGAATAAAAAGAATTAGTAGAAAGTGTTTTCAAATCACTTTGTTGGTTTATGATGTTTTATTAATCAATTGTAGTAATTTATAACTTGATATGGGATATTTAATCGTTTTATTATTATTATTATTTAAATCATTTTAAATATCATACGGAGGGGCTAAGTTTAAAAAGAATTCCAAATTGAATGTTTTTTTGGATTTATATTTGAAACATAAAAAGTAAATTTTAAAGTAGTCAATAAACAAATAATCATGGTAAAATTCTTGAGTATACATATATCTTTTTTATTTATATAATATCAGCTGCTAAATCCTAAAATATATGAAAAAAAATTAAAGATTTAACAAGTTTGATTCGTGAAGATGATTTGGCTATATGTATTCTAATAATAACCAATGTTTTGAAAAAATTACTCTCATTTTTATTTGTAAAATAGGCTTATTGAAAATTATTTCATTCTTGATTCATTAGTTTCTGGCTGGTGTACTCCAAGCATGCTTATACTCCATTCACCTTCGTTGGCAAACAAATTTGCAAGAGGAGAATTAGAATTGTTGGCAAACAATCTTTTGGGAGGAGACTTACATAATAACACCCCTTTGAAAAGTAGGGGTGATAAGTTTCAACTTTTAAAATGTTGTTTCTCCCTACTCATAGAGAAGAGAAAGCATTGTAAAACTTAGTTAATGCAATTTCAACATAAAAAAATTCTTAATTTCAATTCCGCTTCTGCCACATCATGGAAATTTGTTCTGAAAAGTGCAAACATCTTGTCAAGGAGACCTTCTTTGGAGGTTTTTGTTGACCCTTCAAAGCATCTCTAACAATGATTTTGGCCTAAGTGGTAGCACAATATGTGCACTATAGAATGCAAGTGGGTCAAATATATCATCCGATTGTGTTCATTCATCCATCATGTAGATACATTCATCCATAATAATACTTAAATTTAATAATCTTCATCAAAAAATTGGTAAACTTTCTATTTTTCATAGATGTCTTTGTCCACTTCATTGAATTTCTTTTTCCTTTTTTTCTGGTGAAAAGATAGTCATTGTCCCAACTATAAAAGCTTTAGGCTAAAATTTGGTGTGAAAAAAATCAACGAAGATTCTTTAGTGGTTTACAAAAAGGTTATCTAAGCAAAATATTGTGTCTAAGATTTGGAAATTGGATCACTTCTGAGCCCCACCCATGCAACTCAATAATTTAATTTCTGACCAATCCCAAGTCTTTTAGAATGAAAAAACAATAAGTATCATTTCATGATGATGTCAATGTGCTCTTTTCACATGAATGTCAGCATTTGGTGGAATTGCAAAATGATAAAAGTACATTTTGGTCGTGCCATAGAGAATATTTTGGGAGAACCGCATACTTATTGCTCACATTTCATCTCAAAAATACCAAAATGGGCTTTAAAGATCGCCCCTTTGAGATGCTATACAAGTTATGGCATCCATTGAATAGATTATGAATGTCTTTAAGAATTTGTTTTAGAAGATACAAGAAATGGATGAAGTACATCCACATATGTTGAAAAATGATATTGGTCTATTTTTTGAGCAATATGACTAGTGAGGTTACTTGTTGCTTCAAGAAAGTAATGCAAAAATCTAAATGGGTCTATATAGGAATAGGTAAAAAAATAAAAACTTGCAAAAATAAAAATCTTTTGTCCAAAATCAATTTATGTCTAATTTTTTGTTGAATTTTAATTTTTTTTATTGCAAAGATTCATAGTAGTAAGTATATAATTATTTTGAGTTCATATCACAATAAGTAACTTGATAGTTAAATTGGTTACCATTGTGATTATATATAATTGCTTTGTTCTACTTGAGCATGTAGTCTTAGGGCCACTTTACACTTAGAGCCCAAGAATCCTCACTTGTAATTGGACAAAACACTGAAATCAACCCCGAGTCCTTTACACCTAAAAGACGGGCTAATTTGGTGGAATGTATTTTTTATTCAACAAAGACATGATCTAACATGGCCCGAGGTCACTGAATTGGATGCACCAAAAATGGGAGGCCAATTCTTGGCTTTGGGATCAATGTCAGATTTCAATAAAAATATTATTTTTTTCAACAAATCACATCCGTTGGATTTTGTACAATTGGCCTCAAGGGGAATTGGCCCAGTCTTTAGGTGTAAAGTGGCCCTAAAAATTTTAGCCCTCTCTTTTTTTTTGTAGGTTTTATTGAATTGGTCAACTTTTTGGCCTCAAGGCCTTTACATATGGTAGAATTGGCCCCCATTATAATGTTATTCTAATGGGTAGTTGAAGCCTACCTCTAGTCCAAAAGAAATTGAAATTTTGTGCAATTAGCTTGAAGGAGAATTTGCCTAGCTTCTAGGTATAAAGCGACCCTTATATATGAAATTTACTCTCTATTGTTATTGCACTATTGACAACTTGTATTTGAATTAGTAAAGAAGTACTTGATTCTTTGTTCTCTTTCCTTTTAACATACTTGTATCCAAAGTCTATACCTTTTTTAATAATGGTACTATGGATTGAATGTTTATTTTATAGAAGTATTATAAAATACCATTCAATCTAAAGGAGATGATGGACATGACCACTAAAAAACCCTTTAGTTGGTGTAATTGATCATGTCTTTCCATAGGTATTTTTTAAAGTTATTTCTTAGATTTTTACAAGTGATTCATTTTACACCCATTAGAACTGCACATTGAACACCCATAACATATGTTGTGTGATCAATGTATCACCATTTTATAAAGTAGGCACCTATGAGTGCACCATTGAACCCAAAACCGCCATCATCACTCAATCTTGTGTACATATCTAAAATCAATATGTACCTATGTGGAAGAAACAATTTTATTTCTACCAAAAAATTTCAAGCCTTTGTAACTTTTACATAAGACTCATATACATATCATAGCTATATGCCACTCAAGCTTTTGAAAGTGAGGTTACCATTTACTACTTAAAAAGCATGTCATCATTTCATTTGTGTTGAAAAAAAAGAAGATATGTCAGCAAACTTGGAAAAAAATTATAAGAAAGTTGAGCACTGAGCTCATTAGAAAAAATTTGGGGCCAAGGGAGGGCCACGAGTTCCCATGAGTTCTCCACAAGTTCTGCGCAGTCCCTGACTGCTGAAACTGCGCACCGCAGCAGGGTGACATGGCATGGCAACGGCCACATCAGATTTAAAAATAAAATAAAAATTCAAAAAAAAATTCAATTTTTTTTTTCTTAAAACGAAATTTGGGAAACAAATTTTTTTTTTAATTTTAAATTTTTTTTTTTTTTTTTTCTGACAGCCCATTTCACTGTTCGCAGCATGGGGACAGATTGGGGAACGGGCCTGAAACGGCCCTCCCTTGGCCCCAAATTTTTTCTAATGTGTACACAATATTTATATTCTCTTCAAATGTGAATTAGGATATCAAACCAAATAAAGGTATGCTTGCATTTGGTGTTTAGGGTGATATTTGTAATGTGAAATCGATCCAAAAGTAGATCCAAATTTTTTCCTAGGAGCCTGGCTCATTAACAACACTCTTTCAGGCTAAGTGCAAACATATCTTAAGCTTGAAAATAAAAAGGTTGTCAAACTCACAAATCATAAAGGAAATTGAGAGTAATATTAAAACTAGTTGAACCAATGAATTTGCAAACTTTGGACCAAAGTCTATTGTCAAATGTATAGGGGAGGGTCAGCACCTCTCGGGGGAATATTTATTTACTTATTCGGAAAAATAAGATTAGGCAAATGCTAGTAGTAGAACTTTTTTTGCAAATATTTTTTTTGTTCTACTATATAATTTTTGTTTTGTTTTAAAATGTTAATTTCTCTAAGACTCTAACATTTATTTTTAGAAATATTTTCTACAAACTTTGCCCTACAACTACGGTATTCAACCAACAACTAGTACACTTTCAAATTTGGGGATGCTCTCTTCAACTCAAGCTGTGTTGCCCAACTGAAGGTCGAATTTAGAGCCCATCAACACCTGGAGAATGGAGCTAATATCTAGACCAAGTTTGATCACATTTGGCTTGACCCCTAAAGGACCAAGCTGCGTTTTTTGACAACATAGAAATTTTGGGCATGTACGTGTGACTAGAGATTTCCATATTCTTTGCCCAAATGCTAATAGAAGGTGTGGATAAGGAATATCTTTCATGTGCACTAAGTT
This sequence comes from Antitrichia curtipendula, assembly GCA_951230915.1. Classification (NCBI taxonomy): domain Eukaryota; kingdom Viridiplantae; phylum Streptophyta; class Bryopsida; order Hypnales; family Leucodontaceae; genus Antitrichia; species Antitrichia curtipendula. Next base: position 40,815,274 of record OX579633.1, read on the forward strand.
TCATGACATTTAGAAATATGAGTCAAAAGTTATGGCCGAATATGTGGTTTATTTCTGAACTTGGGCGGTCTGGGCAGATCTGAAAAAATCACTTGTTTCAAAAATAAAAATTTGAAATTGAATTTTTAGATTTATTTATGCTTAGAAGAGTTGAATCATTGCATTTTGATCAATGAGTCAAAAGTTATGAGATGTTTTAGTTTGCGGGCAATTATGGATTCTCTACTCTAGAATAAACTTTGAAGTCCTTTATTTTACTCAATTTTCAATATTTTTGGAGAAAAATCAAAACATAGGCTGTAGATTGTTTATTACAGCATTGCAACCATTGGGATTGGCATTTTTCAATTCCAGAAATAAATTTTTAACAATTTTGTATTTTGAATCATTCTCTACATCTTTCTATTTATTATTTTTTTCCTATATGTTGTACAACTCCAAATGGTCTGAAAATTTTCAAGCATGTAGCCAACTTGCCTTGAAGAATGAATCCAAAGAAGCACCACCATTTTGGACATTTTTTCATACAAATGTGACCTAGTGAAGTGCAACTGCCCGATTTTTTTGTAGGGACCAAAAAATGATTTTTGTCACTTCCAATGCTAATATCTTGCAATCTACACGGTGGAGATTTTTGAATATTTTTTCATCACCTTCTCAATCTAGTGTACAAGATCCTATGGCTACATGTGTCCAAAAATGATATTTTTCAAAATTTTGGTACTTGTACTAAAAATGGCAATTTTTGAGCATTTTTGATGATGACATAGTCAAGAAATTTTAGGGGTTAAATCCCTAGTCCTGGCTAGAAAGAATGGTACTAGCATCTTTTAGAACAAGAGGGGTCCTCCTCTTGTTTATTTTGTGAACTTGTCTCTCTTTGTGTTTTTTTTCCTTTTTTTGCTCTTATTTCTTCATTGTCCAGCCTTCATGGCTTTGTTGCTTTGTGCTTTTTATTTTTATTTTTAATGTGATGATTCTTTCCATTGGTGTAAAAAAAAGGAAAGAGATTCTGTTTCATTTGTGTAATTTAAAAAAACAAAAAAACAAAAACTTTCAAATTGCAAATATTCCTTGAATTGAGATGATTGACAGTGAAATAGCCCATTCTCTCAGTCAAGTGAATCAACCATCTTCCCGGATTAGAAGGTTCTAAGCTTAGTACAGTAGTTAATTGCTTCATGACAATGTTTCCTGAACTGAATTCCTGCAGTTAAGTTAATTTGGTATCTCTTGTTGACTACCGGTAAATTCAAAGCTCATTCTTTTCTAATTATAATAATAATAATTATTTTTTACATAAATGAAACGGGATTTCGTAGCATAAAATAAAATACAAAGCACCAGCCACAACTCCACAAGTGGGTTCTTTTCTAATTTTAACATCCCCAATACTGTATCCTTGCTTCCCATGATTTGAGTTTATTGCATTGACCAGATTACCTTTAACTTGACCTAGGATCTCAAGAATCAAACACTTATGGTTTGACCGCGCGTCTTCAGTACTGTACCTTGTGAGGACTTCTGTTTGCCTGTCACCACATAGAGTCACAGGGATCTATTTTGAGCAATGTATTTTTGTTTTGAGGAAATCAGTTTGAGTGAGAAATTGTAAGGTTAAGTTATGCCTGTGCTCCCTTCTAGACTGAATGAATTTCTTCTTTTACAATTTTGCATTTATAAAAGCACAGAAAATTAATTGGTTTCTTCGTTTTCCAAGACCAGTATTCATTTGTGTGCTGTCTTCGAAAACGGGAGAAATCAATTTCTTTATTTTGGGTAAGAACACCAAAAAGTGAAAATTTAATGCTAACCTAGTCATCCATAAAACCAAGTGTCCTTCGGCACCTTCATGTCGAAACCTGCGCCGCAAACTCATGTGAAACCCCACGCAAATATTAACGCAAATCGCCTCCCGCTAATCCTACTTAGCAGTCCCCCAGTCTGCACACCCCTGGGACTCCGAGCCTTCACTGCACCTGAAAACCTCCCAAGCGTGTATGCCGCTACAAGTGCCACCCTCCTAGTCTGAATCCCCTTTGGCTTAGCCACTAATCTGCCACCTCAAAGCGTGATTACGTACAGAAAGCCTCGGTCAAAAGCCTCAAATCCTATGCAAAGAAGCTCCTGATATATGCCAATTCCAAAGCATTGCGTGCTGTGAGCTTGCGCTTCCCGCGTGCTTGCTTTGACCGCCCTTGGAAACCCCCAAGTTGAGGTCTTGACCGTGGATCTACGCATCCACCGCCATAGCGCCATGTGCAGGAAATGAGCCAGAGGTCACGGTGGTTCTTGCAGCAGCAGCAGCAGCAGCAGCCAGCCAGCACCAGTGGTGATGAGTATTACGCTTAGCATGGCAGTACTGGCCGGAACTGGTACTACTCAGTGCAAGGCTTGCTTAACTTGCCCCCCCATGTGCAAAGCTCCAGTTGCACCAGCTCATCATCACTCCCATACTGACTACCTTTGTTCGGTAGCTCTGGTCCTTGTTCGCAAGCGTGTACCGGAAGAAGCCAAAAACGTTCCATTGCATTCAGGTTGCGATCAAGTTCCTGTCTCTTGAAAGTTGATCTTTTTCTGTAAAGCAAGCATTCCGTTGCGTCACTGTAGAACTCCATGATGGCAGCACTTGACGGGAGAGGAAGAAACGGAGCATTTTTTTTTCCTGTTTTCTAGACTCAGATTGTCGTCTTTGTTGTTGACTGAATTGGGTAATGAGAACTAGCTAGGTGGGGTCGGTCATGGTGTACATGGCACTCATGTGTTGCTGCCACTGGTACGTTGGGGTTTACCATTTTAGGATAGAAAACGAAGGTTGCTAGCTAGCTTGCACATGGCGCCATATCCGAATGGTAAACGATGGTGTAAGTGCTTGGGAAAAGATTGAGAATCAGTGGCAGGGTTGGGTTTGTTAAGATCAGAGCTAGCGGATAGATAGTTGCAGGATTTGTGAGTGAGGAGGTAGACGGACAGATATCAGCCATGACGAGGATGGGGCTGTGGAGCTTCGCTTGTTTGCTGCCCGCGGAGACGTTAGACCACGGCCATCGAGATGCATGGACGGAAGACGAGATGGACCAGATGCCGGGCACTTCCTACGACAATGTCGAACCTAATAGCAATTTTGCGTACACGGAGAGTGGCAGGAAAGGGAAGGGTGACTATGAAGGTGCGAGAGGGAGAGAGCGAGGTTCGGTGAACTGCTCCAGTGGCGGGTCTCACATGCTTGCGTGCTTTCGAGCTGGCGCCATTAATCTGGTTCGCGCTCGTCTATTCCCTCTTGCTGTTGTTTTGCAAATGTTTGCGCTTGGAAATTGTGTTTAGGGACTTGAAAGGTAAATTGGTGTGCGCGTTGTGACGGACGGTGGCTGTGCAGATTGTGCATCCGGCTATGGTGACCGTGACAGGGTCGCAGAGACAAGGCGCATCGGCTGTGCAACCGGTGAACTCGCTGCCACGCACGGCGTTCCTGGACGGAGCGGCTGGTGACCATGATAGCGACGACGACCCCACGTCGCCGGTGGTCACTTGCATTGGACAGGTACTTGCATTCGATTGCTTCCGCTTTGGTCTTGACACGCATCTAGACGGGCTTGCAATCTCTTGCAAATCGCTCAAAACATAATCAATTAAGGCTTGTACTGTGCCATCGAGGAACACTTTGCCGTGTTTCCCCTGTTCATGGCGTTTTGCCCATAAATTCAGAGAAGGGAATCGCTAGATTGAGCTGTAGTAGTGGACCCGAATGAAGAATCCAGTATATGGTAGGTTTTGTCCACAGCAAAATCCCACATCAGGGGAACTTTCAGTGACCCTCTGATCTCAGTTTCGTGTGCTTTTGAGAACATGCTCGTAATTTCGAACCCAATGGAGTGAAGCGAGTAGAGTTTGTCGTAGGTCTTGAAAAGCAGTGCAGGCTGTCCCGCTTAGGGTCTAACAATTCTCATCCAAAATAGGGTTGATCTGGTTGACCTCTACTTCCTTTGTAGAAACTCTAGGGTTCCTCAACATCTTAAATAGGGTTTTTCCAGCTTTCATATCCTCTTGACCTTTATCAAATCCATTGCGTTAACTTAACACTCTGATAGCTCTGACCCAAAATTGCAAACCTAAAGAGAAACTGACATGAGCACTCATCCATACCCGTGTCGCAGGTGAAGAAGGACAAGCTCCGAACTCCCCCCAAAACTCCTCCCAAAACTCCCCCTAAAACTCCCCCTAAGACTCCCCCTAAAACCCCGCCCAAAACCCCCGACCTCCGCAGCCTTAAATCCAAGCGCGACAAGCTAGCCCCCGAGTCCTCCTCCCCGCGCCCTTCCAAGTGGCGGCAGATTCTGGGCGCCCGAGGCACCGTGAACCCCAGCAGCCAACCCGCTCCCCCACCACGCAACGACAGCGAGTTTCACGTCGACCTCAACAGATTCAGCTCCAGCACCACTTCAGCTCCCCCAGCGAAAGCCGAGCAGACGGGCACCATCCTGGCCAAGTCGCTTCTAATGCTGCAGCTGGAGTGTGAGGCTCGTGAAGAGGAAGAAGAAGACGATGCTGATTCCAGAGCTTGCCAAACCAAGACGCACACGGGGGGGATGCACAAACTGGGTGTGAGACCGCCGGTGGCGATGGCGAATGCGAGAGCTAGCGCCAGTGAAGAAGTGTTGCTGTGGAAGCGACGGAGCGGGGCCAAGCCTTTGACGCTCGACTTGAAGAGACGCTAGCTGCGTACTCTCGGTCGAACTGCAGGTGTAGAACAGTAAGTTTTAGCAGGAGAAAAATTTAGATGGTATATATGTGTGTGTTTTGCAATGATCAATCTCTGAGCATTCAGTTCGTTGTTACTTTGGTGCACAAATGTATCATTCTGTCTTCTTGCATCACCTGTTTTTCAATGTTGAATGTTTTCGGCCGTGCAAAGAAAATGGACTAGATAATGATGCTTGAGAGCCAAGAGTCTTGAGAGCATTATGGGATATAAAGTCGAGTCTAAGCTTAATAGTTCATCACAAGTGTTGGTATCTGTACTTTTCACAAATCTAAGGGTGTAGAAAGAGGAGCTGTATTATGAGTTATATATAACGCTTTTCTAACTATCCAATGGAATAGTGACGAATTTGCCTTGAAAACAGGACTTGGCATTATGTCGAAATGGTAGTTTGTGGCTTTGGGCTTGTGATGTAAGGTAGAAGCACCAAAATGTGACACTTATTCAAGATCTGCAGATCTTGAGGGTAGCTACAAAATAAAATGATGTGCGCTTGTTAGGAAGTGGTTAAGGAAACCAACACTGAAATTGGTTTTGTATTTTTCCGAGCTTGTATGAAAATAATACAAATTTTTGAAAACATCTATGTAGATGCACTTGCTGGGGACACTAGACTATTACCAAAGTGGGCTCGGAAACAATAAAAAAGCAACACACTTTAAGCTTGGATCACACATGGGTGATTGGCCAATGCAAGACCCGCCTTATGAGAGTGACAATTTCTTGGAACCCCACATGTCTATTTTGGATCTAATTGCGCTTGGATTTAGGTCGTTTTTTAGGTGTCAGAGAACAACTCGTATTACATTTGGGTGCTTTGTTTTGTACCAAGGTTTATTTTCTACCATGGTTTCTGAAAATCTAATCCTTGCAGTAAAATTGCAGTTTTAGAGTAGAATATTTAACATGAGAGAAATTTAGTTGGTATAGATGTTACAACAATCAATCTACAAGCATTCAGGTCCTTCTTACTTTGATCCACAACTTGTATCACTATGTTCTTTCACCACCTATATTACAAAGTTGTATGTTTTTAATTCTTAAAAGGACCAAAGACCCCTTTGAGGATGAAATGGATTCTGGATAGGCTTGTACTAATGGGACTTCTTTTGGGGGGGGGGAGGGAGACCAAGTTTTTTAAGATAGACAAGCCTATTAGCACCTTGATTTGCAATTTGGATATCTTGGGGCCAATTCCAAGAGGGGCATATATTTTTCCAAAGGTGTTTGCACTCCTCTTACTCGAGGACGCTTTCCTAACCATCGTTTTGATCCTGCTTTACCCATACTTCTATTGTTAGCATCAGCATTTCCAATTTGTACAATTGTAGCTAGAGAATTTTGAAATACTAGACAAACTTTGCCAGAAGGTAATCGTAAAGTTGCTAATTGACCTTCTTTTGCAATAACTTTGGCTACAGCTCCAGCAGTTCTTACTAATTGCCCACCTTTACTTGGTGTTATTTCTATAATTATGTATAGCACTGCCTAAAGGCATGTTTGCTTGTTTCACGAATCATACCCAAGTGGAATAATTTTTTAATTAAAATTGTAATTTACATGAATTTTTGAAGTGGTCTGCCCTAAGATTACAAAATTGTTCAAAGATTGGAGTCATAAATGTCCCATAAACAATCCATAACTACCTTTCCATGTATCTATTGGCACTTAAGTATTCACCAATTAAGGATTGACACATTACACTTTGTAGGCATTAATGCAATCATTTGTTAGAAAAATGAACAAATTTGGATGTTTTATTGGACAAAATTGGCATAAAAAGTAGGGGACAAAATTAGGCAATGAATGGAATTGGGTTAGTCTACCTTAGTAGCTTCACGGGTATCTAATTTTCACAACGATTGGTTGAATGGTCTAAAAGTTATGGCACTTTAGGACCAATTTTTAGTTTGGCGGTTTGGATAGTGTCAGCAAGTAGATTTTTGTCGATTCATGATGGAGGTCATCAAAGGCCAAGGCAATGGGAAAAGCAAGGGCGGTTAGGTCTTTGGGCAATTGGTAGATAACAAGTCCCTAATTGGGAGATTTAGAGGAGTCCAAGTACAATCTCAACTCCTCTAAAATTACAAGTCCTTATTCTTGAATGATAATTTCTTGCAATCCTATTAAAAAGTAGAACCTACAATTGCAAAAAATAAAGAAAAATTTCATAGTCAAATAAAACCAAGGTTGCTAATAGTCAAAGGGCTCCACCTAATTGAAGAAAAATAATCAAATTAAGCCCCCATTAACTAAAAACACTAAAAAAAATACAAAATTGTACAAATCTCCCACTACACAAAAGTCATGGCACACCCATTTATCAATCCAACTATCTTGCACTAAGTTTTGCCTCACGTTCATTTCTACCACATCCACTAACCTCATCATGCAAGAGAGTGTGAAAAAGAAGGAGTTCTAAACTTGACAAATCATTTTTTCTTCCTATATGAATCCACTATGAGAAGCATGAAAGCATGAAGGACAATTTGTGCTACATTAAAAAAAAATTAGAGGAGCCATGACACGGGGGAGATTCACTAAGACGGATAAAGAAATAAGTATTTTCTATCTCCACAACTTCCTTCTACTTTATATTTGCACTTCCAATTTTTCATAAGGATTGCTTCTACTCTCCAGCTTGTAGATCCCGTAGAATGGCCTATCGATTAGGCAAAGCTATAGATTGCTACCCAAAAGTGCATCAATCTCTATGGATCCTCTCCAACTAGAGCTTTGGTGGCCTATTGAATTGTGTCACAATTTCACGAATTTCAAGCATTTAAGTAAAGGGTCAAAAATATGCACTTGGATTGAGGTCAAATTTGAGGGAGCACTTGCTACTTTCTCCATTGAACAATGTCAACATAGGAGAGTTACACCCTAGAGATCCAAAGTAGGTACCAATAATGGTATGTTGGTGCCTATGGTAGAAATGGTAGGAACCTCTGTGAGAACTCCACAGAACAACAACATTAAGGGGGCTCTCACAAACTGTTGTCTTAGACTTGGAACAACGGGGACCCCCTCACTGCAAACCCAAACCACCTCGAAACTAGGTTGAGGGGGAATTGGAGGTTATTGGAGCTCACCTAAGCACTGAAACAATTTTACATGGAGATGGTATGGGGTTTAGTGGGACTAAATAAAAGGCTCAAAGGGACATTTATCGACATGGGTTTGAATTTACTAAGATTAGAGATAAACATGGTGGAAAGGGTATTTTGAAATGAACAAAGATAAATGCTTCCTAAAAATGAAGGACACATAAACTATACATGTTGATATAAACTATAGCAGTGACAACTATCTTGAATTGGATTATATGGAACTTGATGTTAGTGATGAAGACAATACTCATAGTGATGATTTTATTGGAGATGTCACTAGTATGGAACATATGTACTTCAATGGGGTGGTGGCAAGAAAGACCAAACAATTTTGGTAGTGTTTTGCCAAAATTGTAGTTTCTGCACTCAATACTATAAGTCCTATGAAACAAAACAATCTTAGCTATTGATCTAAAAAAACGACGGCTATTAGTACCATTAGCTATTTGCAAGTATTTAAAAAATATTATTTGAAAAAAAAAGACAATTTGTCACAGAAAATAGATACAACTTGGTATAAATTAATAATTATTAGAATATCTTACACATAAAAATATCCAAAATAATTCCATTTGTAAAGACTTAATAGTGATCACATTTCAACAAAAAAATGGAAGTCAAAACCATCTTTAATGTTCATAAGTGCACGTGCAAGGAAGCCCTGTTTGTATGGATATGAGAGTCGTAAAATAATGTATTTTTAGATTTCCTTTGGTAGGCACCTGCCCTCCTACTATGGAAATGAAAAATAAGAATTTCAGCTCTAGATCATTGATTTGAATACTCCCTAGTTTAAGAAAGTCCTAAACCTCAAATTGTGACAAATTAGCAAAATTGACTTTTAAATATAAAATGATTTTTTAAAATTTCTAAAAAATAAGGAATATGATTACAATCAAGTTAACAATTTTCAAATAAAATTTCAAGTTCATTGAATTCTACCATCAAAAGTTCTAGTAGAAAACAACTCCATCACTGTAAATGTGGCGCAAAATAGAATTGATCTTTCTTACAATCATCCAATGCTACCTAGACCCAATTGCAAAAGTTTAATACATATGACTAAGAGCCCCGAGAGTTTGTTGAGACTTCCAAGTCAAATTTTTTTTGGGCAAAGTTTTCCAAAGTTCAAAAAATTATTTGAGCTCTTTTGACTAGCTTGGAATTTATACAACATTGTTACAAAAGACAATTGAAACCACTATGCTACTATAGTCAATATGGAGGGAGGGAGTGGGGGACTCATAGAGGAACAAATTAAGAGCCATTTATAGTTCCAAAATTCAAGCTTTTGATGGCTATCATTTTGTACATAGGCATGAAGCAACAATCCAACGTAAAATCTCATTAGCAGATAAAAAGTTTCATATTTCACTATTCTAATATCTTGGATCTCATGCCTCATTCCCAATTTGTATTGTTGACAAATTTTTTGCATATTATAGATCCTATGAGGGAATAATTGTAAAAAGAAGAAAGTAATGCCAGGGGATTACAAAATAGACCAAATTAGTTGGTTGATCAATTCTAATAGACATAATTGCAAGAGAATATGGAATGTAGACAAATTTGCTAGTATAGATGAAATGATGATTTAATACAAATGCAAGTATTGTCTAGTGCAGCAATAGTGCCCTAAAAGCCTAAAAAATAGGGCTTAAAGGTATAATTATTTGCAAATTCAATGCAAAAATTTATATCTAACTTCAAGGTATATTGCAATAAAGATCCCATAGTATATGAAGGGGCTCAAGTGTGACGTGGAAGAGGGTGGGGGGAAGCAAGATTAGTGCACAACGTAGTCTTGCACTCTCTAAATGAAGACAAGGGCCATGTTATAGCTATGGACAAAAAATTTCAAGCATTGTGTTATTGAAAAGAATTATTAGGAAAGGATATGTATACTACATATCTTATTTGATGTAATAGGATAGTCCTACCCAATGCTTTTAGAAATACAAAAACATTCAATAGAATGCGCAAGGTATTTTAGATTGACATATGCATAAGTCTAGACAAGTGAGTTCTATCTATTCTATAGAAAGATAAAATCTTGTACTCATCATTTCTACACATATTGTGCTGCTTCAATTTCCATGGCAATTTTTAGTAGTATTCATGCCTTGATACAATGGCTCATCTTGAAAAAACATCTAGACATTGCTAGTTCACTTTAAACATATGCCCTACATACATGGTGTTGACGTTGCAGACCAATTATGTATGTCATACACATGTCAAATCTAGTTGCACAAGTGATGGCACCAAGTTTTCTTTTTCCTCATTGGCACAAGCATTGTGAACATGCATATCATTTATTTGGACAAATGCAAGACATATGAGCCTCTTCACCATCTAGTGACACATTTAGAATTTTGAACTCAATAATGTGAATTGCTAGTCATGAACTAATGAAGAATTGACAAAGCCACATACAAAATCCTATGAAGTGTCACATTGTAGGCAAATATGTTAGTTGGCATTGACTAAGATGAGAAAACCTTGCGTGATTTGCAATGATGGCTTGTCTTCATTGATAAAGCCCAAGACATATTGTCCATTAAGTTTATGTGTTTTTACAAAAGATGCTTCAAATTTATCACGACCATCTCTAGTGAGTACATGTACATATGGTGAGTGAATCATGCTCCTCTTTATCAATATATGTTTTTATGTTTTGCATAGCTTTGAGGTCTTAAATACTTTCCATTATTTTAGATACAAAGAAGATTTATGTGAAAGTAACTGAGAAAACTATTATTTTTATATTCTTATAAAACAATTTCGTGAGTAGTATATGAATAAACTATTATTTTTATATTCTTATAAAACAATTTCGTGAATAGTATATGAATAAACTATGTATTTTTCAAGTCTTCATAAAAAGAACATTTCATGTCCATAGGTTTGTTTTGTGTAATATGGAAGTAGGCAAAGAAAATACACAATGTACACAAGACATGACAAATGCAATGGTGATGCATAGGAGGACCATGTAGCTAAAGATCCTAATTGAAGGTGCAAATCAGTGATGATGAAAAAGAAGTTTCTTTTACGTTCCCAATGTTAGGAACATACATGATAACACATTGGGAATACAGTTAGAATATATCGAGATCCATTATTTCAGTTTGCCCAATATAGTTCTTAGCTTTTTTTGGTAATTGTTAGTAAAGACAAAATCTTGCAATTCTCCATTGGGATTTTTTATTTTCAGAAAAATGTACAATGTAGTGTAATTTTCCAGCACATGCTCCTTGTGCAAGATTATTAAAAATGTGCTCTAAGCCTCTATTGGTCATAAAACCAACAATGCTAGCATGTGAGCAAAGAGACATGAGCCTACAAGCCTTGAATCTACTTGTAGTTATGTACCTACAACCATTTGAAGGTATATATAACACATGTATACTATACACATGGAAAGAATTTATGACGTAGGTACCTATTACTATAAGAAACCTACGTTTTAAGTGACAAGTCTAATTTTTTTAAACAAATTTTAGGGGACATCCAATGCAGTAATCCATGTTTTAATGTCAACATTGATGTTACAAACATGGGCTGTTGCATTGGATGTCATCTAAAATCCATTTCAAAAAATTTGGACTAGTCACCTAAAATTTGAGTTTCTTATAGTGTATAACATAGACATTTATAATCATAGAAGGTGTTTATAATATAGACTTCTAGATTCATGGGCTTCTAGATTCTATGCTCACATGCTAGCACTCCTCGTCACAAAAAAATGCCTAGCATGCTCTTTAGTATGTTATTTAAAAAAAAATTTGAAGTCATAGTGCAAATTTTTTTGCTACATTAGGTCAAAGTCATTTGACCTAATGGGAAAGAACCCTCCAAATTTTTTTGTGTCAATTTGATTCTCCATATCTTTCAATCTATATGGTCAAACTTTCATGGAACTTTTACTACATGTTCTTATATAAATTTAGTACAAGATCCTATGGTTATATTCCAGAAATAAGAATAAAATGGTGGTGGTTTTGGGCATGTCAATGTTTATCATGGTATCCTTACATCACTTGTTTAATAGAGTTGTTTTTGTTTGTAGAAAAACTCAAAAATGATATTTACTTTCTCAATATGCATTCCACTCAAGCAAAGAGCAACAACACCATCCAAAAAATTATTCACAATATGAAATCTATCTAAAAATAGTAAAATTTTAGTTTGAAAATCTCTAGTGAAATCTTTTACCAAACCTTTCAGAACAAATAAAATACCTACATAGCTACATATACTTTGAGAGAACTTGTGATTATTGAGATTTTCAAAGGTAGTACTTTTGAGATAACCTTGCTTGAAAGTTGGATGAGGCCAATTCTTTAAAAGATGAAAATAATAATAGGATTAATTTATTGTTACAACTATACTAAATTCAGGTTCTTCTAAACTTGATAATTTGGTAGGATCTCTTAAAACCAAGTGTGTTCTCAAATAAATTCAAAAATTCAAAAAATAATATATAGGTGCTTGTTATATAATGTTCAGTATGTGGACATTGAAATTAAAGCTCACATTTAGGAGATCTTCAAATTTAACTTGGAACTCTTTTAACTTTTGTGTAGTATATTTGGATGTTGTTATTAGTTTTTGGATTTGCAAAGACTAAGGAAGCAAATTAGATTTTTAAAATCATTAAAAAGAGATAATGGCAAGTCTATTGTGCAAGGTAAAAATGTCACCATCTCATATCCCAATAGTTAGATGAATGTTTTAACCCATAATCCTTTTTCTCTTTCTAAACCCTTAGATCAACCCAAATACAAGTACAAGTTGATTGCAATTATGCCTTATACTTGACATCATGTCTTATAATGCATTTGAGCATCCTAGATCTTAAGCAACATATAATCTATGGTGATAAAAAAAGGCACATGCACTAACCACACATACAATGCTTAGACATTTAAATAAATAATATAGTAATTGGAAATCTGAATAAGTAATTTATCAAATAGAACTTAGGAAATACCTAACTTAGCTTGAAAGGTAATACCTAAACCAATGTTTGATTAAGTAGTAACCCAATTTTTAATTACTTATTGCATTCATTTACAAAATTGCTTGTGACTATTGGAAACATTATAATGGTATGCTAGCAACTACGCCTTTTGTAGTCACATACCATACAGATTTGGCACCTTGGTATCGAAATAATTTAATTTTAGAATTTGGACAGTTTGGCAACTTGTTTTGATTTTTTTTACTTTTGGCACTTTGCTCTTCCTATTTTGCTCTTCCTACTTTTCAACACTCCCAATTTGGGATCTCATACCATAGGTACATAGTAGATAATAAAATAATGAGGTAAAATAATTGTATTAAAATATATACATATATTTTTTACAAAATAATCTACTATGTACCTACGATATGAGATAATCATTTGTCACTCCACAAATCAATTGCTAAGCCTTTATTCATCTTTGGGTTGATTAAATGAGCCAGAAGTATTTGGAGAGTTTGTGGGCTTATATTGAGTTGTTGTGTCGTAATTGTGTGGAGTATTGATCATTTGATTACTCCTCCTCAACACATTGGGTCCAAGTTGTGCATAATATTTCTTATTCATTTCCTCATTAATAAAAATTCCTGTAGTTAAACGATCACCATGACGCAAGTTGTGAAGGTTGGGCATGTATCTTTGAGGACCTTGTACTTCCTCTTGAAAATGAAGGCCTTGAGAATTTGACGAATTATTTTTTTGCTCACTGGAAGGAACTTTGACAACAGACGTTGGCTTGTTGGATATCTTGGAATTCAGATTAATGTTTTGTTGATTGTTGGCATCCGCTACAAGTTGTTGCCGTGGTCCTTGTAGAGTTTGATTGCTTTGAGACCTTTGTGAAGCTTGATACATTTGAGATTCTTGTGGAGTTTGATTGCTTTGAGACCTTTGTGAAGCTTGATAGATTTGAGATTCTTGTGGAGTTTGATTGCTTTGAGACCTTTGTGAAGCTTGATAGATTTGAGATTCTTGTGGAGTTTGATTGCTTTGAGACCTTTGTGAAGCTTGATAGATTTGAGATTCTTGTGGAGTTTGATTGCTTTGAGACCTTTGTGAAGCTTGATAGATTTGAGATTCTTGTGGAGTTTGATTGCTTTGAGACCTTTGTGAAGCTTGATAGATTTGAGATTCTTGTGGAGTTTGATAGCTTTGAGACCTTTGTGAAGCTTGATAGATTTGAGACCTTTGTGAAGCTTGATAGATTTGAGATTCTTGTGGAGTTTGATAGCTTTGAGACCTTTGTGAAGCTTGGTAGATTTGAGATTCTTGTGGAGTTTGATAGCTTTGAGATTTTTTTGGAGTTTGGTAGCTTTGAGGTCCTTGTGGAGCTTGATTATATTGAGGTCTTTGTAAAGCTTGATAATATTGAGGTCCTTGTAGAGCTTGATTATATTGAAGTCTTTGTAAAGCTTGATAGTATTGAGGTTCTTGTGGAATTTGATAATTTTGAAATCTTTGCGGAGTTTGATAATATTGAGGTCCTTGTGGAGCTTGATTATATTGAGGTCTTTGTAAAGCTTGATAGTATTGAGGTTCTTGTGGAATTTGATAATTTTGAAATTGTTGTGGACTTTGATAGCTTTGAGATCTTTTTGAAGGTTTATAGTTTTGAAGCCCTTGTGGGGTTTGATAATTTTGAGGCCCTTGTAAGGTTTGATAGTTTTGAAGTCCTTGTGGAGCTTGGTAACTTTGAGGACTTTGTAGAGTTTGATTCCTTTGAATGTTTTCTGGAGCTTGATAGCTTTGAAAACCTTGTAAATATTGATAGTGTTGAGGTTCTTGCACTTGATAATATTGAAGTTGTTGTTGTTGTTGTTGTTGTTGTTGTTGTTGTAGTATTTGCGATCCTTGAGACAATTGTATTTGTTGAGTTGATTGTTGGATTGTCCGTTGTGCACCTGATTGTCTATATACATTGCCAACCTATAGAAGAACCAAAATAAACAAATAAATAATTATCAGTTGTATTTCCACTTTTCCAAAATATTATAGCAATTTAGAGTCTATAATATTTTGAACAAAGTTTATTTTATCTTATTTAATATTAGGCTTTAGGATTAGCTAAATTATATCCAAATTTATTTTAGTGCTCAATATTTTATTTTGTACTATAATTTTGTATGCATTTATCAAATTATTTAAATTTAGCAAATCCTAAATTCTAAAAGCAAACCCTCATTTTCATTCCGTTTTTATTGAGAAGAAAATGTACAATGAATTCAAATCGATGATTACAAATTATAGATACATATACCTCAATTGAAATACCATTATTTTCAATATTTGAAGTTAGAACCAAAAGCACTATCAAAATATTGAAGGTTGATGACAATATAATCAAAAATGAATTTGAGAATTCAATAAAAGCACTAAGAAAAAACTTAATTACCTCTAATAGGTGGTTGTAGCCATTGCATACAACTTCATTATTTGGTTTACCTTGTAGCTCAGCCTCACTGCATGGTCAAAAATAAAATAACATTTGAACTTCTGGAATTTGCATGATTTCATTCATTGTGACTTAAGATCAAATATCAAATTGTCTAGACGCACTAATGATTTCAAAATAAAATTTGAGGCCTAAAATACCTTGCTAATGTTGTATTTAGAAGTGGTGGATATGTTGAATGAATCCAATTTGTAACTTTTCCAAATTTTTCACGATTCCTCTCATCTATACACAAAAAAATAAAATTCATTAAAAACTTACTAAAGAAACAATGCGAGAAAAAATTCTTTATAATCATTTAGCTTCAAACAAATTGTTGATATTAGAAAGAACCATAAATATAAATTCAAACAATTTATAATGTAAACAACAACTCATTGTTGTAAAAAGATTACAAACAATTAAATTTACCTTTAGAGTGACCATTCATGTGTCCGCCAAGTGCTTGGTGCTTGTCAAAAACTTGTAAACAAAATCTACAAGTGTAATAGATTTTTTCACCCTCTTTGTCTTGAATCATTGTTTCAATAATATTATTGTTTTCAAATTCAAGAGTTTCACCATCATCATTATTGTTTTTGAATTTTGTAGTTTCATTACTTTCATTGATTTCCAATTTGAACAACAAAGAGTCTTTAGACTCTGCAATTTTGAATTTTTTGTTAATAAGGTATAAGTATCAAACAATGTTAAGGCACCATAATTGCAACAACCAAATAGCACCTTGAGGTCATTGAATACTCTAACTTCAAGTTGTTTCTATCCTTGGAAGTGAAGACAAATATAAAGCTATTTAAAAAAAAAATTTCAATCCAAAAGAATTAAAAAAAAAATCTATCCACTTAAGATCCCAAGATTGACCTTCAAAAGTCTCTACATGTCTACATGTATGACACTTATACTACATACTTCTACTAGAAGACAAACCCTTTTCAATTTTTTTCCATAAAGTTACTTACATAAGGCAACAATTTATAATTTCACTAAATTCAATAAATGATACACTATTTCAAAAGTTTAATGCAAATTGAAAGACTACACCCAAATAGTTGTTAAATAGTATGATCTAAACTATTATTCACAAAGACATACTCCCTTCATCCCAAAATAAATCTGAGGTTTCCAAATATACTTGTCCCGAGTTAAACTCAAAATTGGCTCTCCACAACTTGTTGGACAATAACTAAAGCTAGTTCGATCATCTTGAAGCAAAAGAATCCACAAATACAATGTTCTAAAGGCTATATAGCAATTCAATCCCTGCAAAGGGAATCAAATTGCAACCTCTAACCAACCAAAGAAAAATGATTCAACCTACAACTATATAGAAAATCTCTTATTTCTACTAACAAATCTCTTGTTGAAATTTTTTTTGACTTGAATCACAGGACATTGTTGGAATTGAATATAGAGGACATCAATGGACATCACCACACCAACGTTATCCAAAGAATGATCAAAATTAACACCACTGGAGCAGTTTCAATTTTTTTTGTCAATTTCACCACCTGTTTTCAACATGCATCACTTCACTGTTGACTTCCATTCTTTCAAGCCTAGTGGGGTTTAGTAGAAGCTACAGTAACTACGCAATCCTTTGAAAATAGGAGCAACTCTCGCACTATTCCAACCATTTCTATTAAACCCTAGATTTATTTTGAGATGGAGGGAGTACTATTCAACACCGATTGTAGTAGTGTTGTTCTAAAACATCAAATGAAGTGGTCCATGTAGTATACCGTACCAAATGATAAATCAAAGTTGAAAGAAGTGATTAAACATATGTTTACACACGTAAACATCCCCCCAATTCCCAACCTCGACTATTGTCTATGACATCGAGGGAAGAAAGAAAGAATACATGATATGAATCAACGATATATAAATAATTTTGAACCACTTCTTTTATTGATAAATGGAATTTTAAATTGGTCTTACTATCTTCAGTTCAAGCACTTATTAGTATCTTTAGTTCAAGCACTTAAAAGGTGAATTAGTTAGTTGTTAGCTTAAATTTTTGAAGCACAAATTCAGCAACTCAGTGGGGTAATCAAATCAGATCGGAAAGAAGACTCCTGTCGTACCTGCAACATTTGTATCAACTCCTCCTTCATCTTGAGGACCTTCCGCAATATAATTCTCAGTCTCCAAATTAGGGTTGAAGTGGCCGTGCTCCATTGCGATTGACTGACTGAGTATCCCAACTAGAAGATGAACTCTTTTAGAATATAACTTAGTCTAGTGATCAGCAGTTAATTTGTAAAAAACTAAGCTTAGAAAACAAAACAGAAGAAGAAAAACTAGACTTTTGCGACTGAGAGCTGACTGGTATAAGCTTGCGAGTAAAGTGCGAGCGATTGTTTCATTGCCAAGAATGTCATACAGTTCTCCGATACAAGTCTTTTTCTTTTTCCTTCCTAAAATTAGATTTTAAAAATAAGATGCTTAATTTTAAGAGATATGTAAAAGTTTTAGTTTTAGTTTTCCTTGCTAAAATAATAAGTCTCCAATACAATCTCAGATTAAGTATAATTGAGTGTAAAAACAGGTCATTTTTGGACTTGTAATTTTAGAGAAACAACAATATACATCACGAATTGCTCGATACTCAATAATCAGGAATATTAATAGCAACCACTTTGAGTTAGGAGGTGTGCAGAAAATCACATACAGGGTAGCTACTGTGCCTAGTAACTATTATTAGACTGATCAAATTTTCTTGTTGGCAAATGAAAGGATCAAGGTTCCAAGGCACCAAAGAACATAGCATTTGGATACCGGATGCAAAAATTACAAAGGATCAAAGTTAAAAATAATAATTTGATTAGTGATAGAGATGTTTGTGATCCAATAGAGGAGCCCAATCCAATCCTAGATGGAAGTTTAGACTACCAAAAAACTCGCCCCAATTTGCTCCCTTGGGGTTGGAAGGTTTGGTGTCAAAACTATGCCACCTAAGGCAACATGTAGGATGAGTTCTAGTTCCGATGCAACACTAATTTAAAGCCCTTGAACCAGATTTGGAGAAATTGAATGATCTTATTGGTTCAAACTTAGAGAGTTTCAGACAACCTTCAATTTGGCCCCAAGTATAAACTAAGCCTAATTATACAACTAAGTGCATCACTTTTTTTTTCAAACTATTGAAGTGCTTCACTTTCAATTCCAAAGCTCTGTCACCTAAGCTTAGAGCACATGAAGGAAGCACAATTGGTTTAAGCATAATCGCAAGCTTCTCTACAATAGAGCGAACCACTAGTCTAATTGGAAAACCATGTCGCATGTATAATTGTCAAGGTCTTCAATTAGTGTTGTCAATCCTCATATTAAGGTGGGTAAGTTACCCTCCAAATTGCCACTTTTTGCATCCATGCCTAATTACTATTATTAGACTGGTCAAATTTTCATTGATTTTTTTGTTGGCACTTGAAGGGAGGTTCCAATGCACTAAAAAAATATGACATTTGGATACCTTATGCAAAAGTTATAAAGGAACAAATTTTGGTTCTAAAATGGTTTCTTCCATATAGCTAGGTTTCTTCCACGTAGCTAGGTACACAATTGATTTTAGAAATGTATACAAATTGAAGGTGGCAACTTAGGGTCGATGACACATTTGAGAGGGCACCTTAGTAACAATGAGGGATTGCTACCCACTCATTTAATATTAAGTGAGTGAATTAATAATACTTTTACATTATCACCCATATGTATATGAAAATGCTAGACTACTATCAATATGGGATTAACAACTATATTTCATTTGTTGTACTTATACACATTTGTTGTATCATATATCAATATTCCATATTCATATTTCATATATTATACATGTATGTATTCAATATATATTCCATATGTCATACCCATATTAAGTGTTTTTGTTTTGTTTTTAGTATGTGGATTCTCAAATTAGGTGTTCATTTATTTATTTATATTTACAAAGGTGGTTACAAAATTGATAAGATCTATGAATGTCCCTTTTCAGAAGATAATGACATTTATTTAACCCTAAATTTGAGTTGCAACTGTAAAGTGGAGCCATCTATAACCGATAACTTAAGCCATAGTGGACATGATCTACAACAATATTTGGCAAAGCAAATATTTCTAGAAGTGCAAAGATAGAAATGGCACAAATAACAAAAATATTGGTGAATTTATAGCTTGAATTGAAATTATTATGAATTATAAAAGCCTGAAGTTGGGCTTGACCTATGCCCAATGTGTAGAGTCTTACAAAATTGTCACTGGGAGAGTACTTGTAGGTCACTCTAGCACACAAAGAAAGGGACATGTGGCATGGTAGTGTCGAGACCACAGTAGTCTACAACCGAGTTTCTTTGAATTAAAAAATAACGCAAATGAATCCTACCTTCTCTTGGATTTGAGACACCTATTGATTGCCCATAGGACAGTGGTTGGTAATGGGTGTCTCTATTTGACATCTTATTGATCATCATGACACATTCGATGTGAAAAGGTAGTCAAGGAATAGCCATCTTGATCTCTCTACATTGAAATGTTAACAAACTTTAACCTTTGCACTCTTGTAGAACAAACCTACATAAGGAGAATAGTTTTAGGATAAAACTTGAATTTTAAATATTTTTTAAATTTAAAGTATCTTGGATTTTGACTAAGAAAACGTAGTTCTGACAATGTACTTTTTAATTTATTTTAATTTATTTCCAAAATTATTAAAATTATAATTTTTGTTACACTTTGAAAGTAGCATCTTGAAAACTTAAAATACACCACTTTATACTTTTCTATTAAATTTCTTTGAGTGCAAGATCAAGTAGTACACCACTTTCACTATGGTGTTCATTACTATCATCTCTAATTTTGCTAAAAATTTCATACTATTGTAAATATTTTTGAAATTCCTATGATCTTTATAAAAAATTATTTTAAAAAAATAAAATGAATTTCATTTCAATGTTTTTGGTTATGAAAAAATGAAGTTAAATTTTGGATATATATATTAGTACATGAGAAAAATATCAAAGTTTTGAAAAGTATGTTTTAATATAGAAAACTAATGAAGTTTGATCAAGCAAGAATATGAAATGCCCTTAAAGATTTAACCTTAGTTTATTTAGCATTCTTGGATATGGTTCAAGAAAACACAATTTCATTGAATTTTTTATCAATTTTTTTGACCAACTCATGTCATTAATACCAATGATTTTGAAATTGGCACCGTTTGAATTCTAGACTAGATAATACTGAAGAGTTGGGAGGCTTGAGAGCATTATGGGACATAATGGCAAGTCTAATAGTTCATCACATACATACATCTCTATATTTTTGCAAATCTAAGGGTGTAGAAAGACGGTAAGCGTTATGAATTATAATGCTTTTCTAACTATTTAATGGAATGGTGACAAATTTGCCTTGAAAATTGGAGTTGGCATTATATTCTTTATAGTATCATAAAAAGAATTGGTTATATAGAAACCAAGAATCTCTATTTTTTACTTAGTAAAATTAAGCTGTTTGAAGACCTTTACAACATAAACAAATGCAATATAGATGGAATTTGTCATGCAAATATTATTAGTGTGATCAATACAATCCTACCCTAGTGTGTCTTGTCAGTAGGGTTGGACAGGGTTTTAGGACATCTATAGTCCACCCTCTACTGAGGCAATAATAAGTCTCTTATAGGTCACAAAAAAACAATTAAAACATGTTCCAATGTTAATAGCACCTCCCATATTAAGAATTGGTTGCATTCCTTGTTCTTGTATGGTCCTTTGTTGTGCCCTCCAGATGCCTTTGTTCTCCTTCGTCAATAGAAATAATGACAACGACCTAGAGTAAATGGGTGCATTAGATGTTTTTCGGGGGCATTGAAGGGCCGTTTCAAGCCTGTTTCCAATGTTGTGATCTGACCAATGCTGGTCAGGATAAATGATTAAAAAAATAATAAATGATTATAATTATTATTATTTTCTGACATGGTACACCAAAGATGATATTTAGTGTTGAGTGACATTTAGTGTTTTTACCCCCCTACTAGCTACAACACTAAATCTGAACTTGTCCACAATTAGTGTTAGACTTGAATGTGCCGGCTGCAAACTTCAGAGCCTTGTGACTTTTGCAAAAATTCTTCAAATCAGTAAAATGAGATGTTTTTCGGCATCTACAAAAACTGTAGATGCCGAAAAACATCTCATTTTACTGATTTGAAGAATTTTTGCAAAAGTTACAAGGCTCTGAAGTTTGCAGCCGCCTAGCCCTAATCGGTCCGATTCTGTCCGTGAACAGTGATATTCCGTCTGATATGACAACTCTGGTTCACATTTAGTGTTTGAATTGACATTTAATGTTACTTACTTTCATAGGGTAATTGGCTCTTAGTGTATGCCTTCGTATTTAGTGTACAAGATACTAAATATCATCTTTTGTGTAGTTGCTTTGCCACATCAACTTACTAATGTGGCCGAGTTCCTACAGGAGCTCACAACCCTATAGACTAGCTGAATTTCTTCTAATGGCTAAACGGGGAAGAAGTACAACTCATTCTACCACTACTCCATCACACTTCACCTCTTACCACCACATCAACAACTCCTGCTTTGTTGCCCACTCCTTATGGAACGTTTAGGGTTCCAACTTCCAAGTACCGTTGTTGGGTTGAGCCCCCTGCATCGGGAAGTGAACCAGACACAGAAACAAAACGTGAATGTGGACAGCATGTACCGTTGCAGTGCCCAGTTACCGTTGGAGCACTGAGGATGCTCTTAGCCGTGCGTTCTGTCGCCGGCAGCCTGCTCCGCGCTCCTTCAGTTGTGCCTTTTTGCGAAATAGTTCATCCATAGACGGATGTCGCAGGACGCTGACGGCAGTCCACTGCTGGAGGTGTTGCAACGACTGCTCTGAAGGGGTTGGTAGGATTTCTTTCATGTTGGTGATGTTTGTAGGAGACGGGACGTGAATCACGCCATCGCTGCCCGCTTGCAGCGAGTGGCACTTTTCACTCGACTTGCCTTCTTTGGCGGAGCCGTGACTTCCTGTCTTTTGCACTCGATCTGAGGTTTGGAGAGTTTCTCAGTCCTACTCAACCCTGGTGCAAACTCCATCTCTCCGTCTTCGATTCTTTTGTTGCTGGCTTTGGTTCTTTTGAAGTTTTATTTTCAATGCCTTAAAGAATTGGAAATCATATAGAAGCCGCCGTTTGGGCACTCCTGGGGTAATGAAGAGTGGCTCTGAATAAACGTGTCTATTGTGGCGGTATTTTCCTTGTTTCTTCGCCTGGCTAATGGAACGCGGTGTATAGAAGTTGCGGGTGGAATAAGTTACTCGGATGAATACGTTCCTGCAGATCTCGCGGAAGACCTGAAGCGAATCTTCCTTCATCAATTCTAAATCCCGTGTATATGATTGCGGTTGTGCAGACATCCCTCGGTCCGTCCAGAATGTTCGTGTGAAATGCACGAAGTGTATCAGATGAAGACGAGCATCATAACGGCAACTAACGGCTTCATGGTGTGTTGTCTAAGCAAGACATTGGCTGAAGGTATGAGCTAGAACTCTGACTGCACCTGATTATGCATTATCTGACTTACATGTCATCCTGTCCTGATGCTTCTCGTCCGTTGCACTCATTTCCTGAACTTGCACCGCTAGCCTTTCGTTGTGAGAACCGCCCTTGCTGAAATGGAATAGTGCGACACCGTCTTAGAGCATCACATCCGTGTAAGTCACTCAGGTTTCTTCGTGTAACTCAAGAAGAATCGGCCGTGAGCCCTGGTCTGAATCTTGTGCGTCCCCGGTCTAGAAAAGAACGGAAATGGTCCGTAGTGGAGATTTTTGTCAATCTTGGAAGGAAAAATTGTTGTTGAGAGGGGATGTGGGGGTTGATCAATCTTGTATTTTTGTTAATGGATCTTATTCAATTTTTCATATGACACTTTCGAGTTGGTCACCTGTGCTTTGAGAGCATTGAGTATTCAGGATGCCCACGATTCTCCAGCTAGTTTGTAATGTGGAAGACGTGGAGGAGGTCGACAACCCCGCGTCATTCTTACTTGATCAAATGCCATGGCGATGTTTTTCAGACATGAGTGATTTGAAGCATGGAACAGGGGAGCACTACCTGTCTGCAAGCGATTGCAATGGTTATGGATTAGTAGTAACGGTGATTTGTGATTTCTTGCATCATTGCTCATCTCAAGCATTAGGACGCATCTTGAGCTCATCTGATCTTAGTAGCAAAAATTGTGATTGTGATTGTTGCAAGTATAGTCTCAACAATATTTTTTAGTTTCTCTTTCAACATTGATTTATTGGTTGGGAATTTCATTTGAGTGGACAGGAATTACACGTCACAACTGAACAAAGGTGTTTCTGAGCCACAGTGGTGCCCAGAAAAGGTTTGTAGAATAGTTGTCTATGGACTTGGAGAAATGTGACCATCATCCATTCTTTGACAAGCATCAAGACTGCTTGCTGAGCAGTGCTTCTTGTGCTTGTCAAAAAATGGATGACGGTCATATCTCTCCAAGGCTTATCTTCAAAATGGTGGTGGTGCTATAAGAGGAATTCTTCACTTCCAAATGGTCCATGTGGGAGTTGGTGGCAATGACAAATGTCAAAAAAGAGGAAGCCAAGCTTTACAATATTATCAATGCCTTGCAATTGTTTGGCCCGACCAATGATTTGAAGTATAACTTTTAGTTGGGAGAAGTGAAATATAGAGACTACACATTTGAAGTGAGTCAGTGTCACCAACTCCTACATGGACCATTTGGTTTAAAGATCCCTTATTCAAAGGAGGGTCATGTTTATGCAAGGTTTTTTGTAAATCAATGTGTGAAGTTGTTTTATCCATGTACTTGTTTCTATTTCATAGAGATGCTTTTCTTCCCAAATGAATTGGGATGTCATTGGATTGATTAAAAATACTCTTGTGTTGGTAGAAATGACTTGTTTTGTGCAAATGCATTGATTTTGGTCTATTTTCACTTGTCTCGATTTATGGGCTTGAAAGTCTTGTGCTTGTGATAGCATGTTCTCTAAATGAGTTGACGTCTTTGAAGATATGTTCAAGTGAATGAATGGAAATATCGGAATTAGAAATAGAGGAAGCGAGGTATTTATTCTTTTATCATGTTGAAAATGCCCCTTCTACAGATTTCAATAACAAAGATGACCTTTGGTTGATCTTGTTTTGCATTCAATGATATTAATTTAATAAAGGTGATGGCATTGGTTATCATTACCACCTATTGGTATTGCAAACCTTGGGTGAGTAGTTGGATGTGGTCACTCTTGCATGAAATTGACTTTTTGAATCTTTTTGGAGAAAAACACCTTGTCTTTTCTATTTTGAGAAGAAGCTTTGATGCATTAAATCCTCAAGATCTTCAATTCATGGATGTAACCTTATTTGCACCTTATATCAATCTATATTCTTTGAATTTAACTTTCCAAATGGAATGATTTTGAATGGTTTGGTATGGTATGTGGAATACTTGTAAAAAGTGCAAAAGAACAAATGAGTATTCTTTGATATCAAGCATAGTTGTCAATCTTTGTTTCATTGATGAGTTGTTGTGTTATGTAAGAGTTATAGCATCTATGATAGATTTGAATATGAGATATTTATGAGACTGTTGTAATTCCAAAGAAGTGTCTGAAATCCCAATTCATTTGAATTTGACATCCCATGCTCCAATTCTATGAAATTAAGCTCATACAACTAGCATGTTTATTTTAGTATTTTTGAGTAGGATGAAGATTTTGAGTAATACATTGCTTTTTCGACAGTTTTGTTTCTTTTCATTTTCTTGCAATTGGAAAACTTGAAGACAAATTCTCTATTGGCGAATATTGATGATGGGCTCAACAAAATTGCCATACATGACCTGTGGTCTAAGTGTGCAAAATTGGAGACAAAAGTTGGCAAAGAAGATGGATGTTCAATTGGGATTAATGTGCCTAAAAAGAAGCTAGTGTGACAAATGGTGGTTGTTTGGTAAATGTAAGGTGGATGTTTTTTGGATAAGGAATTCATGATAGTGAAGGATGTGACTTTTTTTTGTTTCCTTAACATGAGTTTTGAAGCTCTACACAAACTTTGCAAGTCTACAAGAACTAGATCTAAGAGGCTTGAAAGACCTCAAGAGATTGGAATTGGAATGCAGTTCGTCCTTATTGGACTAGTTTCTTTGTTGAAGTTGGACTTTCTACTATCACTAGAAGAAACCTATGTTTTTTTTACGTCCACTTTTTTGGACATCAAACATAACATTAAGATGCTAGTTTTGATATAAAACTAGCATCTTAATGTTATGTTTGATGTCAAAAAAAGTGGATGTCAAAAAAAAAATAGGTTTCTTCTAGTATATACAGGGGTTGAGCATTCCAACAGATTCAACTTGCATTGACGAAATCAACCATTTGACAAATCTCCAAGTATTGGATTTGTACAGGTGTGACTAGGTACCCAATCTGATTGGTGTTGGGAATAGCAGAGTTTCCCTACTATGGGTGATTTCGTTGCATTGTAGTTACTTAATCTCAATTGTTGTTTCAAGGTAAATGAGGTACCCAACTTATAGAAGTTCAAACGGTGACGTAAATTGCATGTAAACGTGAGCAAGTTTGTTGGAAAATGCATGCTAATTGCTATAAGAATCTTGCAAGGTTGTTGGATGTGTGCAAGTTGAAGAATTTGAGGATATTGGACCTTGAGTATTGTGAGATTATCAAATCATTGCAAGTTTAAACGAGTTGATCTACTTACAATCCCTTAAAACATCGGGGTGCACAAATATCACCCAACTATCAGATATGCACAAGCTCATGAATTAAAAAACTTTGAAGTAAGATCCAAATGATCATCTGCAATTTTTCTCAAGATTGAGTGACTTGATTTTGCTTCAGAGATCTGACTTGCGCAAGATGGATTTCAGGAGCTATAAGTTCGTCCAATTTGTACAACTTCATCAGCTTAGAGGAGCTGAATACCTCGGATTGTAACAAGTTGGAGTGGTTACCGGATCTAAGAGAGCTTGCGAGGCTGAAAGAGTTGACGGTTGAGTGTTGTGTGCAATTGAGAGATGCTCATACCGCCTTTGGGTTATGGAATTTGAAATTGTTGCAGGCAAGTGGACATTCATGGCTTCATGAGAACCTTGGGCTGGACTTGCATTGGTTGACAGGTCTCTATTTCTTTAAATGTGTTGGACTGCAGATTTGAGGATTTGCAAGGGCTAGTAGCTTATTCATAGTTGTTCATTGTAGTCTATAGCCAATGTCCCATCCAAGAGCTCCCAAATTTGGTCAACTTTCCAAAATTATTCTATCTTGATGCAGGGACTGTGTGAATTTAATGAAGTTGACCTTCACAAGACACTTAAATCTAAAATTTAAGCATTTGGACATTTATGGGTGCATGAGGTTGAAAGCTCAACCAAATCTCACAAATGCATAGATGATGTGATCAATGGTTGTGACCAATAGTAGAATGGTGTTGAGTGACCAACTCTTTGAAGAAATGTAAGCACTTTGGTCTTCTTTTTGTTTGGTCTTAGGATAGTGAAATTTCTCCAATTGCCTTTGTTGGTTGGTGTAACTTCAAACGTCATGGCTTCAAAGAAATTTGATAGTGCTTCTTGTGTTCTCGTGTGACTTGGTGCCGTGTTAGCTTTGGAATGGATTATTTTCACATGGAAAGAAATTGTACTAACTACAAGGTGAGATTTAGGAACTTTACATATTTAAAGAGTTTCAAATGTCATTGACAACATGATGTCAAATGAAATTCTTTATCTCTTGAAAGAACCATAGAATCAATTTTCTTTGTATTTGGCCTCAATTTATGACAAAATTTATGAGTCTATTTTGGAAGCAATTTCCAACAACAAAAAGTCTCATATGTATGCTCAATAACATTGACCTTAGTAGCTCATACCTTATACATACATTTATGGATGGGCTCTGCAATTATTCTTGGTAGGAGCCAAACCAAATCCTGGTCATTTATCAAATCTCATTGACTTGCATCTCTACCTCAACTAGTATTTGGCCCTAGCATCTTCATAGGGTTAAACCATAAAATTTCATTGTTTCCTTGAGAAGAAATTGGAGTTAGGGTAGGCACCTACAAACTCAATTTTTGCAACAATTTTTGAAATCTTTTCTATAAAAGTGGAACTCCAAGAGCTTTGCGTTTATACAATTTTCAAGTAATTCAAACATAAGCTTAGAAGCTAGGCCCAATTTATATTTGGGATTGGATTGAAGGCCAATTGAAACTCTCTAAGTTTGAATCAATAGAATGGCTCAATTTCTCCAAATCCGGTCCAAGGACTTTACACTAGGGCCGGATTGAAACCACCATTCATCCTACGTGTCGCCTTAGGTGGCGAAGTTTTAGGACCAAACCATCCAATCCCAAGGGAACAATTGGGGTGAGGTTTTAGCCAACCCAATTTCCTATCTAAGGCCAGATTGGTACTGGATTGGGCTCCTCCATTGAATTGCACAAATCTCCACCGTATACCGGTATAAGGTCTTTTGCTTTCTTTTTTAGTATACATTAATTATCCCTAAACTCAAGAAACTTCTTCCCACCTACATTGCTAAACTTTGGGAGCACTATAATGTTTAACCCCTAAAGGACCAAACACCGTTTTTTGACAACATAGCGATTTTAGGCAGCTCACTATGACCGGAATTTTTCTTTTTTTTCTTTGAAATTTTCACATGAGATGTGCCCGAGGAGTAGCTTTAAGGTCCAACAATTTTCGTAACTTTTGACTACATGGTTAAAAAGTTATTGCATGATATGTCATTTTCATTGTTCGGCGGGCAGCCGGGGCAGCAAAAAAAACTTCTTTAAAAATCACTTTTAAGAAAAACTAAAATTTGAAATTGGTTCTTTAGATTTATATGTACGTGGGAGGCTTTGAATCATTCCATTCCGATCAATGAGTCAAAAGTTATGAGGATTCTTAGTTTGAGGGTAGTTATGGAATCTCTACTCTAAAATAAACTTTGAAGTCCTTTATTTAACTCGATTTTCAATATTTTTGAAAAAAAATAAAAAAATTGGGTGTAGATTGTTTATTACAACATTATAATCGTTGGGATTGGCATTTTTCAATTTCATAAATAAATTCTTGACAATTTAGTGTTTTGAATCATTCTCTACCTCTTTCTACTTACTATTTTTTTCCTATATGTTGTACAATTCCAAATGATCTGAAATTTTTCAAGCATGTATCCAACTTGCCTTGAAGAATAAATCCAAAGAGTAACCATCATTTTGGACATTTTTTCATACAAATGTGACCTTGTGAAGGGCAGCTGCCCGTTTTTTTGCAGGGACAAAAAAAGGATTTTTGTCAATTCAAACGCTATTATCTTGCAATCCACTTTGCAGAAAATTCTGAAATTTTTTCCACATCTTCTTAAACAAGTTTACTACAAGATACTACGGCTACAAGTGTCCAAAAATGTTTTTTTTCTAAAATTTGGCACTAGTATTAGAAATGGCAGTTCTGGAACGATTTTGGTGAAAACATAGTCAAAAACCTTTAGGGGTTAATATGTCTTGATCAGAAGTTCTAGACACTTGTTCTGTCATCTCTCATCATCCTTTTCTGGTCGTTGTAGTTGGATGTGACCAATGACTATTTGATAAGTTTATTTACTTAATAGTTAATAATCTCAAAGATATTGATTCGGTAAATTTATATGCTTAATAATTAAATTTTTGGGTGCAAACACATATTACAAGCTGTGGTACAAACACAAATTTCGTTAAATTATTCTTTAATAATTAAAAAATATAGTGCATACACAAATTACATGCTATTGTACAAATACAACTTTTGATAAATTACATGCTTAATGATTAAATTTTTTATACAATTACAAATTGGTAGATGGAAGTCATTGTTGTAGTTATGCCACAAACTCTGATATCTATGAGATGATGTATGTTTTTACCAATTCTAGTGGTACATAGTTATTTGAAAGAAGAATATAATACGAAAAGATTACGGTATCAAAAATAACATGTACAATAAAACATGATTTATATTTATTAATAAAAAATTCTATGCTTTTCTTTAAAATAATTTAAAAAACATAGATTCAAAAAAGTAATAAAAAATCAAATGTTTTCTTGAACTGTGTGTTTAGACATGTGATTATTTCAAACCTACATAATGACAAGACAAAAATTATTTATTGCTTGAAATTCTTTAAATTCTCATGAAAATAAATGACAACTATTACGGGTCTACAACTCTAGTTTCAAGTTCAGTTCTAGTTTGAATGTTAAGATTGAAAAAGGAAAAGGTTAAAAAAAATCAAAAGAACTCCTTCTTTTTTCAAATAGAAAAAATAGGAAGAAAGTGGAAAAGGTTCAAAAAAAGTTTTAAAAATCTCTTTTACATTTCTCCAATAGGTAAAGTAGTAGTAAAAATGAAAAGATTAAAAAAATCTCTTTTATTTTTTTGAAATAGAAAAAATAGGAAGAAAAGGAAAAAGATGCGTATTTTTTAATTTTTATGAAAGACTCTCAGTTGTTAAAAATAGTGAAATATAATTATTTTCTTGAAGCTTACATTCTATGCCCTAAAACCATAATCATGGAAGATACAACTTGCTCTAAGGATTTAGAATCAATTTTAAATTACATATTTAATAAATTCTTTATTTTTTTAATGGAATGCATAAAAATATAAAAATATTATTCACACCTTTTGAAATTTAGGATTAGAAAGTCTAGACACAACTAGAGCCATTACATTTGGGCTTGTCAAAATGGACACTTTCAATTTTAGCCATGTCAATCTTTTATTACACAAGTTGCAACACCACACCACAAATTTCCACAAGAGTGACCATCTTATTTTGAGTGGCTATATTGAGATTAATGAAAAATAGATAATTCACAAAATATCCAAACTTAAAGTAAACTAGTGATCCAATTTTTTTTTTAAAAGGTAATCATACCATATAAGTAATATCTGTTTTTTAAAATATATTAATAATGATATGCCTTAGTCAATGAAAAGCCAAAATTTTGCTTCAAGAATCTCTAGGAATTAAATAAACACACAAGAAAACAAATTCAAAAGTTGGACAACCAAAATAAACGTCACTGAAAAGCAAGCTAAAAGATAAATATTATACAGTCTATAGCAAATTATACCTAAGAGCAACTCTAACAATGCATAACAAACCCACACAAGTGTTTTTCATATGAAAATGTGCAATGGTGCTAGTATTTGAGCATAAAAATGCAAGCTTGTGGGCTTTGAGCATATATACAACAGTTCTATTTTGTGAGCGTATAAGCATGAGCATGTGAGTGGTGAGGAAGGATTATGTGAGTGGTGAGCTCATAAATTTGAGAAAGTATTAGAAAACTCAATAATATTTCTAAAATATCTAAATTTTTTGATCAAATTTTATTATTTTTAGTAAATTTTAGTACCTATTGCTATGAACCTATTATCGCGGTTATGTAGAATTCAAATGAACACTTTAGTTTTCAATACTGACTAGATTATTGAGAGTATACATTACAAAGATGAAGAACTCAATTGATGTGAAAGATGAAAGAAGATGAAAATAAGGTTGTATAGAATATTCCATTGAATTACAATATTTGCTCTAAAAAGGAATTAATGCTTCTAAAGCAAAATGTGTAGCTTGAATTTGAAGTCTTTCAAATTAGGATAGAAGCATGTAGTTCACCATTTTTACACTTGGCCATATAAAATTGCACTTACTAACTGCATGGAAAATTCATCTCATCATCAATAAGGAGGGGGGATAGTTTACCCTGGGTGGAACTCCAACCACCCATTTTTTTTCCTTCTTGGTCCGTGGCTAGGGGCTCCTCTTGGCGGTGAGAGGTCCCAAACAACAAGAAGGCAATAATCAATTAATCAACAATTTGGTGAAATTAATCTCATTCTTTACAAAAATTATTTCTATCAACCAAATATTTTATTCCAAAATCTTAACAAGTCCAATTACCATCACATCAAAACAAAAATGCAAGTACCTCCAAAGACTCCAAGAGGATTTGCCCTGCTACAAGATAGTAGTTAATAAAAATGACATTTAGTGTGGCTAATCTCTTTCCACACATAACAGTGAATTCCTATCAACCATTTTCTTTCTAAAATCTAAACAAGTCCACCAACCTGCAAATCAAGAGGGAAATGTTGCTATCTTTCCATTGGTCCCAAAATGACCCATATGCTACAAAACAATGATCAACCAAAAATAAAATTTAGTGTAACAAAGATCATTACATATCAAGATAATCCTTATCAACAATTTTTTTTTTCTAAAATCTAAACAAATTCAATAACAATACATTAAGAGATAATTATTATCATCCTTCTATTGGCCCCCAAAAGACCCACACTACTACAAGACAAGGATAAACCAAAATGAAATTTAGTTTGACAAAGTTTTTTCTATATGGAATCAATCTCTCTTCACTAAATTGTCTTTTCTAAAATTTGATTAAATCCACCAACCTGCACATCAAGATTTTAAAGCTTGGTTCCTTCCATTGTCCTTGTTTCTCATTTTACTGATTTGAAGAATTTTTTTACTGGAATGTCCTGGTCGCAAGGATCGAGCGGCAGGTACCCCTCTTTCCGAGCCTGGCGTTCTTCAGCTTGAGAACGTGGCATCTCTACGCTCCCGTAACAATGACTACACGTCTTGTCCAAGCACAAGGGTACAACCTCTTTACCTACATCTCAATGAAGCCCCTCGTTACGATATACGACATTCATATGAATTTTCGTCTTTGAACTTCGATACCACATGAGGTGAGATTTTTGAATAAACTTCATATAATCTACAATTCCAGTAACCTTAAATGATTAATATAAAATTATATAAATATATTATTTTAATAAAATTCTAATTTTTGTAACGTCGGAAGTTTTATAAAGCTATTGAAATTTCAAATCATCCCAATGAAAGTCATGTAAATGACATGTGACAACAACAAAGGCTTTTTTTAGATGCATATTTTTAGGTTTATATGCTCCAAATACCATAAATATCATATGCAATTAGTGTGGGCAACAACCTACAAATGATGTTATTGTTTTTGGAATATAAACAAAAAAAACTGAGAGCATCCTAAATGTATTCAAATTGATCCAACAAAGACATTACTAACTATTGTTTGCTATGAAATTAGAATTTGAGAGTACACCATTGGAAGTGCATCAAAAATAACTTATTATGGATATAAAGTATCTTAATTTGAGTATTGTATAACTAAATAGAGCCCATTAAAGTAAGTTCAAAGGACAAAATTGTAGAAGCTACAACAAATCAACCTCAAGAAAAAAAAATCATGAAAATGACACTAAAAATGTGGTGTTCTATTTGCATGATTTTTTTTTTAAGCATTGTTGATTGTATTTGAAAAATTCATATCGGTAAGACATTGGGTCATTGTTTCTTTGACAAAAAATTCTTATTTGTCCCACCCCGAGTAACACAATATTATGCCCTCTAAGCAATCATAAAACTCTTAGTTAGTGCTCAAAAACAAAAGAGATTTCATCATTGCTACTTTAAATTATCTAATGAACTATTTGTGGCAGAAAAAGTAGTTCTGGCAAAGTTGTCAACCTTGACAAAAATACAATTTTTGTTATGTCATAATTAAATTTTGGTTAGGTCAAGCATTTATTGCACATTTTCACAGGGGTGCTATTGTGTGAGCCTAAAAGCATAAACACATGAGTCTAGAAGACTATACACCTATATTGTAGGTGTCTATATTATAGAAACCTTCCATGTTTATAGTGTAGGGGTGTTATTTTCTGAGCACGTGAGCATGAGCTTGTGAGCTTGTGAACATACAATTTTTTTGAGTGAAGACCTATGGTTGTGGATATTGGGATTTATGACCGTGGACATTAGAATACTAGAAAATTACAATATGGTTGAAGTACTGAATTAATTTTTTCATTTTGGCAATAAATGAAAAGTATAGGGATTAGATCTTGATCAATGTAATTTCACAACTTGGAAGGAACCAAGCTTTAAAAACTTGGAAGGAACCCGGCGTTGCACCCTTCCTACCTCGTGGTAAGTGCTTCAGTCCGGATGGATTGATGTGCCGTGCTCTTCGCTAATGTTTATGTTTCTTGATAGCTTTTCTGTGTAAGGTTGTTTTCTGTTATGTTATGTGTGTCTATTTGCTCGTGGTTATTGAGTATGGTAGAAGCACTTCTAGGGTCAGTATCCTGGGTAACGTCTGAGCAAGAGGTCCGCGTGTGCTGCTGAATTTTGACGTTGTGGATGGTGGCAGATGGTGGTGGAGGCGATCGGCGCATTGAAGGAGCGGACGGGTTCTAGCGCGTATGCCATCGCGAAGTACTTGGAGGACAAGTACAAAACCGGTCTGCCCCCGAACTTCAAGAAGATGCTGGCCGTCCAGTTGCGGAACTTGACGAAGGCGGGGAAGCTGGTGAAGGTAAAGAACTCTTTCAAGCTGTCCGACGAATTGAAGAAGCCCGCGAAGGTGGCCAAGGCTCCGACTGCTCCCAAACCAGCCGCGAAGGTGGCGCCGAAGGCGAAGGTCGTCAAGAAGCCGTCGGCTGCCGGTCGAGTGAAGAGCAAGAGTGCCGGGACGACGGTGGCTAAGTCCAAGGTCGCCGGTGCGAAGGCGACTAAGGTGGCGAAGCCCACTACGGTGACGAAGCGCAAGGCCGTGGGTAAGACGAGTGCGCCGCCAGCTAAGAAAGCCAAAGTAGCGGCTCCTGCGAAGAAGGCGGCCCCAGCCGTGAAGAAGGCGAAAGCTGCAGCCCCCGCGAAGAAGCCCGCTCCAGCAGTGGCGGTGAAGAAGCCCGCTGCAGGGAGGAAGCCTCCGACTGTGCGCAAGATGGTGACGCCGAAGAAGGGTCCGAAGACCGTGAAGGCGAAGGCGCCGAAGTCTGCGGCCAAGTCTCCCTCGGCGAAGCCTTCTGCGAAGAAAGCGAAGAAGTGAGATCTTTTCCTGTGGTCACTACTGAACTGGTGTTTATGAACACCACCACTTTCAAGGAATGTTCAATATCTTGTAGGACTGTATGGGAACGGGGCATGGTTGTGGGTTTGTCCGAGGGCTTGGAATTTCTGTCTCAAGATGTATGAGTGCATATTTGCTGTGGGGGTTGGCATGTTCAAGTGCATGCCGTATGTCCTGTTTGTGATGTTCTCGGATTGCTGGTCTTGTTTGTTTTTTCAATTGTCTGAGGGATACTTATTTTCCTGCTGGAAGACCAGTTACTTCGTTCAAATGTAGTAGACAGGGTTTAGGGTTTCTTGTAGACTACTGCGCCATTCTGAAAGGACATTCCTGAGGCGACTATTCGTGGCACAGGCAGGGTGCGACTGTAGGCACTTTCGGATAATCCGCATTCGGCAGTGAATTTGCGTAAGCGAATTCGTATTTGGAAGTGCTCCCGCATTAGATGACATTGTTGATTCCGTATTCTAAAGTAAAGCAGAATTCATGTCGAATTCACTGCGAATCTGTATTAAGTACGAAGGTTTTCTTAGTTGGACTGGACATTCCCTGCAGCAATTGCAGTCAACAAGTCAGCATTTCATGAGTGAGGCTGATAAACAAATAGTTTGCGTCCATAGAGAGCGCTTGCGTTCGTGGTGAAGCTGTTGGAAGTAGATTGCTCGGCTTAAACTGCAGAGCTCACTTAGATTGTGTGCCACATCCTAAGTTGATACTTCCGAGTACGGGTAACTTACAATTGTAATTGGCTTGGTGTCGATGAGAAACTTACAGCGTACGACCATCGATGCCTCCTTCAAAATTGACAGACATTGTTGTCCAAGTTCGTTCTCATATCCAGATTTGAGGGTCTTCGACCGACTAAGAGTTCACGCAGTCCCACTCATAGATGAAATCGAGGCGATGATGCTTTCATTTCTGGTTCCCACTTTCTTCAAACCTTCGTACCTTTTCTAGACAAATCCATCCTCGGAGTTACCCTCGGCGAAACCTGCTGTAGAGAAAGTGAAGAAGTGAGACATTTGCCTGTCGGCACAATTTTACTGGTGCTCAAGGTCTTGAGAGAAACTAATGTGAACCATGCTGGTCTTCACTTGCGATTCTTGCTGTCGTCTACCGTAGTATGCAATTGTTGTCTGTGCGATACTAATGTGCTTGCAGTATGGAAATGTTCCTTCCATTGACCTGTTTTATAAACATCAATTGAATTGTAATCTACAGGCAAATTGAGAGGCAATTTATTGAAAGTGTGGCGCAAGGTGACCGCCAAGACGTGCATGACGAAATGTATACTTACCCAGACGGGAAGATAATATATTTCAGCATTTATTTTGGGGACGGTACTGCTGGACATACTACACAGAGTGTGTGACAAATTTTGGCCTCTGTGGCTTTGTCTCTCCAAATATTCCCAGTGCAGTGAGGACAACGCAAGGCTTACTGTTCCAAAATAAAAATGGGTACCACACGTGTGAGTCAATTGTGTCCGTCTTCCAATTTCTTCACTGGATAGTATCTCATTGACTATTGTGCATGCGTCGTGGTTGTGAAGGAACCGTAATCCGACAATGAAGGTCTTCATAAAGTCTTGTTCTCTAGTGTAGCCGACAGGAGAAGTCCTGCGTTGCCGGTGTCTATTCGACGACTCTGCGGCAACTTGAAGGGACCACACATGCTTCCCTGAAAATGGAGACATATGCAGTTATTCTCATTGCCCTCATGTTCTGTGTTGAGGATCTTTGACGTAATCCTGAGTCCAAGTGACCCTCGGCGAAACTTGCTGTGACGACGGCGAAGAAGTGAGATCTTCCGTTGATATCCTTCATGAACATTAGTTTTCTTGTAATCGTCAGGCAAGTCCATGTCGTCCTCCGCAGCCGGTTTCTCGTCGGCGGTTTTCCATTCCTGAAGACTTAGGCGTAGAAGAATTGCAAGGCTGGACTGCATTCAAGTCCAAGCCTTGCAATTCTTCCACGCTTATCAAGAACAGTACGCAGACGTACGAGTTTCTCGAGTTGACAGAGGAACCCTTTTACTGTTGTAAAACTGGACTGCGCTTTCGAGCAGTCTTCATGTACTCGAGTTCTCTACGAAAAATCACCTGGTCGAGGATGGGGACTGCAGAAGTTTCACTCAGACAACACATTCTGACATCTGAGCAAGATTGAAGCTTGAAGCTTGGTTTTACAATGCTACTGGATTCCAGGAGTACCACTTACTGTAGTTCGTGTTTCACATTCTAATACGTCGTTTTATTGAGTGCTTACCTGGTTACGGTCTTAAGAACGTTGCACCTTGCGGCGGTAAGAACGTTGCACCGATACCTCCCTGCAATTTATCAAAAGTTTCACTCAACAAATTCTGAGTGTGAAGCTTGGAGATTAGGTTGCAATCTTCATACGGTGCCATTGACTTCGTTTTGAAGTTGTATGTAAGGTAGTGTGCTCTAAAAGCGCCTGTCTTCTTCAAACCGCCCCTATTTTTAGGTGGAGAATGGAGATAGGGTGATCCTTAAATGGACCAGTTTAGCAATTGAATGCATTGAGGTAAAATTGTTTTCTTATTGCAAGAGCCAATCATTGTCTTTGAATTTCACACATTTCTTTACAAGTTGCAAGTAGACAGATTTTGGAAGACCTATGTGCACAAATAGGTGCCTATGCCCTGAATCTTTGAAAATTTATAAGTAATTCAGAAATGCTTGGAAAAATACAAAACCACTTGTGTTAGGTTCCGCATCTATTTTTCTTTCTCTGAAAAATGATCTAAAAATATTTTTGTGTATGGAAGCCTGTGAAAAAGGCGGACCAACCTTTAAATGGTCGCTTTAAGAGCATATTACCTTAAATTAGGCATACTGTTTACAGAACTCAGCCCAATCAGGATCCCTAGTCCAAGATCCAATTTTACCCTTCTACAAAATCACTCTCTTTCTTTCTAATGTAGTGAAAATTGCAATTAGTGTCAAAGGGATGGAAATGGGTTGAAAATTCAATGAACAATACCATGTGGTTTCTTGCACATGGCAAGAGGGTCATTTATTATTTCACAATTTGAAACTAAGAGTTGTATTATATCCTAAATTAGTCCCTCATAGTGGGAAGCTATGTGATTTTGCTTTCAACACCTATAAATCTTAATGTTTTTGTTTTTTTCAAGGATGATTTTTTTTTCCAGAATAGTTGTCGAATATTCTTTAATTTGTTGTTCTTTTGCTAATTTTTGGGGGAAATCCAATAAGTGAAACTATGAATAGTCCACAACTAGCTTCCTACCTTGTTTCAATTTAAATCTTAGATTTCATATTTATATGATATGGAAAAGAAATGACAATTTAGAGCAATGGGTGTAATATTGGTTGTAATATCTAACTTTTATGTTGATCACAAAGTTATGTTTAAAGGGACTAGTGTACCTTGTATCAAAGGCACAACCAAAATAAAAGTTTATAATATTTCATAATTTTATAATTTGTAGAAATTTTGAAATTCAATATCTTTTATGTAAGGAGTGCAAAGACTTTGTTGGGGTGTGAGAGGTTGTATTCATGATATAAATAAAAAGTTTTATGCACGAAGGAGGTCAAGGGCTTTGTATTGTGGTATTTGGACATGTGACATGAAAGTGATGATTTTTTCAAAATAAAAGATAATTTATTTCAATTTTTGAATTCATATAAACTCTGAAGTTCTATAACTTTCACATCCGAGGTCCAAACGCCACAAAAAAAAGTTTGTGCACCTTTTCTTGCCAAGAGCTTTCCAATGTACCAATAATGATGTTAAATGCCTCATGATTTCTTAGATTTCAACGTATCAAACAAACAAAACAAACATAATAAACAACCTAT
This sequence comes from Antitrichia curtipendula, assembly GCA_951230915.1. Lineage (NCBI taxonomy): Eukaryota > Viridiplantae > Streptophyta > Bryopsida > Hypnales > Leucodontaceae > Antitrichia > Antitrichia curtipendula. The sequence goes on from OX579633.1 coordinate 40,853,510, forward strand.
TTTAAAATATAGATTGTTGATGCATCCTCTAAAGTGCATTTTTCTTAGAGCATTAATTGGAGATGTTGCACCCCCATCCTCTTCACAACAAGTGGTATGTCCATCAATAAACACCAAAAAAAATTAATTTTGAACAATCTTTTGTGGGGTTGGTATAAATTACGAGGTTGTTTAAGGGTCCACGTGGAGTTCTTGAAATTAACCATAAGTGCTGCATAGACTTTAATATATTGCTATTATACGAAAGTTGATTAAGATTTAAGATAAAACTGATTAAGATAGAAAAATATGAATTTCTAAGCAATTAAATAAGAAGAGATCATTGCTAAATTGAAAGTTAAAAACTTTGATTCTAACGTCCTTAATAGTAGAACACCAATCATTGATAATAATAATAATAATAATAATAATAATAATAATAATAATAATAATAATAATAATAATAATAATAATAATAATAATAATAATAATAATAATAATAATAATAATATATAAAGCATGTAGACATGCTTAATTGTTTTTTTCTAGCTACAACTATAATGGTAAAGTCACATAATGTTAATTCTTCAATGACCTTTTCCATTGGCTTCCTTAATTGTCTTTTCTCCCATTCATGTTCATATTTTAGGTGTTGACATTTCGGAGGTTGCACTTGAATCTTGACTATTCAAAGTAATTTTTTAAAATACTAAAGGTTCTAAAGATATAGTAGAGTGCACGTGGCCGGTATATGGATGAATGGAATTGAAAAATGTTGATAAGGTAACTACACCAAATTACAACCTATTTAATTTTGAAATTGACCTCTACATATTTATGCCCAAATGTGTAAGGTAACATATTCATAAATTGCCCACCTAAGAGCTGAAACTAAATTTGGGGGAGGCAAAGCTTCTTGGAATAAATTTCAATAAATTTTCCTTAAAAGATAAGTGAAATTGGCATCTATCCCAAGTGGTTTCATATTATTTGGAGCTTTGTGGAATTAGTTATAAAATTTTGAAGTTGAAATGGCATAAGCCTCTGAAATTGCCCACCTCCAAAAATGTACATTGTTTGTACATTGCTGAAGGCTATGAAAAAGCAACATGTACACAATGTGTACATTTGAAAAAGTGGACAATTTTGAGCATGTGCAATTTTTGAGCATGTACTTTACCTCTAGTAATGAGAGTCTTGCTTTCAATATTCTTGAAAATTAATAAATTATTTGTGCAATGTTCAAAAATTGCATGCACAGGAAATTTGAACTTTCTTTCTGACTCCCAACAACACAGTGTACACCAAATCTTAAAATTAGAACTCTTATGCTTAAATGCTTATTTTGCATAGTTTTAGGTATAAATACCTTATTAGAGAGCATTTGTCAATCTTGAGCTCAAGGGTTGTTGTGAAAAAAGACTTAACTTGTATTTTAAAGTAGGCTATAAGTAAATGTTCTAATTTTGAAAGTATTGCATAAAGTATGATCAAATATTTTTCAAAAAATAAATTCTATTTGCATGATGGTCAAATATTTGTTATATTATAATCCTTAATAAGGCTAGGTATAAAATATCACTATTTGGTCTTTAGAGCAAGTTTGTGGTGTCCTAAAACTTTGGTTTAAATTACTATCATTCAATATTTTTATGTGCTTGGTTTTCTAGTATGTTTTCTTTACGAATTTATTGGCATTCACTTAGAAATCTATGTGCAATAAAAGACAAGGGATTATTTCTTCTTTAGATGTGAAGTTATATATATTTTAGGAATTATAGGGTTATGCAAATTCATTTTGAAAATATCCACAAACTATTTTGAGAATAGCCTATAATATTTTGTAAATATGCTAATTAAATATCTATTTCTTAAAAATATCCAAAGATCTCATAACGTTTCCAAAATACAAAATAGTGACCTCCCGTATGTTTTAGGGATAAAAATTTACATAAAGATAACATTATAAAATTATATATATAAAAGACCAAAAAACTTAAACAATGCTAATATGGCCAATACTACTATATGCATTGAAGAGGATTAATCCAATGATAGTGGCCACTCAAAGAACTTGGGATGATATGGTAGCCATGTCTTAAATTGAACATTGCCAATTATAGGATGTTTGGGTGCCCAAATTTGTGTGAATCATCACATAGCAGATGAATTATATAAAAATGTCATTTACAACAAATAATTCTAATGTTTCCATTGGTCGTTGTCTTCATCAACTTTCAATTCATCATTTTATTTTGCTTTTGTTGTGTTCCTTACACTATTTTGTTCTCCCAATCTTATAGCCACTTGCATTTTTGTCATAGGTGGAGGCACTTGGAGGCAGATGAGCTATAATGTCAACTCTATCGCCACTAATTGTGTTTCTTTTACAAAACCGCATCAATATCTAAGTGGAGCTTAGAGGCAAAGGCGCTTGTCTAAGGAATTCATATAAAGAAGAGTTCTATTGTCAACCTTATTGCCACTCTTTGTGCTTATTTTATGAAGCTTGATATTTCACGAGGTGGAGCAAAGATAACCCTAATTTTTTTTTTCTTGTATAGGTATTCATGCATACTCTTTTTCAACTTGAAGTACATACATCACAAAGTTCAGAACGTGTGGATTGTCAGTGAGTATCATGTGGTGTGATGTAGATTTTGCCTACTTGACAAAATCCCAAGGCAATAAATATAGGGGGATAATTCCTAAGGAAAGGTCAATAAGTCTAACGTTTATGTGACTAAAGTCACTTGTTTTGTATTTTGGATACTTACTTATAGGTCTTTTGAATTTATTTTAAAGAAATAAACCCAAGGTATTTAATTCCTAATATCAATTGGTCACAGTCCAAATTCCAATGCTAATTTATAAGACTCAATGTATGGCATCATAGTCCTGTCTAGTGTGTAGCTAACGTCAATTCTCACGTCAATTTGTCAGAGAATGTCAATTTGTCTTTGGGCATGCTCTAACCACTTAATATTATTATTATTATTTATAAATAAATAAACATATAAATTTATTATATTAAAGAGATCTCTTTTTCAATTCCTTTAATCTAATATATTAATTTTACAATTTATTTTATATCTAAAGGAATTTAACATAAATAATCATTAAGAAGGGATTAATTCTTTCTTGATGTTTGATTGATCTTCACATCAGCCAATTTGCTCCATTTTTTGTATGTCAATTTGACTTACTACCAACTTATGGACAAAACAACAAAGGAATTGGACCTATGGCTGTCATCTACTTGTTGTGACTCAATCGACTAGCCAACTACCACTGGTACATTGTTGACTTGACTTGAATTGTAATCTTGTAATTTAGTCTTAGTTTGCAAAAGGCAAATTCTGACTATTGGAGATGTTATATGAAAGATTTGACACAATTTACAATCTTCAAATGTGAATAGACTTAATTCAATTCACAGTTTGAATTTTGTCAATTTGCCTTACAAACGGCTTGTATTGTTTTGAGATTCTGTCAATTTGAGAATCGATAAGTAGACTCAACTAGTTTTCTGTCCATTAGACTCAATCATGTTAGGACATGAGTTTTAACCAATCAGCAAGCTTGAACTTATTTGATTACAACAACTGGACGTAATTATTCAGCAAATTGTCCTGTTCATCGACACAATTTGAGTATGACTGAATGTTTTTTAAAGTACCAATGTACGCATGTTCTAAATCTTTTAAATATCCTTCATTGTGTAATTACAAATTGACTGAGTTCTCAAATGTTATAAACATATTGGACTTTGTGTATAATTGTGTTTTAATTCTTTGCAATTAAACTCACGCACTTCTACTATCTGTCAATTAAACTTTGTCGATTGACCAGTTTGCAGTATGAACTATATATTAGTCATGTTGGATTTTTATTATGTCAATTTGCATTCATGCATACACCATGTATTGATTCAATACTTTCATCAGCAATTAGACTTAATTCTCTAATCACAAACCCTGGGTGGAAATGCAATTCGACATCACACAATTAAACTTCTTTGGTTCATCGTTCCGTTTATCAAAGTTAAATCAACAATTATACCAGCTCCACTGACTTTCACAAACAATGTCCATCTCCACAGGTTAACATCACAAGGTAACCAATTTTAAATAATTCACAATTAATTCCCAGATCCTTATAATGATCAACTTGACATGATCTGGAATTCAATTCATTCTCAACATCAACACTTTCAATTTGACCCAGTTATATTTGTAATTTGTAACAGGCTATCTACTAGCCAAACTTCACTCGCAGTTAAGTAGACTCGGTCTTGTACAGAATACTTGCTCGATTTTATTACTCAGTCAATTAGACCGGTATTCACACGATTCTTGTTTTAATTTTCTTTTAGTCAATTTAACAAATACTTTCACTCACTGCAATTTACAACGTTGTACAGATTCAAATTGACGAGATTCTATTCTCAGTCTAATGTTTTATAGATTCAAATCTTGTTCAAATAGCCATTAACTTTCACATGCACAATTTCATATAACCGATTATCGATAATAGAAACTTTCATACAGTTTCCAAACTTGTGAATTTACACCTCAACTTACTCACTTCAATTCGTCCAGTTGACTCGTCTGCTTCTCCAAACTCCCATACATCCGAATTGCTCAGCTAACTTGACAACCACTAGTCGCACACTCTCAGGCAGTCTCACATCGCTAAATGGACTCAAACTCACACAACAAAATAGACGATTGACAATTTGATAACTTACAGAAATATATTCACATAAGCACGAGTTTATAAGTGAGTCATACAACTTTGGTATGAACTGAAAAACTAAAGCAAATAGACCTTTGGACTTATAGTCCCAAAACTGCGAAGACAACTCTTCACAGGAAGAGCTACCAAGCTTATTTGACTCTTTTCGAATCCTATCAAATTGCCTCTTTCAAATCTATGAAATTCCACCGATTCAAGTCTTGAGTAATTTATAAATCTAATTGACTTGGAAGTGGAAATGAAACAATACAATAATCCTATTTACACAGCAAGAGTCAAATAGACACAAAAATTTCAAAATTGGTGTATGACATGTGGTTACTGTTATTTCATGGGTGCGCATGTTAATTTACAACTTATTCCATTGTTACAATGCACACGATAATTGCAAAGAATTGGCACTACTTTATAATCAATATTAACTATGTGACTTTTGTACGTTAATCACAAGTGCGCAAAAGACACAAATTATGCACAAAGATTTATTATCTTTGTTGTGCATTTTATGTGCATTGAAATACACTAAAAAGCCATGACAATATGTCATGGCTATTTGCACTGCAATGACACTTATTAAATGGTAGCAATGTTCCATAAAATATTGCCAATGTTGAATTGTTGATTACCATTCTAATTAACAATAAATTTTTACTTAATTAAATTTCTTGCATTTTATTTGCCATCACTTGATTAATATACATTCTAATGGTCATCAAATTTAGCTTGAACCAAATCCATCAATAGACTACCAAAAAAATTGATGACATAGTGAAAGAATGACTTTACTGGCACTTCAAGGGGTTGGAAAATGAGGAGGTCCTTTTTATAATGAAATACATTCAATGAACATTCAAAGGATATGGGATAGACTGCTCATTGTCAAAACAAAGAAATTGTGTTAAAATTAGAATTTCAAACTCATTTAGGCATGGTAGAATAGTTTTTTACAAAAAACTTAGAACTAAGAATAGTTGGTGATTCAAGTTAAGTTTCATTTTCAAAAATTTGTTTGATATTTCAATCTTCCACTCAAAAGTTATGGACAAATTTCAGAGAGGGGTTGGAAGGGAATTTTTTTGGACATTTTCAAACATCCAGTTTGAAATATATTCATAATTTTTGAGTGAAAGATTGAAATCTCAAATAAAATTTTGAAAATAAAATTCAGCTTAATTTTTCAACTTTTTTTAGTTTTAAGTTTATTGTAAAATATTATTCTACTATGCATAAATGAGGTCTAAATTTCTACTTTGAACACAATTTCTGCTCTTCAATTGACTTAGTACTGAAATTGTGAAAGATTAAAAATGCAATGTTAGTGCAATAATTATGCATGAGCATGATGTTGTGTGATTATTACACTAATTTTATGTCTTAAAGAAGCACTAATGCTGCACGAAGTCAGTTGCCCATCGTTGAACCATTGAAGTTATACATATTTTGTTATGCATCAACTTCAACATTTCAAATTCAAATATGAATGATATGCCTAAATCGCTCTGTAATGATAAATGGCAATATTGTGTTGTTACAATATTTTCAAATGAGAAAATGTAACATGAAAGCGGTATTTGACAATAATTATAGGATTATTAGTGACAGTTTGTGACAAAAGAATTTTGTAATGTAGGTCAGATTTTGAAAAAAAATTTGTGTAGTTAGCTTCCAACTAGCTAGGATTAAAAGGTTTATAACTATTGCTCTACTAGATCTAGCTATTAGATCAAAGAATGATTAAGTTTGTATAGCATTTAGTAACAATATGCAATGTACAAAATTGAGCTCTATCTCACGCAATCAATTTAAAATCTTAAAAGCTCACACACAATACATATGTTCTCACAGTCTCAACTATTCTTTGTATAGAGTGTGTAGTGCATGTTCATGACATATGTACCAATTGCAACAACAATCTTAATATATTTAAGTTGTTTTGTAAAACAATTGTGTGTTTTGAAACGTTTATGCTATTTCTTTATTCAAATTTGTTTGCTTTGCTAATTAGGCAAGTTGGAAAAGGTCACACAATAGCTGAATTCAATAGTTTGAACAAGTTCATGACTTTCTTTATCATTTGTAGATGTAATGGAGCTTGAAGATGAAAGAACATTGATTCCAAGCATATGACATTAAGAATTCATGTATAGAATACAAACCCTTTAGCATTTGTGTGCAAAACATTGATGTGTAGAAATTCAAATTAGGCCTACTATAAAGTAATCGCACCTCAATGTTTTGCACATATGAACATAAAACATTGGTTCTATAAAATATGCTTTCAATGTATACATTTGGTTACAAATGAATACTTTTGAAATAATTTTTTTTTTGAACAAATGACCTAATATTGCATGCGCAATGATGTGCAGAATTTTAGAGAATTTTTAAAAAGTGGAGGATATTCAAAATTTGACCATGTGGACTGTTCCTACGTCCATAGAATATCATCCAAAAGTTTATGACAATCATTTGTGCTACCTAATTCATCATAGAACACATTGTAAAAAAATTAAAATCAAATTTTAGTATGTGTCTAAAGCTGCCAGTGAGCATAATAGGCCGGTTCATCTTAGAGGCAATCAAAATTGCATCTAACTAAAATATACCTGTATAAAGTTGATGGAAATTTAAAACAATAAAAAAAATTGAAATTCAGCTAGGATGTTGGGTATACATGACTTCATTAAAAAAAATAAGAACTAAAGAAGGCTACAGTTTTGCTTGTTAAGCAATATTTTGGGCCACAATCAAAATAATGTAGTTCAATGTTAATTGGAGTTATTTATGGGACCAATGTACTGTAAGAAAGAGTGAAATTCCTTTGAAAATTTCTTTGGATTTAATTGAAGGATTAAGAAATAAAATCATTAACCCCACTTTATACTTCATTTGAAGTGCCACTGTAACTTGTTGAATACAAATTTCACTAGTAAAATAAAAAATTGAAGGAATTATTTGGTTATATGTAAGGAGATTAAAGAACAATACAAAGGCTTTGTCCTCTTATTACCTATATTTTATGTAATAGATAACCATATACTTTTTAAGAGTCTCCAAGTTTTAGTTTTTTTTTTATAGATATTGAATTGTAACTTCATGCATTATTCCAAATCAAAAACTTTAAATAATTGGAAATCAATTGAAATGTCAATAATTGTAATACACTATGTAACTTAAAGTATTGAAATCTTAGTAAACAGTAGAAAGTTCAAAATACATGTGATAGTTGTCAAATACTTCAAGTAATATCTAGCTAAGAGCTAGGATACTATAGGTTCACAATAAGTTTGACGTAAAATAATACCAAAAAGTGAAGTCAAATTCTTTTGGAAATTAATGACTTCAAGAGCCAAAATCAAGGATATTAAAGTCAAGAAATGTTGCAAATTGAATGTTTTTGAATTAAATACCAATCTATCATTTGACCATCTAGCACCAAGAAAGTTTTTGATGGAGAAATGAAGGAATCAGCTTAATGACATTTGCTTGATGATTGGAGAGGTTGTTTTACTTACTAAAATCCATTGTCTGTTATAAATCTTTAAAGGTCTAGAATAATTTGAAAATGAGAGTTTGATCATTCATAGTCAAAACAAAAGAATTATATTAGGTGTAGAATTTCAAACCTCATTTTGGCATAGTAGAATAATTTTTTCTGAAATTCTTTGAGCATAAAAAAGATGGAAATCAAAACAAACTTCATCGTTGAAAACCCATTTCTGATTTTGAGCCTCCAGAAAAAATTATGGACAATAGAGTTATTCGTAAAGTCATCCCTAGTTTGGTATCCAGTTTTAAACAAGCTCTTATACAAACTGGTGAAAGGAGGTAAAGCAACCCATATGGGATATGTAAATGGTTGGAGTTGTAAGTAACTTGTAAGAGCTTGGAGGAGCTCAATCTTAAAATAAACCCATATCCTTTGAGAGTTCATAAAAAACAGTGGATTTCATTATAAAACAACCTCTCCACCCTCCATTCTCACAAATTGTCAATGTACAAATTCTGTGACAGGAAAACTCAGGTCCAAACTTTTTTAGGCTCCATTTCGATGCGAAAGAAAGTTTGGTCCCAAGTTTTGTTTTGCTAGTGTTGATTGCGCGAGCTTTTTACTTTTTCACCTGCTTTTTTACATAAAGCAGGGGTTCAAACCCCAGTTTTACCTCTAAACTCGGGTTTACTTTACGAATAACTCTAATATATCAAAGAAGTTGTTCAAAAATGTCCAAGAAAATGTCCCTTCCAACCCTTTTATGAACTTTGTCCATAACTTTTGATTAGAAACTCAAAATCTCAAATGGATTTTTGCACATGAAATTTAGCTTGATTTTTTACATAAATTTAGTTCAAAGTTTTTTGAAGGAGTTAATCTACTATGCCTAAATGAAGTTTAAAATTCTACTTTGAATACAATTCTTGCTTTTGACTTAACTATGAGTAGTTTAGCTCCTACAAATTTTAATATGGGTTGTTTTACCTCCTACCACTTCACTTTTATATAGAGTTTGTCTTCTCATCTCTCCAAACCTTAAGCTTTATGAGAAACTTGTGCATGAGGTGAGTAGTTGAATTTGAAACAAATTGAATTTCTAAAAGTTGAAATTATTATAAATTTGAAAATAGATGTCAAATTCCTCTTTTCTACTTTAATAAGTATTCAACCAAATAGTGCCAAACTTGCTAAGCATTGACAATATTGTTAATGAAAGACTTTTAACCCCTAAACGTCTAAACTGCCTTTTTTGGCAACATAGCGATTTTGGGCAGTTCATTGCGTATGGAGTTTTTATTTTTTTTTGCTGAAATTTTCACACAATATGGGGACGAGGTTTATCTTTAAGGCCCAACAATTTTCATAACTTTTGACTTCATTGTTCAAAAGTTATTGCATGGTCTGTAATTTTCAATGCTCGACAGGCAGCCAAACAAAAATCTAAAAAATTTCAGAAAATAAAAATTTCAAAAATAAAAATTCGAAATTGGCTCTTTAGATTTATATATACTTGGAAAGCTTTGAATCATTCCATTTTGATTTATGAGTTGAAAGTTATGAAGTGCTCTAGTTTGCGGGTAGTTATGGATTCCCTACACAAAAATAAACTTTGGAGTCCTTAATTTAACTCAATTTTTAGTATTTTTTGAAAAAAGAAGAAGCATATAATGTAAATTGTTTATTACTATATTACCACCGTTGGGATTAGAATTTTTCAATTTTATAATTAAATTCTTAACAATTTAGTGTTTTGAATCATTCTCTACTTCTTTCTACTTGCTATACTTTTTCTATATGTTGTACAATTCCAAATGATCTAAATTTTTTTAAGCATGTAGCCAACTTGCCTTGAAGAATGAATTCAAAGAAGCACAATCATTTTGGAAATTTTTTCATACAAATGTGACCTTGTGAAGTGCAGCTGCCCGTATTTTTACAGGGCTAAAAAAATGAGTTTTGTCACTTCAAATGTTAAAATCTTGCAATCTACACGGTGAAAAATTCTGAAATTTTTTCCACATATTTCCAAACTAGTTTACTACAAGATTCTACGGTTACTTGGTCCAAAAAAAAAAATTTATCTAAAATTTGGTGCTTGTATCAGAAATGGCAGTTTTGGACTGTTTTTGGTGAAAACATAGTCTCCAACGTTTAGGGGTTAATAAATCATTACTTGTAGTTACATTTAGAATATTGAAATTACAAAAATATGATTGAGGTTTGTTGATTTGGATTTCAAGTAATGTCAATAAGACTTTTATCCACCAATATAATATAACTAATTTTGTCAATAATATTTATATCTAAAAAAATTTACAAGAATTGAAATATGAAACTTTGGTTAATGATGGCAATGGTGGGGAAATATAAAAAAGTAAAATAAAAATTGTGTATGTGTGTTTGCAATGTATCTTTTTTTTGTTGGCACCAATGGAATTAAAAATAAATATAAAACAATGTCTTTTACTTGAAATACAATTTTTAAAGGTTGTGTGAAGCAATTGGAAACCTTTATTCATTAAATTAATAGGAATCTATGATATGTATATAAAAAAATATTTTCAAAAAAGGTGTTTGAATGAATTTGACGATAGATATAATGTGAAATGGTTAATATGTGATTAGAAACAACAAGAATTAGTAAATTAGAAAATAAAAAAAGTTGTTAATTGAGTTTTTTCAAGTAAATTTAGAGTTGTTAATAAGATCAAGATTATTTTTAATAGTTGTAGATATATATTTGTGTAGCTTAATTTTGTAACTATAAAGCTTATTCCATTTTTATTGTAGAATTTCCATCATTGTATTATTCTAATGTTCAATACTATAACGTACTTTGAATGTATAAATCATGCCATTAATTTACATTACTAATGATTTCATTTATTCTTGCTTGAGTACTTATGAAGTGACATTGAATGCACTCTTCCAAAAATTTCAAAAAGTACCATCAACTTGATGGCTTAGATTTATATGTAAAGATGTAAGGACTATAAAAAAAATTCTTGAATGCCATTAATACATTTGAATATTTGAAATTCATCTTGAATTTTGATCCATCCATATAGAAGATCCTTCCATTTAGAGAAAAAAAATTAGAATTAAATTTGGATTTAAACGATGGACAATTAAAAGATGAAACTTGCTAGATGTTCAAATTTTTCAATATTTTTTAATTTCATTTTGTAGAAATATTGAACTAAACTTGCAATAATTTAATGAAAACATGTTATCTATACTCTAAATGAGAGATTTATTCCACCTTTTAATTTATTATAAATCTTATAATTTTATTATTTATATATATATATATATATATATATATATAATGATTATTTAAGTTTAGACATTATAAAATAAAAACTAATATTACATGATAGAAATTTAGATACAATCATATCATTAAAATTTATAAATTAAAAATTATATGTTTTGATTGTGTAATAATTTAACCCCTAAAGGACCATTGTCCCCTCGGGGGACAAATGAGTTTTCGGGCAGGTACCTACGGGCTGAAATTTTCTCCTGATTTTTTGAAACTTTTTTTGGAGGTAGAAAATCTGATTAGCTTCATGGGAATATAATTTTTTTCACAATCGGTGCCCGGGAAAAAAAGTTATGCCCAAATAGCTCAAAACAGGGGTCGAGGGGCAGCAAAAAAAATTTGCAATTTTTTATTTTTATTTTTTCTAATTTTTTTTTCTTATAGATTATATTTTTGTCTATCTGGAAAGCTTTAATTCATTTCATATGGATTTGTTATGAGAATGTTATGGACAAGCTTGTTTTTCGGGCACTTAGAGCATCTTCCTGAAAAAATAACTTGTAGGATTCATTTCTGAATGCAATTTTTATAATTTTTCAAAAAAAAAAGTTCTACAAGGTTTAGTTTTTTTGCTAGAACAATCTCACCATTGGGATTAGTGCTTTTTAATTCCATATAAAAGATATTGATATTTTAGATTTTCTTTCTATCTTGTACCTACTTCTACTTAACAATTTTTTTAATAATGAAAATTAAGTTTTTTTGGGTTTTTTTTTGTAACCTAGACTCTCAACTCAATTCTCCACTATAAAGATTAAAAGCTCAAAACTCTGTAGTGCAAAATATTTAAGTTAAAAATGTTCAAAGTCATAAAATCTAGTCCCGCAATGTGCTGAAAAATTTGTTTTTTTCACTTTAAACGCAGATATCTTGCAATCTGTGCGGTCAAATATTCTGAAATTTTTTCCACACATTTTCATACTAGTTAGGTATAAGATCCTACGGTTAGATGTGAAAAAAAAACAATTTTCAATTTTTTGAACTCTTTGCTATAGAAATGGCAGTTTTGAGTGTTTTTGGGCAGAAAAATGGCCTTGGTCCTTTAGGGGTTAAGTTACACCAATTGCAAACTAGTTTACAACCTCCTACTTGAACCTTTATGCATTCCAAAAGCATTTTTTTGGCAAAACAAGTACAATCAACTATGACTAAACAATGCATTTTTCATCCAACTCTTCTCTAAAATTTTCATGTTTCTTGTAATAGTTCATTAAAAATGGAACAAAAGAATTTCAAATCTATTTAGAATTAATATTTGATAATTAAATATTTTAAATAAAAAACAATTATTTTGTAAATAGAAAAAATAGTGCAAAATGAAGTTCAAATTAATTCATTGAATTTTTAAAGACTAATAAGTTTTTTCATTTTTTGTTAACAAATCTATGTACGTAAAATTAAACTTAAAGTTGGTGATATTTGGGATGGATTTTTTTAATAAAGAAATATGTGTTTATATTTTTATATAAATATTATTCACAACTATATTGGTAACACCAATAATAAATCTAACTATGCACATGTCATTCAAAATCTAAAACCTACAACTATTATGCACAAGTCAATACCAAATTATTTCTCTAAGTTGCTATTTATAATACATCTTCCCAAAACTTCAAATCAAAAGCACAAGTGAAGACATTTAGAGGATAACCCCGGGTTATATTTCATTATTACTCGCTAAATCATTCCTCTAAGTTAATTAAGTACTCGTAACTAACTAATAGTACTCGCTTGCATAGGGTCCCACCAGTGGTGTACAGTCACATCCACTACGCGCTGCAATGAAAGCGCCGCCGTTTGTCTCTTATTCATCCATATAACTTCATTCATCCAACTTCTTTCGAGGTACACTTCTCCCTGGCTCGCCTCACAGGCTTCAAGCTCTGCTCTTCTTCCCTGTATTGATTCGATGTTGTAGATATTCAGTGCAATCCGTGGTGCATTGTTTTGCTGTTTCTCGCCTTCGTCACCGACTTAGTTTCCCCTGTTTCACCTCATTTTTCCATACAATGTCTTGTCATTGGCCTCCATAGCTTGCCAATTTTCCCCTGTAGCTTTGCATTTCAAGGTTTGGCTTTGCATTGATCATGGGTGAGGTTCAGTGGATGGAAGCGAAGTGCATCAATCACACCGAGGAGAGAATTCCGTTTTTCTTCCAGCGAGGGGCGCCTAGGTCCAAAGCCGTCGGGGATGATGGCGTTGTGTCGCGACCGCGAAGCGATGAATCGGTGCAGAGTTTGTATCGGGCTTTGAATTTCGAGGAAGTCCAGGTTCCGCAAATACCTCGAATTCGTGTGGTTGAGTACAATGGCAGCTGGTACACTTTGGACAATAAGAGACTCTGGGTGTTGCGACAGTACGGAGGAGAGATTCCTGTGCAAGTGGTGGATCGTCCGACGAACTGGCAAATGGCGAAGATTTCGAAAGCAGAGAGAGAGGGGATCGCGAGTAAAGAGCCCGAGATTGTGGACAAGGAGTCGGAGAAGCGGTTTCAAGGGCATGAGTTTCTGTGCAAGCAGGAGCTTCTGGGCCGCGTTTTGATATGGAGTATCCGGGATTTGTTAGCGGCTCGGTCTCCAGACGAGGTAAAGGCGTGGAAAATCGATACCACTGGAATTCTCGGTTAATTTTGTTCCACATTGTTCTTCTTCATCTCCGTGGTCCATAATCTCATGTTGTGATGTTCTTTCAAAGTGAGCAGAATTACTCTGGCATTCCCTGTTGATTTCGTTCTTCATTGTTCTTCTACTTCTCCGCGCTCCTTAATCTCAGGCATTGATATTGTGATGTTTTCAAAATAGCCATATTTGGATGAATATTCTAGCCACTTTGCAAAAATTATTGCAAATTTTTTTGTCTGCTCTGGCACAATTCTGGAAATCCCTGGCATTCGCTGCTACGTCCTATCAGGTTGATTTCAAATCCGCAGTGTTTTTATTCTCCGCGACCCTAGCAGTCGTGATGATTTGTTTCTTCAGTTAGCTAAATTACTTCAGCCTTTAAGTTTTGGTAGGATGTTCTGGATTTTTGAATGAATTTGCAGCAACTTATTATATTTGAGACATCTTTTGGTTCACTTTCACATTTTTTTGCAAATCCTACACTTATGGCTAGTTGCTCCCAGCAGCACCTTTAATGAAATTAGCCAAGAAATTTCTATTCTAGCCATTTGGCTGGAAATTCGTAAAATGGTGTATAATCTAATGCGTATTTTTTCAGATATTGCCAATCCCACTTCGACACAGCAAGGTGGAGTCCTACATGGAGCTTCTCAGCCAGTGGCTGTTGGAAGAGACCCGTGCGCAGATTCAACAGAATTTGTTGAAGATTTCGGACATGGCATGTACAGGGATCATGGTTGACACCGATGTACGACAAATCAACAAATTAAAAAACGGTTTACGGAGAATCAACTGCAAAATTGAGAAGGACATATTCAGGTCGTCCAAACAGACGAAAACGTATCGTCCTGCCGCTTCCGACATTGTGCTTCTTGCCACCTTCTCACCGCAGAGCCCAGGAGAATTATTGACCCAGACTGGTGCATGTTGCACTTTAGGAGTTGTGCAGGGAGGACAGATGTCCGGGTCATCGTTTGAGGTTATAATATACGCCACCACTCACGGACCAGTGTATAAGGAGATAGTGCGAGAAGACCAGATCTGGTATGCTGTGAGACTGGAAAGCATCGTTACATGTCAACGGATATGGGACTCCCTTCATCAGCCTGCAAACACAACTTTGGCAGAATATATCGCCACTTATCAGGAACCTCCTCAGGTAACTTCATGTTTGGTCCATTGAGAAGAATTTGTCGTACTAGGCACAGTTTATCCCCATGTTCGTGACACGGATAAGGTAATTATTTTGCGTCACTTTAAGCAAATCTAGGAGTCTTGGTTGAAGGAGATCAGCGTAGAGTTGTGGAGATATCACTTTGGATACAGGAGCCAAATCTGCTGGGATCAAATTTTATCACTACGTATGAATTTTCTATGCAATCCTTAAGTGGGGGGATGCAGGGTGCTGTAAGTGACAGTAGACAAACATTTCTATTCAAAGATCAATGGCCATAGACGTTTAGCCAGGGCATGCTTGCACTACTTGCTAATAAGTATCCTCTATTTCACCCCATATTGATAGCCACTGCTTGCAAACCTGTAAGCTACATCCTAAAGCGACATATTGCTGACATTTGGTGGAGGATGAGTTTAAAGAACTTTTTTCGTTGTGTGTGAACCCTGCCACGTTTTGAATCGCTTGGCAGTTCATTGAGTCAGCAAAGACTCCTGCACTGGATGCAGTTGAGCAGTCCAAATTGCAAGTGTATTGCAACAAGGTTCGTCGACTCAATGTCTCACAAGCTGAAGCTGTTCAAAGTTTCATAGCCAGGCAATTGAATAGGGAGCAAGGTCTCAGTGTGGAGCTCATTCAAGGTCCTCCTGGCACAGGTGAAGTTTTGTCTGTGAAATCTGTTACATTTCTTCCTTTGAGGCGTTGTTATAATTATTGCATCTCTTAAGGGAGAGGATCCTAAAATGGTAGGGACCTGATCTCCTCTCCTGTATTAACCCCTGGTACCAACTCCAACTCATGTTTTCTTACACATGGTTGGGCTCATAGCAAGTGGTATAAGCATGACTTCTCTAAATGTCTATGCTCACTGATCTTTGAATTGAAATGGGGTTGTCAAATGTCACTTATGGTGACCTACAATCTCCCACTTTGCAAGTGCATAAGAAATTTTACATAGTGATAAAGATTTGACTTTTGTACCCAAATTGATCCCTCCACAACTCTACATTGATCTCTCAAAAGTCACACTCCTACTTAGTATCCTCTATCTTACTGAATGACTGTCAACGTGTCTCCTGCTTGTAGGTAAAACATCGACCTTGACAGCCATGCTATCTCCTATGGTGTGTACCAGCACGCGCATCCTGGTCTGTGCTCCGACTAACACAGCTGTGAACGAGGCTGCACGAAGATTTCTGGTTCAAAAGCAGCAAGACGTGGAAGATTCTCAGACGGCGCATTTTTGTAGGGATTCTGTACACGCTTCAAGTTCTGACGGTCAATCGCGTTGCTGCACACCCTTGCGTCTTGGCGACATTGTCATGCTAGGTAGTGAAGATCGCCTTGCAGTAGAGGGAAGTGCGTTGGAGGCCATTTTTTTGCCAGTCAGGGTGAAACGTCTTTTGGCAGCTCTTCATCCCGACAGGGGATGGGCAGCCCTGTGCGTAACGTTTCTGATGCAATTGCAGGATGTCACGGAATCCACACTGGATGTCCCAGTTGAAAAACGAAATCTCGATCGTCGTGTACTACTAAACTTTGGGCTGAGGATCATTGCTCATGGTGAAGTGCTCTGCAACGACCTCCCCACTCCTCACCTCAGTATTCGAAGGATGAAATTGATCAAGGCAGCGTCATGTTCCATACGTAAGCTTTTGGGACTTCTTGCAATTGAGGGACGCAACGATGGTGAAGTGTGGGACAGTACATGTGAACGAGAGGAGTATATGGAAACAACCTCTCAAATTAGTGATGACGGTGATATTCCTCAATTCTCCCCGAATGCATACAAAGAACAGGGAACGAAGTTTGAATCTTCCACTCTATATAGCAAAAAGTTCTTGGAGGAATCTCAAAACCTTCTTGAACTGCTGACAGCTAAGTCTGAAGCTCCAATTTTCCCAGATCTAGCAGCTACGTCATTTGAATGGGTGGAAGCTGAGTGTTTGGAAAGTGCCAGCCTTGTATTCAGCACGGTGTCTTCCGCGGCACTGAGGATAATGAAGCTGGGCGTGTCATTTTCCTGTGTGATTATCGATGAAGCTGCGCAATTGGTCGAGGCGGAAAGCACTATTGTCTTGCAAATGAAAGATGTCAAACAGCTTGTCCTCGTTGGAGATCAGAAACAGCTACCAGCAACTGTGATGAGTCAGGTGAAATTTTCCTCCAAAGTGGATAGGACACTTGGTATTTTGCCTTACCCTGCGTACGATTAATATTTCTTGCAGTGAATTTAGACTGAATCCTAGATAGAAATGGTATTGATTCTTATTAGATTCTTCTTATGCTTTTGATTTTCATGTAGCCTTACTTTTTCAATTGTTTTTTGTCAGCTTGCGCAGAAACATGGGTATGCGCGTAGTCTCTTTGAGAGGCTGCAATCCTTGGGGCATCCATGCCGGCTTTTAGAGGTGCAGTACCGTATGCATCCAGCAATCAGTGCTTTCCCTAACAAACAGTTCTACAATCGCAAGTTGAAGAATGGTGATAACGTTCTTAAGGAGAATTATGGACAACTTGCGTACCAGAAGGACACATTTGGATCTTATGCTTTTATTGATATTGGTGACGGTACAGAAGTAAATGCGGGTTCCAGCAAGAAAAACGTCCTTGAGGCCGACCTCGTTCTTCATTTGATTAGACGTGTTCATGACTCTGGTAATTCAACTTAAAGATATAACCTGGGAGAGTAGCAAAGAATAAACATATTTAGCTTTAATATCTGCAGACCAAACCAATGAGAGCGATTTCTTTTGTTCGAACATGTGGTTACCAACACTATTTGAGAAGAAGACATGACTTTTTGTTTGAGGAACCGGGCTTATTCTGAGTATTGTTTTCCGACAGTTTGTGCAGAGTTTAAGGAAGCACGACCTTTCTCGCAGCCCATTACTGTAGGGGTAATCTCCCCTTATAGTGGCCAAGTGTCCTTCATCAAAGACCAAATGAGCCGAAGTGACTCAATCTATGGTGCAGAAGCTGCAGGTGCAAACGTCTTGGATGTTGAGGTGAGGTCGATTGATGGATTTCAAGGCAAAGAAACAGATATTATCATCTTCTCTGCTGTTCGGGCAAATCAGTCGGGGAGGATCGGGTTCGTGGATGATGAACGCAGAACGAACGTTGCTCTTACTCGTGGCAGGTGAGGTCAAGTCTGCATTCTCGAATTGACGATTTTTTTTTTCCTTCTTTTCAGTATCTCATTTGACCCCATAGCCAAATGGCCAGAAGTGGTGACTTTTATATCCACAGGAATTAGAATAAATAAGTTAGAAGGTAAGAACATGTACCTATAGAAAGAAAAATCATTATTGAACAATAGAGATATATAATGTAAGTTACTATAATTGACTCTTCACTTTCAAAATGGAAATTCTATTTTTAAATTGGGCACTCATGCATTAAGTAAATGAAGTACCGGAGTAGTTATCCGCGTATCTTGAAGTGATGGCAAGTGTTTCTCTAAGTGATGGCAGAACTAATCAACATACATGAGACTCATAGTGAACCTAAAGATGTGCAACGGTATATTCAATTCCTGGCAGGCATGCTGTGTGGATCTTAGGATCCGCATCAACATTGTGTGCTCACAGCCGACTTTGGAGGAACTTGGTTGATGATGCCCGGCAAGTGAATTGTTTCTTCGATGCCACCCGAGTCGAGTGGATGAACGACCTCATCAACATTTTCAGAAAACGCAACAAACCAGTGTTACAGCAAAGAGCTAAAAGAGTTTCTAAGTTCTCGAGTCATCAACTGCTGAGTATGTCAGTTTCTCCCAGAAGGAGCGGCTGGGAGTCCGAGGAGCCACCAATGGTCCGAACCTTTCTAACGCTCATCTTGACTAACGATTGAAGATCTCTGTTGTGCAACAGTTGTTCATGGGCATTTAGATTCATACAATCCTCATGTCGAGTAAATGTTAGTGCAATGATATTAATTTTACATTATCTAAGTATTGATCTAATGCTCTACCAGATTAACATTAAGAAGTCTGTGAATCTAATAGGGAAATTTTGGAGATGTTACGTCTATGTGTGCAAAATTTCCTCTGATTTTGCAAAAGCAGATCTCTGTGCAATCTTTGTGCTTACGTTGAATCAAAAGCTGCATTGCTCCAGCACTTTGTTATTATTTTGGTTAATTCATTACTCCTGTAATTTCTTGTGGGTTTGGGTTTTTTGCAGAACTTTGGCCCGGATTGGTCTTTCCACTCGTCTCTGGAACCAACAATCACTTGGGCAGAAGATGAAGTTAAAGAAGTTGGAGTGTTGACAAAACGAGCGAGAACTGAAGGACAACACAGAAGAGCTCATCACTATGATCCTCGTCACCAAGAGCCTGCTTACTTTAGAGACAGACCCAGGGCCTCACATCAGCGGCGTTCAGACACAGAACACCAGAGACGGTCTTATCGAGAATACAATGCCACTAGGTAAGTTGGGAAGCCCTACTCCCTACTCATGATGGAATTCTTTTGAAATCTTTGCATCTCTTCATTGCTTATTAGAGCATGTTCACAAACTCAAACTGATTCCTATCTTGATGCAATAAGAACTCAATTTTGAAAAGAACAAATTTAGCCCCAAAATAGAAAGTCCATTTTGGAAGCTTTTAGTACCTTTCAAAAAAGCGACTTCTATCGTCTAAACAGTAGTTTGTAGAGTTACTCTTTCAATTGGTATATTTTGTGACCTTGGGGGAAGCTTTTTAAATGATTTATTCCAACTATACCCCAAAGATATGGAAGCAACCACTTGGGCGTTGAGGAGTTAGTGCTAATATGGACGTTTGGACCGACTTGGGTTCAATAATACATATACAGAAGTGAACAAGGTGTGTAATTTCATGCTTGATTTTGTTGGTCACTGTTTGTTGGAAGTCAGTTACGTGCACCCTGAAATCTGGAGTTCTTCTTCTGAAAAGTGACAGATTTGATGGTGGTATATCCTTGGCATCTTGCCAAGTGAATTATGATGTGCAAGTTCGTCATCATGGTTGGGGGCCAAGTTACTGGAATTTGGATCACTCTTCACGTCCCTGGGAGGCAGATTGGGATTTCGCTTCAAGTCCAGGACAGGCAGATTGGGATCACTCCTCAAATCCACGGCAGGGGGGTTGGGATTTCCCCTGAATTGGAACTGTTACCTGTGATCAGCTGTTCTGGACGGCATCGTGGTCGACAGCATGTGTTAGATTCTACACTAGGACGTTGTGCATGATGTCTTAAAATGTCTCCTCAGACATCCAAAATTTTGCATTGTTGAAGACATACAAAAAACATCAAAATCTCGACAAACACAGGAATATTTTTGAAGAGACATTTAGAAAAACACGGATCAATGGATTATTGAAAGTTTGCCATTTGGTTGCCACGTGAGCATGGGAAACTAGGTAGGAATTTTTTTCATCTGATTCTATCCATGACATAGCATCTAACAAGGCGGCAGAAAAGTGATGTGGCATCCAACCAAGATGATGTAGCATGCCAAGTCAACATAGTTTTTTGTTGTTTGAGAATTTCATTATTGTTTGAAGAGATGTCAAGTGAGACATCTAGACATTTTTTGAGATGTTTTTTTAAGAGATGTCAACTTCAACATCCAATCATTTTATGATGACCACTTGGATGTACGCATTTCATCATGCAGACTTCTTCACAGGTCCAATACATTCTATATACAATATATAACATACCATATATTATAAATAGCCATACACAAAACATTATATACAATCTACCATACACAATTTATCATATATAGTATACCATACAATACACCATATACAAGATGCAATACACTATATTTGACAAATATGTCACATAACTTCTAAAGCCATTTAATGTACTTAAGTAGGGATGACAAGACAAGCTATATATACAAGTGGGGTGGTAGGAGGTAAGACAAATCATGTGGAATATGTAAAATGTTGGAATTGTATTACAAGTGGGGACAACACGCATACGTCTGATAGGATGTTAGGAGGATAGAGGGAAAAGCTCGTATGTGAGCGGAGAGCAGTGAGTAGAAAAAAAGAGCAGACTTGATAAATTTAAGGGCCCCTATTATTGTGGTTTATTTTTAATAAAGTTCATAAAAATTTCATTTACTCTCTTTTCATGGTTTATTTTAGAAATTAGGGTTGATGTCATTATGTCCATTTTTAAAAAAATGACGTCATCATCAATACATTCATGCCTTATAGATATAAATCACAAAAAAAAAATCAAACTTTGAAAGCCATGTCATATTGAGGCATACTCATTGTATGTTGACTTGACAAAATTTAAGGGCCCCTATTACCGTGGTTTATTTTTAATAAAGTTCATAAAACTTTCATTTATTCTTGTGAGAATGTATAATATTTTTGAAACATTTCCTGATTAGGGGTGTGTGGGACAGTAGCCGTAAGTGGCAAGAAAAACTGTGGATATTTTTCAATGAAGACTACAAATAGTTATCTTAGGTTAGCCTTAACCAAATGCATCATCCTTTAAGCAATGACATATAGATTGTAATGATCCATTTATTACAATTGAAAAACATTGCAAAAATAACGAAGGTAACAGATAGAAAGATGACGTAAGAGACAAGAAAGAAGACGATGTTGAGCTCAATTGTACTTGGATTTAATGAAACAAAATACAAACGAATTGGTTTTTTGAAATAAAACAAAATATAACTAGTCCATGTCATTAGAACTATTCTTGCTATAAATTCCTTCTTGTGCCTCTACATCTAGGTATTTCAAAACACCCTTGTGATAATTTCAGACTTCACGTTGAGGTCGTGGAGAGCTTAGCATCAACATCAATGTCGTTGCTTGTTCAACATAAATTGGAAGAGTAAATGAAGACGGTGTAGATGGTAGAAAGGGCCTCAATATAGAACGTGTAGGAGAAGTTTCGTGAACTCTGCAAAGTAACATAAAATGAATGAAATTCCTAAAACTTGAAATGAAGTCCATATTAATGTGTACATAAAATAACAAAATTAACAGTGAAACTTACACACATAAAGGAATGCAGTTGCTCTTCTGTTTCTTCTGAGTCGCTTCTCTTTGCATATGTCGGACGGCTTTCCGCTTCTCCAATATCGAGACGGTGGGTGATTTTGGAATGAGTGGTGCCAAGAGAGATTGAAAATCTCTGAGTCTTCTTTGAACGCGACTATATGTTGACCAAGTGACTTACAAGCGCCAATAACAGGTTCTACAAAAGAGAGGGCAATGACAAAAAATACTTTAATACTTAATGAAAGAAAAAATTGCAAATTGAAGGCAAAATGAATATGGAGTGAATGTAAACTTGTAGAGGCATTCCAGTCAAGAACAATTTTGTCAATGGAAGTAAGCGACTCAATCATTGACTTCATCAAGTCATCGGACTTCTCTCGAGAGCCACGCCATGGCGTTTCTCCACGCAAATGCTAAATTGAAGCGTTTACAGGATTGAACAATATGTCCAGCTCCCCCAAGGAAGTGCTAACGCGGAAGTTGGAAACATCAATAGTGTCTTGTACAAATATTTGGACACAAAATCGCGTGCCCTGAAACAAATTACAATTACAATTAGTATGAAATTCACTGAATTTGAAGATATTGATACATTTCAAAGAAGAACATGGAATTTTATACAGTCACTAGATAGAATTACAGTGGCAGAAGGATCTCGAGGTAAAGCTAGAGGGAATTCATTCAAAGCCCACTAATCTATCAATAACTTGAATTCATACGTCATTGCACAGTCATCAATCTCCAATTGCAAATCTCGATTGTTGGCATGAAACAAAAGTAATGTTGCAGTTGCATAATGTCATGGAGATAATTCTCATCAAATTCAAAAATGGTGTCTACGTACTTCTCCGGCCTAACATTCTACGGAGGAATAGCTGAATTTGGGAAAAAGATCCCTAGAGTGGGTAAATTCTCTGGAATATCTGCAATGATAAGATCCAATCCAGAGTGTTTGCACTTCTCACTTAAAGCTTGTCATGATCGATCTGCACCAACTTAGAAAACGAATGAATTAATAAAGTTGGAGATATGTTATATTAAAAATCAACGAACATGAGTGATGCAATATAAATCATACTTTTGCTATGAATTCATGAAGAGAAGTCCAAGGCTGAGGTGGACCACCGGGTTGAATGAGAGACTACATGATGGAAAATGAAAATAGTTTTGAATTAAGGACTCTGAAGTAAAATTATGCAATGCTACAACGGATGATTTAGACTATTAAAATTGACGTTGCTTGCATTGGTGAACCTCCATATGCGTGACTTCAAGAAGTCTGGATCCAGCAGCTTGAGAAGATTCCATAATTGATGATGAATTCCAAGCAATTTCATCATCTGGAGTCACGTCAAGAGGATTTGGTAGCACAGAATCATTAGCATTGCCCTAGTTGCGAGGGCGGCAGCAACAGCCTCATCAATCTCAGTCTTCTTAGCTGCCTCCCCCTTCTGAGCTTTTTCAGTCTTCAGCTTCACCTTTTGGGCCTTAGTCAGGTGTTTCTTCTTGTTGGAAGTCTCGTCTTGTACAATAGTTGGTGCCAGGGATGATTGCTCTTTTTTGATGCCTTCGTCCTCTAGATTAGTTGAGACAACGATAGACGTAGAACTAGAAAGACTATTGTAAAGCTCTAATTCCTCGTCCGGCACAAAATTTGAGTTGTGGGTCCGAATTGACTGTATTTTTGACAGAGCAGTGTCCAAAATAACCACCATAAATTATGGAACTTGGCACTCTGTCAACGTGGTTCGTATTGCAACCTCCTTCAAAATCTTGTCAATTTTTTTGTCAGTTTTTGTATTCACCATGGTGTTTGAAGTGAAGAAAAGACAAGTGCTTTATACAAGTGGGGTGGTAGGGAGGTAAGACAAACCATGTGGGATATCTAGTGGAAGCTCCACCGCTCATAGTTTAGTGAAAATTAAGTAGAAATAATGGTTAAAGTGGAATTTCAGACCTAATTTAAGCATAGTAGAATACAAAATTTTAGAAAACTTTGAACTAAGAAAATGTGGT
The DNA here is from genome assembly GCA_951230915.1 of Antitrichia curtipendula. Classification (NCBI taxonomy): domain Eukaryota; kingdom Viridiplantae; phylum Streptophyta; class Bryopsida; order Hypnales; family Leucodontaceae; genus Antitrichia; species Antitrichia curtipendula. The sequence goes on from OX579633.1 coordinate 40,877,896, forward strand.
ATTTCAAACCAAATTTTATTTTCAAAAATTCTTTTGATATTTAAAGCTTTCAATCAAAAGTTATAGACAAATTTCAGTGAGGGATTGGAAGGGACATTTGTTTTTACGATTTCAAATATCCTCACTAAAATTTGCTTATAACTTTTGATTGGAAGCTTCAAATCTCATACGGATTTTTGGAGATAAAATTTGGTTTGAGATAACACATTTTTTTAGTTCAAAGTTTAAGAAAAAAAGTTATTCTACTATGTTAAAATTAGGTCTGAAATTCCACTTTAATCATTATTTCTAAACTATGAGCGGTGGAGCTCCTAACCCTCATTTACATATCCCATATGGGTTGTCTTACCTCTTACCAACCCACTTGTATAAAGCACTTGCCTTCTTATCATTTCTGACTTCTAGGTGAGTTGCATTCAAAGTTGAAGTGCTAATGTAACAATATAATCTTGAAAGTAGTGTTTAAAGTTGTGGAAGTCCAATTCTAAAATGTTTAATGTACTTTTGAAACTTTAATTTATTTTTTAGGTATAAATGTTTTGGTTGCAAATGTGAGAAACTGGCAGTCCTTCTTACGTGGCAAAAATTCAAATAATTACAATTTTTTGGGTGAAAAAGCATAATGACGTGTATCTTTGTCCGAAATGATAGCCGAATTGACAGAATTCTGTCCATTCAATGTCCGAATCAAATACTCCTAATCTACAATAGAGTTGATAGAATTCTGTCAAATTTACTGTCAAATAGGATACTATTTCCCTTGTAGTGCCACCACCTTGCAAAAGAGGAATGGAAAAATTCTTCTTTTGAATATCTATGAAAATACAGATATCGGAAGAAGATTGAATCCATGGAGATAGGAAAACAGGACAGGAAAGTATTCCTAGGGCATTCTTTGGCATCAATTCCCTGACAATGTACCTAAGTAAAGTAGAGTACACTATATCAATATATAAATGAAATTTGAAATGTATGTAAATGAAACAACACCAAAGTCAATGAACCTAACATGTTCAAAGAGCTACGAAGGAAAGAATGTGAATGAATAAAACTTGTAGATTAGTCGTTGGATGAGATGGTCAACTTTCAATAAATCATTGATGCTTGATCCCTTCAAAAATGGTGGCTTAATTTTAGGATGGATAAAAAGCATGTAAGTTTTCTCCCACAAAAACATATGCCATTTTTCAATATAGTCTGAAGGACGCATAATCCCAAGTGAAGGGTTCTAATCAACAATAATTGCACCCGATTCATAAAGTTTTTTGAATTTAGCAATGAACTAATCCTTTAGCTGCACAGTTCAAAAAAAAATTAGAAAAAAATTGAAACATTTGGATTATAAAGAAGCCACAACAGGAAAGATGATTCACCTAGGCCCAAAATGATGCACGATTTAAGAACAAGTCAAGTGTGTTGTCTTTGAAACGCAGACTTGGAAACCTATAGGTAGATTGGATAAGCGTTGGAGAATTCCAGTGATGAAGCCATCTTGCTTTGAATCGTGGCTCAACAGTAGTGGTTGCAACCTTTTGCAATCTTTCGATTGTCATTTCAGCTGTTTTAAAATGACTAAAATGATAGTTGATCTGCAGGAAACAAAATCCCAGTGAATAACATTTTAAGAAAATCTGGAGGAATTGTGCAAGCAAACAAAAATTGTGCAAGCAAATAAAGAAAATAAGGAACAATAGTAAGAATTATCTTGTCAAAGAATCCTTCGCCGTGTTTCGGATTTCCAACAGAAAGATACTTTTGAAAATCCTTGTTTTTTATCAACTTCACCATCGATGCTTCCGTAGTATTCATAAGCATCCAAACGCCTTCAGCGGTTCTTTCTTCTGCGGGTGTGATTCTTTCGTATTCGATGGCAGCCTCATCAGCAACCCTAGCGAGGTCTTGCTACAAAAGACAATATTTAGGCGTATAAAATATACATTCGGTTTTATCAAATTCTCAATCATACCTTGAACAAATATCAGTACAAAATCTATTGCTACACCATAGTTCAAGATAGAAGTTGAGAGAACATACCCGATATAAGAAAGAAAGAAATACATCAATTGTTAATGGAAACCAAGCTAAACGAGACTTTCTCACTTTCACACAAATCTTGAATTCTATGGAAGTCAAAAGGTCTTTGAAATCTTCAAGTTTAAGCCCTTTGTAATATTGAATGCGATGCAATTTTGCGGGGAAACTGATCTTGACATGGTTATATTGTGTCGAACTACATATTCAACAAAAAAAGTTGTCAATTCAAAGTTAGAATAAAGTAAATATAAGAACAATAATTGCTACAAAAGAACACAAGGAGGGGTTAAATTTTATACCAGTTCACATCATGCATGCAGTTGAGCAGGACCAAGATATGACCTTTTGGATTGAGAACATTACTTGCAACCGAGTAATGCCAAGTTTTATCATTAACTTTGCTAATAAAGCGCCACCAAGCATTCAATCTGTGGTTTCCATCCCACACAAAAAACATTTTTCCAATGAAACTCGCATATTTTGGATTTGAACCCAGAAACTCTTCAATATTTCCATTGATTGAATGCCAGTGAGAATCTCAAGTTGCTTTGATCTCAACAAAGACATCACAAGTGTTCTCAGAATCATCAAATAAAGATATATATAATGATTGATCATCGTCAATGTATCCCCTTTCAAATCACTTTTGAAGGGCGCATACATCTACTTCTTGAACGGGACGAACTCGTGGCAATGCAACCACCCTGCAAAGAAGAACGTAAAAAGGGACATTGGTGACGCGTATATTTTCCAGGATAGTTACAAAATTTGACTTTTGATGAAGTCTATTTGCTCTATCTCCCTCAGCTGTGTTGACTAAACCACTTGGGCATTTTAGAGAATCATCCTCAAAATTGGATGAAGAAACCTCCTACATTTTAAATGTATAAATAGAAGTTAACAATATTTGATAACACCTTTAAAATCATTACAGATTGCAAAGACTTAATGCAAACAGTGAATGATTCAACAAATTGGAAAAAAAAAAAATGTGAAAATCAAAAGAATAAATGAAGAACAAAACAAACCTGAATTTGTGGGTTATCAGTCACTTCTTTGTCATCATCAATTGTATTGACTTCAGCGGGAGCGTCTACATTCATCTAAATACAAATGTACATAAATTTAAGACTTTCAATTCAACAATTTCAAAAACAAACAATCTTAGTATCACACCTAAGAAAGCACCTTCGTCCACGAAGGCTAATATTCAATAGCCCAGAAATTAGTGTTCAATTATTTAATGAACCTCAATTACCCATAAAAAGAGCCTTTGTTCATGAAGGCTTATATCCAATAGTCCAAAAATCATTGTTCAACTATTTAATGAACCTCAATTATCCAAAAAAAGAGCCTTTGTCCACGAAGGCTTTTTAGCACATATGAATGTTTGAAGTCATACTAGTTAACCACCCTTAGTTTAGTAGCATTACAAGAGCCTTTGTCCACAAACCGTTTATTTATAAATAAAATACATGACCACACCCAGTAGATATTTATTCTTGGATGAGGATTCGTCTACAAAGGCTCATTGCCAACAAGCAAAATTAATCCTCGCTAACAATCTCATGTTGAATTTTAGGATTCACGATACTAGTGGTGTGTTCTGTAGAATCGTTTCTGCTGCCACAGACGGTTGAGACGATTCTGCAATATCGGGAATATCACCAATTTCAGTGTACCTTACCCCTCCCGGTATGCCCTGCCACAGACACACAGCAATTTAGAATCTACAGCTGCCTATAATAAATATTTACGAAATGTGTGACCACCATAGGGTACAGAATAATCGATATACTAATGAGCCTTTGTCAACGAAGCCTCAATTGTCATCTCTCTCAAGTGCCAGCTTTTGGGTGCCAGCTCTCTAGAAATCCGCATCGCACTCAGGTGCCATCTCTCTCGGGTGCGGCGCTACATGAACCACGATAATAGGCTTCGACGAAGCTGGAATCACAACAAGTGCCACGACAAAGCTGGAATCAAGTGCTTTGAGCTGGGCGCAAGTGAGCAAAAGGCAGACCCTCGAATAACCTTTGTCAACAAAGTTTTCCACAGGTACTTCGAACTGGGCTCTCATGGTCGAAAGGCGGCCCCCCGAGTTGAAGAAAAGGCGAACCCCCACGACCTGCCCGATCTGTCCCGACCAACCTCTCTGATCGACAATGGCTCCGATGCAACTCCGTCGCACACCGAGGGAGGCTTTGTCAATGAGGCTTCCTACATACCAACGTGGTAACGAGTCTGGAGCTGTTTCGAGCTCCGGATTCTTACATCTTGATCTTTGGTTAGCATTTTGGTACTTTTGTTGTAATTATTTCATTTCAATTATTGTGATCGCAAGCCTCGTACTAAATATAATGATCGTATACAGAGCATGTCCGAGGATGAACTCGCAAAGATGCCATCTTGTAATCTTGTGGAATCTATCCATAACAAGTGGAAGCAAGCCTCGAGTAATAACGGTGGAGACTTATACGTTGCAACAATAGATGATTACGTCCGGGCTTTCCTTCAAGTGGTTAACTACTACTAGTTTTTGAAGGGTAACATTGGGAGGATGGGTCCCACTAAAGAAGAGTTGAAACTCTGTACTGCCGAACGAAAGGCTAGGAAGACTGGCGATCCACGTGTTCTAGGTGATCCCATGATGGGAATGCCAAGTGTGGACGAATTTTGTACGCGCGCTTTGTATATGCAAGGCAAACTTACAACTAGGTGCCGACGATGAATCACACCGGCCAAATAGAGTGAATTTCTCACATCCCCGATATCCATTTAGGCGGCGTGTCCCTTCTACAAATCCTCTACCCATCATCGACAAAGACGATAGTGTTCCCAGTGACGTGGTTGCATCACCATAGCTATTGCCTCCAATTGTAGATGCAACTCTAGTAAGTAGGGTTGAAATTTTCCCTGTAACAATAGTAGAAGAGATCCATGCCATTCTAACCGAGTGGCATATTGCTCAATTGCTGGCCAACTCACCTAAGACTTGTTGGGCACAAAGGGCACAAACCAAGAAGAAATGCACAGAGAAGATTATGAGATAAGGAAAGAGAACTCCCGCACCCACCTATACTAGTACTTATGAAAGCAAACATAAGAAAGTCATGGAGCGTACAAATTTCTACTTTTGCAACAATGACATCGATTGATGTGTGAAAGGTACCAAACGTGTCTAGGTCATTTGATATTCAATGGAGTAGGACAGGGCCCTAATTCCAGACGTTGGCCTGTTGTGATTGGCACTAATCTAACCCGCATTGAGATTGAGGCTCTGCAACTTGCCGGGTTTCAACTTCTCCAGAAGTAGCAGATATCTCCAAGGCACCTTTTTTCAATTGAGCCTAGGCTACCTTTAGACCTCAGCTCAATTCCAGTGCCCGCCTTTGCCAATAAATATCATGTTAAGAGGAATGGAAAGACTTTGAAGCGCTCTTCTGCTAAGCCCAATACAAATCAAAGAAAGTCAATGGGATCTGCGGCATGCATTACAGCTTCTATTTGTTTTGTTCGAAGGGTTCCACATCTTGGTTTTGGATGCATCATCACCCTCTACTCAGGTGTTCCCCCCAATGTATCGACATATACGATCACGATGAGTGCCTTCCCCAACTGTATGTGTGAAGCCTTCAAGAAGACTATGAGTGAATTTCGTGGACGGAATCCCTTCTCCTATTGTAAGCACATCTACTTTATATTTTTGAAAATTTGTAAACTTCAAGCCGACGTTCACTTTTTCATTCATGCACCTTCTTTCAACTTCAACGAGGTGAAGCTAGTTCTTGAAAGTGGAATATTGGCACACCCTAGTGGCATATTATAGAATATTATCTTCAACAAAATGGTAGTGGGGTACTATCTCGGTTCCGAGGGTGTATTTAACCTTGTTCACCCCATTTTAGTATGAAGTATTTTTAGAAGTGTAAAATTTTGTTTTTGACCTGAAACCTTGACCATGTCCAGCCGCCCATTTCATTACAAAATATTTTTTGACATGTACTAAACCGTTTCCAAGAGGGTACTTGAACATGACCATTGGCCCTTCTCAATATGAATTATGTTTAGAAATGTACCCTCTTGGAAACGAGAGGATACTTTTTCTTTAAATTTTAGTATCTCAATCAACTATTGTATCTCCAATTGCCACATATTTATTCAATTTCAGTAAAATTATTTTTTTATTTTTTGCAAGCATGGGTGTTACATCAATATCAAGCACTAAATCTAAACATCTACCTATTCCTCCTTCCTATGTTTTTTTCTAGGTGGCACGAGGCCACTACGTGGACACCTTAAAAGAGGTCCTTCATAGTTTTTAATAATGTACTTTGATTCTGGAATACGCATGGCAGAGTATGGGCATGAGTAGTTCCTCTTCCCCTCTTTTAATGGTATCATTGACCAGTCAGTGTCCCGGTGAGGAGGTATGGCCCTATGATAAGCCGTGAGTCTTACGTTTTAATGGTCCCATGGTTTTAGGACCCAAAAGAGTCTTATTTTAAAAAAAATTGAAAATCACTAAAAATAATTGGAATGTACTAAGAATATTCAAATATTCCATAAATATCCCTAAAATATTTGAATAATTTATGCTCACCATTGTTGAATTTTTTGCTCACCGCTCATCACTCACATACAAGCCACCCTCATTGTTAGCTCAGTTACAATGCAAGCAACACATACTATACAAGAAACACAAGAAAGACAAGGTGCAAAGCAATAAACAACTTTACAAAACAAGGGCTTAGCCCTTGTTCTCTTCCTCATCTTTTTAGACACTTGATCTATAAATAAGGGAATTGCCAATAATTGGAACTTCCAATGCAGTCACACAACAACGTAGAAAAATGTTTATCTTCTCTTCAATGTCGGTTCCTTTATGGTGTAACAACAAAAAATGCAGTCATGCATGAATCTTTCATCATTAGAACCCTAATCTTAGCATGGTCTCTCAATGTTAAAATCCTAATCTTAGTATAATGTAGATCATCCTTTTTGCGCAATGCGGATCATCTCTCAGTGCGACTAAGATCAACAAGTTTCTTTTAAGATCAATGGCATTTGTGGGGGAGAGGGGTCCTTTTAAGATCTAATAGCAAGCATTCACCAAAGACTAGTATTTTTAAAAGTCGTGATTGACAATATAAGGGGGGCACTGTTCTATCTCAAATCTAAAAGTTGTTTGTTTGTTGATCCGGGGGGTCAATGTGGTGGCAGTGCATGCCAATTCCAGCCTATAGTAACTGCTAGCAATACCCTTGGTTCTAAGGTCTCTAAATTCTATTTTAGAAGTTGCTTCAAGAAAATTAATGTAATGTAGTGATATTTTTTAAATTCCTTCATGAACCTAGATTTAGAAATTTTTTGTAGAAATTTTCTTTTAGTTGCATTATATACAATTAGAAGTTCACCTAATTTAAAAAAATTGATGAGCTTTATACATATAAGCCTAAACACCAAGAGCACATTAAGAAAATCCAGCCTTAAAATCCAACCTCATCACTTTATATTATTTAGGGCCAAAGTGATGAATTGACAATCCGGCCCTAGAATCCGACCTCACCACTTTACATTATTTAAGGCCGGAGTGGTGAATTGGGGCCGGATTGAGGGTCAGATTGAAGACAAATCAGGCCGGCCTTCCAGCCTTAGAATCCGGCCCTTAGATCCATTTTTTGCGAAAACAGTCGCTTTAACATCCACTCTGACGGCGAATGTTGGATTTTTCGTTCATCCAGCAGTGATGCTCATTCTCGACTCTCGAGTGGCGGGAGAAACTGGTTGTGCCTTCTCGAAGCCTTTTGGTGTTGCAGAAACTGGCTGGCTATGGCGACTAGGGTTTGAAGTCGAGTTCTGGGGAAGTACTCAGCGGTGACGGCTGCGCAGTGTCTTCTTCTCTCAGTTTTCCTCTTTTTCATTTTGAACTTTGTACTCAGTGGTACTGGGTCGCGATTGGCAATGGCGGGGCCAGCAGGCGCGGGGGGTGGGAGCGGGCAGAAGCGGGGGCGGCCTGGAGCGGCCAACGCCGGCACTAATTCTAACAATGCGGTGCAATTTGAGAATCCGAGTGCTGGAGCGGTGCATCAGCCTTCGCCTGGGCCCAACCTCGGTCCCGCACTTCAAGTAATCCCCAATTTTGCCGATCAGCATTCCAAGAGGATTGTTATGGCACTTCAGAGCGGATTAAAGGGAGAGCTCGCGTGGGCGATCAACGCGTTGACGCTGTTGAGTTTCAAGGAGAAGGATGACACGCGAAAGGATGCGACGCCGCTGTCGAAAGTCCCGGGGTTGCTTGATTCGCTTCTGCATGTGATCAGTGAGTGGCGGGATATAGCTCAAGAACGGGTATTTGCGAAGTTGTCCAGGCCTCGCTTGCTAGGAGCTGATCAGCCGTACACGGGGTTTGGCCTTGAGTATGAAATAGTCACTCCTGATGATGCATTGGTGCATATCAGGGGAGCGGCAGAGAAGAATTCTGAAGGGGAGGAGGCGGAGGAAGCGAAAGAGGGGTGGTGCTGGGACGAGGAAGGGCTTTTCAATCTTGATGAAATTGGTCGGAATGAGAAACAGATATGTGCAGTGGCGGTTTCGAATGTGCTGCGCAACTTGTCGTTTATGCCTGAGAATGAAGCGGCGATAGCACAGCACCGCCAGTGTTTAGAAACTTTGATTACAGTCTTGGAAGATCATGAGATGGAGGACGAGGAGTTGGTGACGAATTCGGTGGAGACGCTTTTAAATTTAGCACCTTTTTTGTGTTTCAAGAATTTTATGAACAATGGGAGTAGCAAAGGAAGCAATTCGGGGAGCACGATGTCGGAGAAGAGAGTGGTTGATGCTATTCTGATGATGTTGTTCTCTCCTGTAGTTCCCTGGCATTGCTCCGCAGCCGAGCTTCTTGGACGGCTCGTTGTGAATCCTGACAACGAACCTTCTCTCTTGCCTTCGGTCTCCCAGATCTTTCCTCGTTTGGTAGAGCTTTTAAGTGCTGATGCCTCCGGTGATGCTGTGGCCGCATCTGTGGCAGCATTACACAACTTTGCTGAGATCAACACCGACTGCCGGTTGCGTCTCGCGAGCGAGCGTTGGGCTGTGGGAAGACTGCTGAGAGTGGTAAGTTCAGGGAGAGACCACCCGCAGGAAATTTGTCGAAAGGCAGCCCTAACCCTGGAGAGCTTGGCGTCTGAGCCTCAAAATAGAGCCGTAATGTTCTCCTTCGAGAGCCAAATAGCTGAGCTGGCCGTCGTGGACCTGCGAATGTCGGATGTTTTTGCCCGCATTCTTTGGGAGCTCAGTTCAGGTATCAGCTCCAAGATGGGATCCCTTCGAGGAGTTTGGGGCTCCTCGTAACGCTCATGTCGTTTGTAGCTGCTGTGGCTACACGTTGCGGATGATGTACAGATATGCTATTTGAATGACGCTTCAGCTTTCGATACACGCTACCGAGTGCATCCATCATTGTAGGAGACCTTCGAGAATTCATTGACAATTCAAAGACTTCCTTCTGGAACAGGTGTTTGCACTACAGGTGGCACCGTCTTTGGAATGCCCGACATCTAAGTTTCAAGAGAATTAATATTTTCCTTTTTCAAGTGTGCTCATCTCTGAGTTAACTGGGATCAGATTACTGCATATCGGATATATTGGATGGATCGTCATATTACGAACTGTTCATTCAAGCTGGATTTCCCTTGTGAATTGGGAACCTTTCAACGGCAACGTATTAGTGCTATTTGCAAGAAGTTATCAAGCATTGGTGCTTTCTCTTACCTAGCTAAAGACCTGTTTCAAGTATTAACTGATTTGTACTCATAGTCTTAATCCTAGTACTATTATAATTCATATTTACCTGTCTGATTTTTTATTTTTATCGGTGAACCAGTATATGAGTTGCCACTCACACTGGTAAAAATTTCTCAATAGGTACTAAAGGAATTAGCGAATTTAATCATTGATAACCTGAGGTGTGCTTGCAGGTGGGAGGAAATGGTCGGACTGGTTTATTGAAGCCCTAGTTGAAGCTGTGTGCAAGTGGCAGGGATGTCCTCACCGATCGTGTGAAAATGTTGCTGGCGACTTCACTAACAGGCATGGATAACGAACATTGAGTTCTCTAACATCGTGCTATACTTTGGTTGCACATTTGGAAATTTCACGTGTCGAACCATCCTGGCGAGCATATAGATCCTTGAGTGCTGCCATCCTAAGCGTTGTATCTCAACTGTAAGGATATCATGTGGGAAAACAACGCGGGTACTTTGAATCACAGGGAAGTACGAGATTAGTATCTCTCTTCTGAAACCTCAATCGTCACCTTGAGAACAAATGTTAAAATATGCTTGCCTGACAATGTGTTCAGACGTCTTTACCTGCTGTCCCTCATATCTCGCTCATCCAATCTCTCCCACTGTTTTTTCTGAAGATATAATCTTTCCAATGATATCTCGACTGAATGTTAATAACTTCTAACTTAGCGGGACCTTGAAGGAATTTCGTTCGTGCAGGGGGGAGGATGCTGATATTCGCGCCTTTAGGGAACAGGCAACGCCGTCTATCAACAGGAGAATCCACTGGGTTGCTTGCTCCACCACCTTCATGAGTGCACATCGCCACTCTCAATCGAGGCATTGGTTTTACCCTCGAAAATCATCTGGAAATGAATTGCAATACAATATAATGTGTGCGCCTTCACGAAAATTGTGTCTTCCAGGCTCGAAGTGGAATGATTTTCTTGGGGGTGGAGATACCCGTGAAACTCTTCGTCCTGGGTAGGTTCTCTTGAAATGTTTTCTCTTCATTGTTGCTTAGAAATTGTTGCTTTGCAAGATGGACTTCTTGAGTCCACTGTTGAACAGTTGAATCGTGGTTCTTTTGCAAGCTCTTTTACCCTGAAAGGATGAGACATATCACCAAGGTACTTGGCCAAAAATATCTGATTTTTTGACCTATAGGTGCATTTTTCATTTTTACAGCAATCTTGAAAGTCATTCATCAGTTTTTGACCTCGATTGTCCTTTGAGGCTTAACCCCTAAGCACCCTAGGGGACCAATAGTGTCCTCACATAGAAGTACAATTTGAATTGTTGTAACTTTTGCATTTGATTTTTGAATTTAGTAAAATCTAGTTGGAGATCTGTGTCCTTTTCTAGTCCTTTTCTAGTTTGTGGTAAAATTTTCAGAACAATCCAAGATGTATTGGGGTTTTTTTGAAGTCATTTGAAGTTCATAGATTCAATTTGAGTTTATCAAATTGGATTTTGATGGCTCTAACTTTGGGGTCTTGTATTTCCTTCATCCAATATTTATTTTCAATAAAATTTGTTGGGTTATGGGCCCCTTGAAGTTTGATCATTGTGATAAATTTTCATGTCAATTTAAGTTGTTTTGAATGTTTGAGAGCAAATCAAAGTTCAAAATCTAGACATTTTTGGATTATAGTGAACTTTGGTAGTAGGTGGCTTGTTTCTTCTTCTTAGAATGTTTGTTTTTAATAAAAAAATTGGAAAAGTTGCACATACTAGTCTAGTTTGTGTGGTTAAAATTTAATATTGAAAAGTTATAGGTCATTGAGAAGCATGTTAGTAGGTCTATTTTTTTGCAACTTTTTTTGCTATTTTTTGACATTTCGAAGCTATTTTGCGAACATAATGAATCTATTGAATGATATTTTTTTTATGGATGTGTTTGTATGTTGGTTTTAAAGCACTTCATAGTTTCAAGTTTTCTTCAATTGTATAGGTTTAAAAATTGAATTTCACCTCCGAATGTGTTGCTAGGAAATTTTAAGCATCCTTTTTCATCACTATAATAATATAATCTTGCAGTCTATGTGATTAAATGATTCCAAATTTGATTCACATCATCTACAACACATATACTATAAGATTGTATGGTTGAGATTTTTATACTTTAGTGACATCTAGGTTTATGTTTTTAGGCCTAAAAAGACCATGGACATACCATAAAAGGATGAATCCATGACTTCTTTTTCAAAACTCAAAGTTTTTCTATAAATATGTTTTCACTTTGCATTTACACAAATATTCAAATATTTTTGTGAAAATTTGTTCCGCTTTAGAATATGCAATGTTGATTATTAATTTGCATTAATTTGCATTTTTAGAAGCTTGCATGTCCAATGTATTATTCAAGAATGTCTTAAAAATGCATTCATATCCCTACAATAATTACATGTAATATGTGAAGGGTTCCAAATTGATAAATTGTTTTCCTATGTATTTGATTTGAGACAAGTTATAGCCTCATTAGGTTTAGAAAGCCACTTCTGCCTAAAATCTCAAAATAAAAACCTTATGCCCTCAGATTCACTTCCAAATTTACTTGAAGGAACTTTACAAACCCTAGTCAAATTAGAGGCTCTACATTCAATATTTGAAGGCAAAACAAAGAGCCAAATTTTTTTTTTCCCAAAAAAGGTATATTGAGCTAGACCTTTGAAATTTCTATTAAATCTTACAGATATTAGGGGGCATATTTTCAATAAAAGAGAACCCAAAAAATAAGTTAAAAGTTTCTTTAAAAAAAAGAAACCTTGAAACTATGACCTCCCAAGTCCTACTTAGATCTATCTAGGGATTGGTTTTAGAATTTAGGATACATAAGTTTATGAAGCTATCGTAGCTTCCTAGCAGCTTAGTCAAAAAAATAATAATTAAAAAGGTGCCTAAATTTTTGAAATTTTTTTGACCTAGTTTGCCCAAATAAAAAATAAATATAATAAAAGATTGTTTAACTTATAGAAATTTAACTTATATGTATTGCAATCTAATAAATTAGCATTTGCCTTCAATCTTCCATAGATCTCTTATTTATCAATGATTCCAAACATACATTACAAATTTTTTTGCCTTGCCATTTTGATTGTTCTTAATCCCTAAAGGACCAAGGCCTTTTTTCTGCCAAAAAGTAATCAAAACTACCATTTCTATAGCAAAGAGTAAAAAAATATTGAAAACTATTTTTTTTCACATCTAACTATAGGATTTTACACCTAACTAGTATGAGAATGTGTGGAAAAAATTTCAAAAATTTTGATTGCACAAATTGCAAGATATTTGCATTTAAAGTGAAAAAAACAAGTTTTTTAGTACATTGCTAGACTGGATTATTTAACTTTGAACCTTCTTAAATTAAATTTTTTGCACTACAAAGTTTTGAGCTTTAAATATTTATTGTGGGAAATTGAATTGAGAGTTTAGAAAAAAAATTCAAAAAAATTCAATTTTTATTCTTTAAAATTCATTAAATAGAAGTAGGTATGAAATAGAAGGAAGGTCTAAATTATTAATAGCTCTAAAATAGAATTGAAACACACTAATCATAGAGGTGAGATTATTCTAGAAAAAAAAATTAAACTATGTGGAACTTCTTTTCTTGAAAAATTGTAAAAATTGCATTCAAAAATGAATCGTAAATAATATTTTTTCAAAAAAATGCTCTAATTGCCCAAAAAACAAGATTGTCCACAATTTTCTCATAGCAAATCCAAATGGAATGAATCAAAGCCCTCCATGAAGAAAAATATATAATCTATGAGAAAAAAGATTTTTTTTTAAATCAAATTTTGAATTTTTTTTTGGTTGCCCCTTTTCCTTTGATTTGAGCTTAGATGGGCTTAACTTTTGTTCCTAGACACTGATTGAAAAAAATATATATTCCCATGAAGATAATCATTTTTTCTATCTTCAAAAAAAGTTTCAAAAAATCATGACAAAAATTCAGCCTATAGGTGCCTGCCCAAAATCCCATTTGTCCTCTAAAAGAACAGTGGTCCTTTTAGGAGTTAAGCATAATCTCTTACACGCAACAAACCTTGACATTTAACAAAACCCTTATACAAGGTAAGAGAGTTTAGGATTTGAAGGTCAGGAAAAGGGTTTAGATGAATGCGATTGCTCTAGGTGAAAGTAGTAGCAACCATCCAAATATTGTAAGAACAACTTGGATGAATGTCTAATTTAGTCTTAATTATATTTTTAAACTGTCCAATTTTAATATGTTTTGGATTGTCTAACTATTATTTTTACTTTAATTAATTATTAGACAAAAAGTTGCCTAAGCTGCTAGAAAGTTATGGTATCCAAATTTTAACAATTACCATTTCTATTCGATAAAGCCGAACATAATGTTTCAAAGATAAAATTCAAGGAAAGCGAACGATGTAATTATAGAACACATAAATCCAATCGTATATAATAAAAACACATGATTAGAGGACATATATGATATGTCAATCTAATGGATCATAATAGATAGTGCACAAGAAGTCCTTACTATTACATGTATCTAGCGATTTTCCATCCTTGAATATTGATCCATCTATAAACTCTAAAATATTTAAGGGATAAATGGATCACTATGTACTTTCAACATTTTTATGTCAAAAATTCTTCTAGCACAACAATATGACACGAGGAGCTACGGAAAATTGTGACTGTGCCACCTATTGTAAAAAATGATCATGCACCTATTTTAATCTAAAAAAAAGAATTACAAACAAATTTTATATTCATTGCATGAGCCCTCATCCAATTGAAGACCTTAGCAATAGATGTGGTGCAATCTAGAACAATGTCACTTACATTAGTGGTCACCCTAATGAACAACCTTAAGAATTGTGGGTCCTTTTGCAACGCACTTTGCCAATGGCTTATTGCCATTCATTGCCAAATTGCCTTGTTTGGTGAAATTCATAAGAATGTTGTTGCAAATGATGTCCATCTCTACTTTTTCCATCATCGGAGATTGTTGGAACTTGGAAGAAAATTTGAAAGTTTCTTTCTTTCCAAGATCTTTCAATATAAAGGTAATTCCAAAATTTTGCCTCCATCTATCTAATCTAAATATGAAAAGTTACAAAAACGCAATGAAATTGAACACATTTTTTAAAGAATAGAAATGCAAAAAAGAACTCACCGTGATAGATAGATTAACCCTTAAACGCCAACGAGGACCATTAGGAAAAATTTCAGCCCTCCAGAAGGCCGCTAAGGAATTGATTTACGGGACCCCTTTGGTGCAATTTTAGAATGAATAAAAAAATATATTTTTTTTTTAAATATATTTTTTTGAAAAAAAAATATTTAAAAAATATTTAAAAAATATTTAAAAATATTTAAAAAATAAAAATAATAATATAAATCTGACGTGGCACTACTAGTGCCACGTCAGCAACCAATTTTTAAATATTAAAAAATAATTTTTTATTTGGGTTTTTTTCCGTAATTGCACCAGACGAGTGCCAAACTCGCAGCCTTCTGGAGGGCTGAAATTTTTCCTAATGATTTTTTGTCCAATGGATGACAAAGAATCGACCTTCTTCTTGTCTTTCATTTTTTTCTTTGCCTTCACCTTCTTCTTTTAAGTTGCCTTCAACTTCCTCCCTACTTCTTTAGTCATTGCCTTCTCTTGGTATTCCTTTAATTTTTCCAACTTCTTATCGACAATAATGTGTTCAACCATTGCTTTTTTATTTGTCTCATTATCTACATAATCCACATACCATCTCCCTCCCATGAGATGAACCACTGTCCATGTGTGTAATAGGTTGGGCAAGTATACACAATTTAGGGATGACCAATCAAGCCACGTCACTAAAAACAGAGATAGATTTGCTCTTGCAATAGCCTTCTTGACCAAAAACTTGTGCTCAAAGTATCTACAAAATCAGAAACAAAAATAATTATTGCTTGATATTACACCGTAGTATAAATGCAACAAAAATGATAGATATAAACTCATCCAAATAAAAACTCTTCATGATTTGCACAGATCCGTCAAATATGGCGAAGTTATCTAATGTCATGAAGTACCCACTACCTTTTAATCCCTAACTACCCAAGGCACCAAATTTTGGTGTTTCAAAAACTTTGAAGTTAAATAAAATCCAACTAGATTGCTATTTTTAGTAGTTTATATTTTTGGAGAACTCTTTTGGAAGTCTAGTTTCAGGATCAAAAAGTCAATCTTAAAAATGAAGAATTATGATTTTTTTATTCAAAATTTTGTGCAAGGATACCCATTGCAATCTTGACTTCCTGTAGTGTTGAGGGCTCTTGGAAATGAGCCTCAAATACACTAGATCTTGGAGAAAAAATCCTATTAGAAATTCATTTTAAAAAGTTTTAGAATAGATTTTCTTAAACCGTAAATTGATTGGGGTTGTGCATACTAGGCCTTATAACCTCATATTTTTTTAGTGACCAACTGTTTAGAGTGGACTTGCAAAAAGAGAATTGAAAAAAATTTATAGTTTTAACATCTTCATAATCAAACATCATAATCTTTCAATTTGTAAGTGATATTGTTATGTTTTCTTTTCCTATGTGATCTCTAGCATGTCTAGTTTGAATTTGTACAATAACAATTCTAAAAAAAATTGGTACAACTTATGAAAATGTTCATTTTTGTGTAATTCACAGCAAATTTCAAGAAGCTCCAAACAAGCCTTGGGTATTTAGGGGTTAATGATGTACCAAAGCCGTGATCCTAAATCTTCACTCTCCATCCTTCCAAATATAATTTTCCAAGGCATCTATAAATTTTGTCTATTAGGTTGCTTTTAAAGGGTTTTATATTAATGGTCATTTGAGGTTTTTTGTATCTATTCAAAATCCTTTTGGATGCACTTTCAATGATAATAAATTCAAGTTCTAATTATAAACCGGTGAATAGTTAAAAATTTATTGGGGGTGCCATAATGCCTAGATGCATTCAAGATGATTTAAGCTTAAGGTAGACCAATCCAATTCTGTTCACTCTCAGGGAGTTTACTTACAGTGTCCATTAAAAATCATGTGTGGACAAAATTTTGGACCCCCTATTTATTTTTTGAATTTTAAATAAAAATAAGAAATAAAAATACGAATAGATTTTTGTACTTTGAAAGTTTATGTTTTGAATTATTGATATTTTTATTTGTTAATAATTATTAGTTACAAAATTTTGAAGTAAAAAGATACACTTTAGAACTGAAAAATAACTTTCACACCCCTATATTATATAAGAAAAAATTGTCTAAAAAATGAACAAAAAATTCCTTAAAATAATTTTCTATTGAAAGCTCATTTTGAATTAAATATTGATTTAATGGTCATCTAAATGTGTTCTCTATAATTATTTGAGTTGAAAAACATGCCATTTTAGTTCATTTTCAACCTCTTCTAGAAATCATTGCATATTTTATTTGAGTTGTAAATTTTGGCAATAGAAACCTACGGTCATTATTAAACAATGCTCAAAATTTTAGGTTGAAATTATAGTTTATTAGAAACCACTTGTTTGCACGTGGTTTGTTGTAGTAGAACTAAGTGCACCCCCCAAGCGTTCATTGCCTAATTCAACCCCCTAATTTTGGCCCCAATTCCATCTAGAAAAACATCCAAAATCCATTCATTTTTCTGGCAAAATTAGTGCATTAACCCCTAAAGGACTAAGGCCTTTTTTCTTCTTGCCAAAAAAACTCAAAATTGCAATTTCTATTGCAAAGAATAAAAGAAATTGAAAATTATATTTTTTGCACATATAATTAGAGGATCTTACATCTAACTAGTATAAAAATGTACAAAATAAATATCAAAATTTATGACCACACAAATTGTAAGATATTTTGTGTTTAAAGTGAAAAAAACAAGATTATTTTTTGCACATTGCAGGGCTAGATTATTTGACTTTGAACCTTCTTCTTAACTTAAACTTTTTCTCTACATAATTTTGAAGTTTAAATCTTTATGGTGAGTAATGGAGTTGAGAGTCTTGGAAAAAAGAAATCCATAAAAACTTAGCTTTCAATCTTTTAAAAAATTGTTAAGTAGAAGTAGGTACAAGATAGAAGGAAAATCTAAATTATTAATATCTCTAAGATGGAACTGAAATGCACTAATCCCAGTTGTGAGATTGTTCTAGCAAGAATACTAAACCATGTGGAACTAATTTTTTTTTAAAGTTGTAAAAATTGCATTAAAAAAATCAAGAATGAATCCTATAAGTTATATTTTCAAGAAGATCCTTAGATTGTCTAAAAAACAAGATTGCCTATAAATTTCACATCACTTATCCAAATGAAATGAATAAAAGCTTTACATGTAGATAAAAATATAATATATGAGAAAAAATAATTTAATTAAAAAACAATAATAATAATTTAGATTATTTTTATTACTCAGTGTTTACTGTTTTGAGCTTATTTAGGCATAACTTTTGTTTCTGGACACCAATTGGAAAAAATATATTTCCATAAAGACAATCATTTTTTCTATTTTAAAAAAAAGTTTAAAAAAAATCATGACAAAAATTGAGAACATAGGTACCTACCCAAAATGCAATTTGTTCCCTTAAGAAACAATGGTCCTTTAGGGATTTACTTAATACCTACAAATAGTAATCAATGTTTTTTAATTGGGCATTTAAACGCCTAATTCCACCATAATTTCAAGCATAGCACCGGGCCTTTAGAAAATTACTAGATAAAAATGGCATGCACATGCCAGAAGTGCACCATCATACAATGAGCACATGCCATATTTGAATCAAAACTAGCCAACCCATGTCCATTTGGGGCCAGACATAGTCTGCCACTTGCACCCCTATAAACTTGAACATCGCCAAGTGTCAACCATCTGAATGCTAATAGATTGCCCTTGTAGCCAACATCTCTTCTTTAATGATGAATGAGTGCCAAGTACAACAAACCGTTAATCACTATTTTTGCCAATCCTTTGCATACTTACACATTTTGCATTGAGATTTATATAGTTGTGCCTTGTATACTTTCACAAGTTATTGTAGTGTCACTATTTTACTGTAGAAAAACAATAATGTGCCACAATTTGAGTCCCAATTTTTTTGTGCAATGCCAAGACCAACTCCAAATGTCTTTTAATAGTGCCATTTGTTCCACTCTTGGATATTATGAATGTCGCCAAATGAGTACCACAACTTTATTTCTATAGCCACATTTTTCGCATTAAAAAATTTGCATGTAGCCTACCTTAAACCAAAGATTTTGGATTTTATGCATCTATGCAGATTCAAGAGAAACAAAAAAAAAAGACTGATAGTAATGTGACAATTCTTGATTGGTGAGTACTTAAGTGCTAAGAGATACACGGAAAGGCGGGTACAGGTTGTTTATGGGGCATTTATGGCTCCAATCTGTGGGCAATTTTATAATTTCAAAACAAATTACTTTAGAAATTTATAGAAATTCTAATTTTAATCGAAATATTATTATTCCACTTGGATTTTATTTGTGAAACAAGTACACACCTTTGAAAAATATGTGCCTCTCTTAGAATTGGCCCCAAGATATCTAGATTGCAAATCAAGATGGTAATAGGCTTGTCTACTTTAGTTTAACCCTGGAAGAACGGATTGGTGACTGTGGAAATCATCCATTTGGGTACCATGTGAATGATTAGTTTAAGCAAATCTAAAAGCATTCATTGAAAGTCACACTATTGTAGAAGACCTCCCCATTTAGCACAAAATTCTAGAGATAAATAGTTGCACTTGCAATCCTAATAGTAGGACATAAGTGCAACTAATCATCCTTGAAATTTTGTTGTAAAAAGGAGAGGACTATAGAAGTTTGACTTCCAATGAGTGTTTTTTCTATTCTTAAGCCAATGATTCACACAATAATGAAAGGGGATGATTTCCAAGGTCACATGTTCATCCTCTAACCCTTAAACGACAAGCCAGTCACCAAGGAAATAATTTGTTTTGATACAATATAAATTGTTAGCTTAAAAAAAATGCAAAAGCACTCACTGGAAGTCAAAATACTATAGAAGACCTTCCCTTGTCACACAAAATTTGGAGGATGAATAGTTGCACTTTTGTTCTTCACGGAGAAATTCTTTGTCATTCATCGGCCAAAAAACATCCTCCGCGGCATTTATAGGTTAAGGGTTAATTAAATTTGCATGACCAGAGGGAATGGCGGAGTAGGTAGAAGCCAAATATCTGCAACAAGTCTGCCACAGACTGACAGACTCCGATCACATTAATATTCAAGTCAAGATTTGAAGGTCTGCGGACTTCTGCAAACTCCGTCTCTCTCTCTCTGCTTTTGCAGCTTTTCCAGTCGGGTGCTTTGTGTGAAGGCGGCACGTTGCTATTGTCTACTGTAGTCTAGTCAAGAATTGAAAACAATCTCACTTGTTTGTGTCCAAAAAAAAAAAAAAAGGCAATGGAATTCCGTTTCATTTGATTAAAAAAAACAAAAACAAAAACATAATCTCACTCTGAACTGTACGTTATGATTCGAGGTTGCAGTGCATGTGAAAATCGTTGATTGCGGAATTGTGAGATTTTTATTTTCCTATTTTTTATCAATGTTTGAAACAACTGATTCACATGTTCGTACTAAGGTAGGTACATCCAAAACCGCCACTTTTTGCTACCGAGCCTAGTTACTAATATTATACTGGTCAAATTTTTCATATGTTATTTTAGGCAAGTGAAAGGAGGTTCCAACGCACCAGAGAACATGGCATTTGGATAATTTATGCAAAAGTTATTAAGGAACAAAGTTTGGTTCTAAAAGCGTTTCTTCCACATAGACACATAACTGGTTTTGGAGATGTACACATGGTGTAGATGGCGATTTAAGGTCAGTGGCACATTTAGGTGCACCTACCTTAAGGCGTGACCATCCATAACTGACTGAATAAGTAACTGTGGACATGATGTAGAGTATAGTGAGGCAAAGGAAACATTTCCACAGGTGCAGAGATAGAAATGAGGAAGATTGCCGGAAGTTTTGTAATTTTATCAGTTTAAGTGAATTTACAGTGCATTTTAGAAGGCAAAAGTTGCGTTGGACCCATGTTCAGTGTGTAGACTATTTCAAAACCGCTCATTTAAGAGACTACTTCTTGTTCATTTTGGCACTCCAAACCAAGCACAAACCAAGCAGATGTGTCATGAAAAAAATGGAGGAATTGATGGTTGGAAGTCAAGAATTTATGTTTGGAAATTAGTCCCAGACTCTCTTGCATTTTTGCCCCCCTACTGCCTACCAATGGGGTGCTGGTTGGTGATGGGTAATTCTATTTTATTGCAATTGTGCAGTGAATTACTAGAAATTTGCTCAGCATGTAAGGTAAAACAACCCATTGTGGTCAAAATTAGGAGTTTGGCCTCATGCCATTTCTGAAAATTTTCAATTTTTTTCCCACATAAAGACAAGTGTGGGAAAGAGTAAAAACAATTGAAATTATATTTTCCAAAAAATTATGAATTTGCTATGAATTTTTGAAGTGTTTAGTGCACCATGGCCCGAAAAAGAGTCTTTAGACTACTCCAGAACCAAAAAATCTAGATTCATAATGCTCATCTTACTCACCTAAAGCAATCACAGTATTTTCTAACATGGAAGGTCTAAAAAGTCAATTCTTGTAATGAATTCACACTAAAAAGCTAGTTACTAATCACTCCATTACTGTCATGTAAGACATTAATTGTGGTCCAATTTTCACATATTAGAAAAAATTATAATGGGATAATTCCCTAAGTGTCCATTATGGGGTCATCTGACCATAATGGATTGTTCTACCTTAAGTTATACTAGGACATCTTTAATCTCATCCTCAATTGAAGGCATTAGAACAAAATTTAAGCTTCAAAGAGACCATTAAGAAAAGGTTCTCCAAGTTATGAACAAGCATAGTGCTGGTTTGATTACTTAATAATAATAAATTTAAATGAATTTTAAAATTTTAAAATAAGTAACAAATAATAATAAAATAATCACAATTTGATGTGGCACTAATAGTACTACATCAAATTGTCAAAAATTTGTAATTTTGGATTTAATTTAAAAATTAAAATTAAATCATTTTTAATGTTTTTTAATGTATTTGTTAAACTGTCCTGCGCCATGCAGTCCCTATTGTTTGCTATAAATCAATAAATTAATTTTTAATTTTTTTTTCCGAACATCGTCTTCTTTGTTGAAGAACTGACAATCCTTTCCAAGGCTCAGATTTTTGTAATGGACATTCTAAAATATCCTATATATGGGCTTCCTAGAGTATCAATGCTTATAGTACTATCCTATTCTTATATTCAACTATTTGATATGTAATGTTATTGTCTTTGAAGTAGAGTCAAGCATACGAAGATCCATTCGTCATTGAGACACTTACCTACATAGTCAATACTTCATTAAATTTACAACTAACTATACATTCTTAAAAGTACAAAAGAAAGACAAAAGATATTAAGTTTTGAGGCATTTCAAACAAATAGAAGCAATAGTAAATAAATTTAGAAATAATAAATTAAAAATCATAGTTGGAAGGTTCCAGAAGTTGTTTTAAATCAATCACCATTCACCAATCTACCACCAATTTAATATTGATGCGTTCTCAATCTATAAGATGCTTTGCTTGATTTGAGGTACTTCAAGTTCTAGAGAATGGTTTAGAGCCAAAGAAGTGTTTTGGGATGTTGATGATCAAGTATAGTACATTCCTTAAAAAATTTAGGACTAAAATTTGCTTAATAAGGGATAAACAAATAGTAGGACAATTGCCTACACTTCAAATTATAATACATCTTTCTCCCTTTTTAGTGGAAAATTGACTTAGCCAAAAACGTCCAAGTAAAAAATTGGATTATCTTGTCCACATCTCTAGCCTTAGTGAGTCATATTAAGAGGATTAGAGTGCATTGAGAAGACCTCAAGGTAACAAATATTCCATCATTGCCATTTTATTTCTTACATCAAGTGTACATTTTGGTGAAACACTATTCATATGCCAAGTCCAATTTTGACCATCCATGTATGCCTTTCTTGAGTTGGTTGGTCAAAGGCTAAGGTTACTATTCACAAAGCTTTTGTTTTTTGTGTCCTTTAAAAAGGATGGTGTAAAATTAAAATAACAAGGGGGAAAACAATCAGTTTGACATGAAGCTCTTGTTCCATCTTAGCTCTTCAATCATCCCCAAAGTATAGATTTAACTCTTCATGCTGGAGCACGAGGAAGGGAGGTTGTTCCTCCACTTGTTCCTGACAAGGATACCCAAGGTGTATAATTCTTGGGCCTTGTGCTAGGTTGCCTTGTTTGATTCATTGTCAGTCCAATTGCAACCCTCAATGGCCGTATGTTTCAAAAAATATTTAAAATAAAAGTATAGATTTAGACATTCAAAATTCAACGAAACTATTTGACAATTATCAGTTCAAGAATCATATCTAAACCCTAAGATCCAACAAAACGTACAAACTTGGACATCCGTGATCTTGGGTATTGCTCCGTCTTGAAGATATGCACAAGGAGTGACCTTTGATATGCCAATCAACAAGTTGGTGGTAAAAGCAGTTCACAAAAAATAGTCTTCGGGAGGCATTGAAAGAAAGAAGCTTATGAAACAGTTTGGAAAATCCCTGCTTCTCTTTGGCTCCTGCTTTACCGGGCTGTATGGTAACGTTAACCGATTCACGTCGTGAGCCAGTTTTCCATTAGATCCACACAGAACAAACAAAACAGCCCCAATATTTTAAAATTTTGAATAAATGTTTTTAGGTATTCTAATCAGAGATAGAATAGTGTATGCAAAACTGCAAATGTACTGTACTGCCCGGCACGACGGAAAATTCTCCTACAACTAAACTTAGATATACCTGCCGTTCGAAAGTCGGCAACTGGGAGTGACGTACTGATTTGGGTGGACTTGACCCCAGAGACTACGCAAGAGCTAGGAGCGAGTCTGATCGATGAGTAAGCTTAACCGTACGTCCGACGTCGGTTACCGTTGCAATTAATTAAGCTAAGCATCGGCCGCGTTCATTTCGATACCAGAATCAGAAGATCATTGCAGACAAGGAGGAGTGTACGTACGTAGCGAGCTTCGTTAAATGGGACAAATTCTTACCAACCTACAAGATCATATGGTCAGGCATTGTGAATTATTTGGATTTCTCGTAATGGCAAAAGTGTTTGCCAGGTCACGAGGTATGGTCACAAGGTAACAACCCTGGGAAGCACGGACGCGCGACACAGATCAAAGCGCACATTGGAATGCGTCATCATCCCCATCAGTGAATAAAATAAGGATTGAGGAGGGTCGTGCGACACGCTCCCTGACGACCCTTGCAGGCGCCTTGCTGGCGCTCGGAAGTTTTTTTTAACTGTTGGAGTGGCTGCCCAGGGTATTTCGCCCGTCTGCTTGTGGCGACTGCCCGTTTCTAGCATCGAGCAGCAACTGGCGACACTTGTCATGCTGCGGTTTCAGAAATGGCGAATCTGCAAAAAAAATTTGAACACAAATAAAAACTGAAAGTATTACCCAGGGGAGTTGAACCCCGGCCGTTATGGCCTTGCCCAACGCAATGGGTAATCCCACCCACCCCCAACCCAGTTAGTGAAAATGATTAAGAACTTTGAATCCCAAACTTGCCAACTTAATGGAAACAGAGTTTACAGATCTGTTCCCCGTCGTAGTCGTTCCTCCCGCCACGAAGTAATGGCCTTGTGCACAGGGAAAGTACTGAGAGTGAAGAATTCCTGTGAAAAGATTTTGACACACGTATCCACATGGCCATCCAAGCGGTTTCGTAACTTAGACTTCATAAAACTCAAAGTTGAAAAGGTCCGTTCATCTGCAACACTCCCAAGAACCGCACATGCTGCAATTTCCACCAACTTTATGAACTCAGAGAGCCGGTTGAGCATGAGTGCATTTTGAGAAATGCGGATCCATACCTTTGTGAACGGATTCTGTTCAATCGGTTCCTCCATGCTTGGTTTTGCATGGGCTTTCATTGTCAACTTGAAGAGTGACATTTGCAATGTGAGCAGTCTCCCGTCTATCACAGGGTCCACCTGCTGTTGCTTGGACTCATCGTCATTGCCACAGTCAACCTGCCGCACAATGCAGAAATGCGACTTGATAGTGGCAACATGCAAGGGGAACAAGTCCTCCACATTGGCTTGCAACCAGTACTGAGGGAAAACCATTTCCAATGCCGTCATCAATTCAACCTCTGGGAAACGGCCATCGAGTTCCAAAGTAAGCATTTCGGCTGCATCCCTGCATTGTGCCTTCACGGAAGAAATGATGGCAGCCAGGTCCTGCTTGTTAACTGGCAGTTGTTTCCCAGTGATAGGGCAGATTGAGTGCGCCGGGTATGTATGCCCTGCAATTCGAAATGCCAAAGTCTCCCCACCCGTATTCAAGTCAGTAATCCGCTCTTGAGAAATGCAGTAGGACTTATCGTGGACCACATCGTAGAACATTTGGAAATGCTGCTGCTGCCACGCAGAGTCCCTGTCGCTGTACATGGCGTACAACTCAGCCTGGCATATTTTAACTGCCGCCACATAGTCACTGATGAACACATGCTCAGACTGTGCAAACTTCATCAAGCTGTTGATGGACTCAAGCAACGGCAAGAGACAAGGGAGTCCAAGCAGTGTACCAACATCACAAAGCAAACCGTAGTTCACCCTCGCTGCTTCTCTCGCAGCTGCCTGCTTCACGCTGAGGTTCGGCTCCTTCACTGCCGCGTCCTCGCACATTTTTGCAATCAGAGTCTTGTATTCGCCCAAGATCCTCCTCAGCGGGTCCAACACAGAAATCCACCAAGTCTTCACATTTCTGAGCATGCGCTGCCCCTCTGTTTCCACTAACTCGGCAAGCTTCTGAAATTCTAAGTTTCGTTTCGGACTATGGCTAAAGTACGTGAACATTGCTTGACACAGAGATTCAACTTTGGAGACAATCGGCAAATCTGAGAGAGGCTCCACGGCCAGATTCGTTCTATGTGCCATGCAGTGCACACCAAAGAGAAAAGGGGCCATGTTCTGCCTCATTTGCACAATCACTCCATTCCTAGACCCTTGAAACACAGACGCACCGTCTGCACCAAAACAGACAAGTCTGCTAGCGATTTCGCAGTGTGAAAGCCCTGTGTGATGAGACAGCATCCCTTCGATGCACCCCCGAATGCTATCAGCCCCATTTCCCTCAACCAATCGACCCAAGGACAGCAGAACGGGAACTCGCTTGAAGCCAACAGACATATACAAATGCAAGGATAACCATGACTGCGAATCCACGGTAGTAACTTCATCTGCGCTCAAAGAAAAGAAACGGGCTTTGGACACAACCTGCTTCGTGTGTGCCGCTAGTGCTTTAGCCAGGTGATCGGCCATATCCCAAGCTACGGGAATGGACCAATGCTTGGCAGGGAAATCTGGGACGAAGAGCAGTTGAAGTAGCTCCCTGAGGTTCTCGAACTGGTTCAATGGCCTGCCTTGCATCAACAGCCAGAGTATGCAGCGGAACTGCACCACCTTCCGTTTGCGCTCCGCAATCGTCCCCTGCGCCACCTGCTGCAAAACTGTATCCCCAGCCTTCCCAAGACGTGCAAAGTATATTTTTTTGTTCTTCATGTGCGCATTAGTGGAAAGAAAGAAATGATCCCCCGCCTTGATTTTCCCAAAGGAAGTAACAACTTTCCTCCTCCCACAATGTTTCCAGAGAGAGTCAAGTTTTGGAACGATCAATTTCTCCCTCCCCTCAACCTCCGTGCAAATCTTGCAGCGTACCTGCCTGATTTTGCCGTCCGTTCCGACCACGCTCTCGGCCCAGGGCATACGCGCGGCCCATGTGTCTTGCCACTGTCGATTTGCCTCGTATCGGGAACGCTTGGAACGAGCAGAATCGTGAGCTGTTGACGCCTCCGCTGTGTTGAGGATGACAACGTCCGCATCTGCTGCAGACGGGGTGATTGCTTTGAACCCTTCACCTGGCGCGTCAAGATCAGAAACCATGTCAGAATCACAAGCATTTGTGGAAGGGGTGCCGAGAAGCACCGGTGACTTCGACTGTGCCTGCGTGAAGGCACACTCAGAAGTTGGTTTAGAAACCACCAGATCCGCCCTCCCCTCGTAAAGAAATTTTTTCATCATAGACTGTTGCGGAGGCATGATGAGAAGTGCACACGAGAATTTATCAAACAACGGAAAGCACGTCGCAACACAGGAACAAAACAAGCGGGTGAAAACTCATCTGTCTAAAACTGCCTGAAAATTCGACATTTTATTTCGAAATCCGTTGCCCTTGCACCGCGAACCTGCAAAACATGAAGAGCACGCAAAAAACAAAGCACTCCACTCCTGCATTGCTAAAATTAAAGCACACATCAATGCATACAACAAATTGCCCATTTGAATTAACAAAGTGCACTCCTACATTGCTAAAATTTGAAGCCTACGTCAATGCAGTGAATGCACAGAGCAATTTTGCAATTCGACCTTCCAAGTTGCAAGTTTAAAGTTCACTGGACCATGCTAAACCCTAAACCCTGCCAAAAACGACAATTCCCGAAGTCTAAACGGAAGAAGCATACAAAACCTAAGACGCACCCTAATCCAAGCAGCAATTAAGAGAACGCCAAAGCAAAATGAATCAAGAACCTGATTTAGTGAAAAGCCTGACTTCTCTCGTGCCTCGAACTTCCCTCCCTCCACAATTCATGTAAACCCATGAAGTCGTAAACCTGCATTTCAACTAAATCGGAATTGCTGCTGCGCATGAGAGATTGGGAGCGAGACAAAAGGAAGTGGGCTCGAACAACAGGCGAATGGCAGCCATCCAGCAACAGCAAACTCTACAATTCCGCAAGACTTCTGGCGCATTTGAGGAAAAAGGGAGGAGCAGGTGGCGACTTGAGGAAGACGCTGGACAGGCTCGCGAGGCGACTGGAGCAGGCCTGGGGCGGCTGACAGGGCACCTGAGCTGGCCCTCAACGTCGACGTCAGGCGAAAACAAAAAAGTCACCTCGCCTTTTTACCATACTGTCATTCGCCAAACCAAATTACAGGGGGTGAACTGGCGAATTTTCGCCAATAATTTATTCACTGATCCCCATCTGTCTAACAAGTTCAATACTAAATTTGAGGGGGGTTGACTCCAGTCTCCGATCCTAGCTAATAAGAGAGGAGATAAAAGGAGATTTTCTGAAACAAGGTACAAATTCCATAGGTCTCTTTTGTTTAGTTGGTGGCTCTGGGGTTGCTTTCTGTTTTTATTTCTGTTGTCCAGGTGTCATGGCTTGGCTGTTGTTTTCTTGGTTCTTTTTAATGCAATGGATCTCCCATTTGTTAGAAATAAAATAAATAAATAAATGGCACAATTCAAGAGCCAAAAAACTGTGACAAATATGTACTGCACACAAGGTCTAAAATCAGCGACATGTAACTACGGATGTCTGTTTCAGAGCGGCCGTGCACCAAGTAACGCCAAATTTGTAATTGTAGCACGCAATTCGGGACGTAATATTAGTTTTTTGGAAACGACTGCAACACTTTATTCCACAGCAAATGAAAAGAAACAAAAAGAGCCAAGCAATCGCTAGAATTGTCGGCAATTACTGATCCCCGACTCTTTGAGCCCGGCGTTACCGGCGACCCGCTTCGATCGACTGGAATTGTCTGCACTGGCCGGTACCTGAATGAGCTGAGCAGGTAGCAGCAGCAAAAGGGAGCGAGCCCCAAAGAATTTCAACACGTTGGGGACTCTCTGGTAATGTTTTATGAAAATCTAGAGTTGAAAACATAGGATACCCACAAATGTCACTAGATTCTCTTTAAATGGACACTGTGGAAGTAAAAAATGATACAATGCCCATTGGTTGCTTCACAGAATTCTTCAACTTTCATTGGTTGCTTCATAGAATTCTTCAACTTCCATTGGTTGCACTTGAAGAGCTTGGTGTGTGTTTTGGGTGAATATATGTGGCTATTTGAGGCCCAAATGTAGGAGGTGGATTTTAGAAAGTGTCACTTTTTTATATTCCTATCTTTATTTTCTTTTGAATGAGAGTACATTGTTGTACATGAGCCATTTGCCATGCACATTTCACTTTTATTTAAGAATTTATTTTGGATTTACTAATTTCCAAAAAAATGAGTGAATTTGGGTGTTTAATAAGTGAGTTGGAAATAGACGCATGGCTTTGAGTTTTTGTTTTAGACACATGTGATTGAAGATGCATATCAAAATTTTCAAGGAAATC
Organism: Antitrichia curtipendula; assembly: GCA_951230915.1. Classification (NCBI taxonomy): domain Eukaryota; kingdom Viridiplantae; phylum Streptophyta; class Bryopsida; order Hypnales; family Leucodontaceae; genus Antitrichia; species Antitrichia curtipendula. The sequence continues at coordinate 40,906,988 of OX579633.1, forward strand.
CAATAGGATATGTTTGCCACATACTATTCACTCTACACTCTCAAAATCAATGAGTCACTTAGCAAGTCGAAGAAGGTTTCATGACCAATGAAATAACAAATTGAATTTTAGTCAAGTGCATGGTAACTATTGGCAATGGAGCTACATATGGCAATATGGTACAAATAGCTTGTGGTATTTAGAAATAAATGTTCTTTTTGCCTAAAGTACCTTTACAAACTAAAAGTTTGAAGTCATAAGAAGAAATTTTCAACCAAATGTTATCTTCAAAAATTGAAAAGATTAAGGAAATTAACCTTATACTTTAATTTTCATTTCTTCGAGAGAAAATGGTGTGGACAACACTTTTGTCCTATTGTGGCAAAGAAATGCACAAATTTTGACTTCTCCAAAATTGTAGCCTAGTTTATTTAGAGAAGAGTTGAAGAAGGTGTGACTACACTTTTGAGGGACCTTTAGCCAATCAATTGAAAAAAAAACCCATTATGAATTGCTCAAGTTTATGAAATATTCTAAAACTGTAGATTGAACACTTTTGTTGTTGTTGACTCTCATTTTACACTACTTTCACAAGTCTTGGCCTACAAGAATTAACCATCCCCAAACAAGCAATGGACCTTCAAAGACTTTCTCTATAATGGCTTTTGGCTTATGGTCTTAAGAGGGCCTAAAGGTCTTTTCAAATGTGATCCTAATTCCTTCATTTTTTTTCATTAGTACAAAACCACCACCCTACATATGCTTCCTAGAAATTTTGTTTACATTTTTTATATTGAATCTTTTAAAAATATATTAGAATTTGCTAATATGTTTTACAAGGGACGAATTCTAATATGCTTTAACATAACAATGTTGAAAAAGACATATTGAAATTCTTGTTTTTCCTTTTCATTGGAATTCTATTAGAGATTATTAAAATTTCTTAAACTTATATAATCTATAAAGGTCCAACCTCCAAAATCACCTTTCTATTGCCTCTTTTGAAAACAATGTACAATTTGTTTTAGAATAATTTTTTTTCTTTGGAATGTTGAATAATATAGAATGATAAATCTCAAAAATTGTGTTCAAATTTTGTATAGTCAAATTCTTTGAAAAATAAAAAAACAAACTAATTTGATAGTAGTAAACAAGATCCAATGGTTAGATTTTAATTTGTTTAACCATATGCAAATATGATTAATTGAGAATATGCATGCCAACTTTCACAAGAATTGAAGCCATACAAAATTAATTTCAAAGACTTTTAATCAATTGAGGTATACTAGGAAAATAAAAATTTCACTTGATCATGCTCATCAACTATTTACTCCAATCAATCACCTTTTGTCCATTTGCATTACTTCCATGGAATATTTTTTCTTAGAATGACTTCTTATTGACTGGATTTCTCTTCCAAGACAATCCAATGAGCATTTCTTATAGTATTTGATTGTACCCAAGGTGGAGTTTTTGTCCAAATCAAAAGTCATTTTTGGTTATAGAAAGATAACTTGACAATTACAAGAGAAAACTTGATAGTTTATCAAGTTATCTTTCCATTTAGACAAGAGTAATTTCTATGAACTTTTTTCTGGAAAATTTTATGATTGCTACCCAACTTTAGACCCATTAAAGCATCAATACAATCATAGAAAAATTTAAATGGGATATTTATATGTACTCATCCATCAAGGCCAATTTTGAAAACAAGAATTCAAGAACTCTACAAAATTCACGAGTTTTTCAAGGAAAGAAACTAGATATGGGTGTGAAACTCAAACTAAATTCATCCCTTTTAGAAGTTAGAAAAAAAGTAGGATAAGTTTTTTTTAATTATCCTAACAATTGAATGTTGAAAACATCATTTTTGGATTTTACCCATTCCTAGTTCTAATATGTCTATATACTTAAACCTAAATTGTAGGTGGTGGTGGATGGTAAGCTTAATGATATCTTGCCAAGTACAAAAACATGACCTGGGAAAAATCAGGTGAATTATTAATATGCATTCACTCATATAAACCTAAATAAAATTAAAATAATCTTTGTAGAGTATGTAGAATCATAAATTAATTCTTGGAATTAAAAATAAATAAAATGACAAATTTTTTATGAAATTTTTTATTTTGGTTGAGTCAACACTATTTAATAAAATTTGAAGAATTTGCAATTACAACTTACAAGGAGTTTTGAAGATTCTAAAAGGTAACCACACCTATAATTGCACAAATAAGCAATTCAGCATGGCTTTCATTATTATATTTTTTTATGGGGTCGTGTTGGTAGTGAAAAAAAATTCTAGATTCTCTTAGAATGCATTTTTTAGACATTGTATGAATAAATTATGAATTGTCAAAGTGCTGAAAATAGGTATTCCTAAAAGCAAACATAGACTCTCATGAATAGTGGGAATACATTTTAGGCAAGAATCTCTAGTGTGAAATTTTAGGTAGCGTGCCATTTTAGGTGTAGTTTTCTTACTTTGAACACTCATAAATTTTGCATTGGAAGTTTGCATGAGATTTTTTTAAGTGCATTGGAATCACCTTGGAAAGTGCAATATGAAGTATGTTAAAAAGAAAATTAGAATTAGAATACTAATTTCTTTTGAGTATTCTCAAGGCAAAAGTTACTTTATCAGCCTTGAAATTAAATGATATAGTGAATGTGATAAATATAGTGTGATTTAATACATGAAAAAATGTTTAATTAGACATTGATTATCAAATAGAGGTTAATATATATTTAACCTATAAAGATTTATTGTCAACAATATTATAACTTTGAAAACATCCATTTTGGTATATGTTTTACACTAATAAAATGAAGTTTTGTGCTTAAATTTTTTGAAAAAATCAAATGATTGAAAGAACTATTATAATTGCAAGTGCCAAGTGTCAATATCCAATTTACACAGTATTTTGTGTTTTTCATCATGATTTTATTTAATATTTTTAAATTAAAAATTAAAAAAATTATATTTTCTACCTAAATTTTATTTATGGTAAAATTTCCAAATTATTCTAATATATATATATTATACATAATATAATTGGTTTTCCACCTTTCATTTTAGAAAACCACATTATTTTATTTTTTCATCAAAATTAATAAAAAATTAACATCAATAAAAATACAATCAAAGTTTTATGTATCACTTATATAAAAGAATAAATTTACCTTAATAGTCAAATTTGACTTAATACTAAGCATCTGATGCATATTTACCGAAATCTAAACCCTTTTGAACTCATTCCAATCAAACTGTCCCCCGAAACGATATCCATAGAAACTGACTATAAAAATTGGTAGTAGAAATAGGCTCAGGGTCATGGAAAAATATACAAATGTTTTAATTGTATCGTTGAAAAGATTATAATAGTCAAATAAGACAACCTTTCAAATATGGAAGGCTATATTTGAGGCGTTGAAGGGTTAAAGGTCATTGCCAAGGGTGTTTTGGGTGTAAAAAATAAAATTGTAAATTGATAAATTTTCACACTAATTTCTATTTCTACTTGTATCTTTTGAAATTAATTGGATTGTTCTTGCTACATTTACTAAATTGTTTTCACTTTTAGCTACAAAATTATAAAAATGATAGTTTTTCATGATACAATGTGAAAAAATTTCACAGCACTTGATTGATAGTTTATAATCTGATTGATATTTGGCCACATAAGAATATAGACTGATATTTGAACACAATTTAACTAAATAAATTTAGCTCAAATATTATGTTCAACTATTTTGCAATGAATTTAATTTCTTAGGGATCAAGCATGATATCCATTTATAAATTTTTTACATTTAGGTTTATTTTCGAAGGCAATTACTTAAATTAAAATAATAATGTAAAAAACAATGAATGGTGTATTTTTTTTTATATTTCAAAGAAATAAGTATCATTCTAGAAATCTAATGACATGTAACTATCATGACACTATCTTCTAAGAAGAGACAAGACCTCCATTCGCCTTGAACCTCCTCTTTTGAAAAATCAACAGCCATGTGATTCAAAAAGAAAATAATACCCTCATTGCCATACAATTTGACTTCAGGAAAAAAGTTGTTAGTACAAGTGGGATAAACAAATGCTTGTCCAAATGCCTTGCTTGAGTGTCTCGTTGAAACTGTTAAGAACCGTAGTGTGAACGCATACCATAATATGGTGAGTGACACATGTCATGAGGATTAGGTGAATTCCTCATGACCAATAGGAGAAGACAACTATTCATTGTCTCTCTCCTTTCTTTATTGTATATACTTCAAACTCCCTAATGAAGTTCAGCTTCTTATTTGTGAATTCGAGATGAAGTTACTTGGGAAAACTACATTTTGCATTGGTTTACAAGTTCTTCATATGAAAGATGGTAGCATTTTTCTTTCACAGTCCACCTATATCAATCGAATCCTCAAAAGATTCAATATGATTGACGCTTATCTGTTGTTTACACCTATGGTTGGTCGTAGTGCAAAAGAAGATGATCCCTATCGCCCTTGCGAGGAGGAGGAGGAAACATTGGGTGAACAATATCCATACCTCGCAGCGGTTGGAGCACTCTTATATTTGGCTACATCTACTAGGCCTGACATTGCATTTGCAGTTAGTGTCCTAGCAAGGCATAGTTCCCGGCCTACACTACGACATTGGAATGGTATCAAACATCTTTTTCGTTATTTGAAAGGAACTGAAGATTTGGGACTACATTACTCTCGATTTGTGGATCCAACATTAGTTGGATATATTGATGCTGGATATAGATCTGATCCTGCAACATCTAAATCTCAAACGGGCTATGTTTTCTTACGACATGGAGCTGCAATATCATGGAAATCTGTAAAGCAAACTATTACTGCAACATCATCAAATCATGCAGAAATTATTGCTTTACATGAAGCATCTCGAGAATGCATCTGGTTAAGATCGATTGATAAATTCATTCGAACAAATTGTGGATTATTCTATGATAATTCTCCAACCGTTTTATACGAAGACAATAGTGCTTGTGTTACTCAAATGCAAGCAGGTTTTATTAAAGGTGATCGTACAAAGCATATTGATCCAAAATATTTCACCTATACTAATGATTTGATTACGGACAAAGTACTTGAAATTAAGAAAATTGCATCAGCAAATAATCTTGCTGATCTTTTTACCAAGGCTCTTCCATCATCTACTCATCGTCGACTTGTCCATGACATTGGAATGCAACGGCTTAGCATTTTGGAACAAGAAATTCAATAGATTTTTATTATGAAATTTATTGATCCTTTTGATATCCTTCCATAGATTTTTCCCACTGGGTTTTACTATGAGAATGGATTGATAAAGGAGTTGTACTCTTTTTTCTTCATCTGTGGTTTTATCCTTGTATATAACCAAGGTTTTCCTAAATAAGGTTTTAACGAGGCAACAACTGGAAATTTTTGGATAGAAAAAGGTGGGGTTGTGGTTAGAACCACGATTTGGGGTTCAATGCTGGAGCCTGTTAACCATCTTGGGGTGTCCTGCATCTTGTCACATCACAGCTCAGGGGTGGGATAGCGGGTCGACTGTTATTCCTGCCTCACTAGCATGCCAAGCTGCGGGTTTCCCGAACCAATCAACGAGGCCGACGAGGATCGAACCGCGGACCGGTCGGTTAACCACCGACGTATGAAACCAGTCGACCAAGTCCACGACTTGGCGACCGAAATCGACATTTAGTCGATTTTATTGCTTGCATCAACCAGCTCATATCGATTATATTGTTTTGTTTTGATTTACTAATATTATGTCAAGCGAGGAGGAGTGTTAAGAACCGTAGTGTGAACGCTCACCATAATATGGTGAGTGACACGTGTCATGAGGATTAGGTGAATTTCTCATGACCAATAGGAGAAGACAACTATTCATTGTCTCTCTCCTTTCTTCATTGTATATACTTCAAACTCCCTAATGAAATTTAGTATTCTTTGAGTGTATTTTGAGTGTTCTTATTGCTTTGTGATTTTGTTTTGTATTTTATCCTCAACAGAAACTATGCAATTTTCCACTATTGAGGCTTGCTTGTATGACCACTATAATTTGACATGAAATCCTTAAGTTTGAGCTTCTCTCTATAGCAATCTCGATTTGGTTAATTAGAAGTCTATGATGAAGGTGCATTACTTGAAATTGTAGTGGTTGGGTTGTTCATTTGGGCATTTTTGAGGTGTATGAATGAATCTTGCGATGGATGGGTGTTTTAGGAAGTGGTGGAGAGGAGGGTGTGTGAATTTTTATTGTTGAGGTATTTTGGGATGCATTAGAGTTGAGGAGAGGGAAGGTTGAAGTGGGATTTTAAAATTCTAGAAATTTGAGTTCTAATGGTGCAATGGCTTGGACTCCTACGGTCCGCTTGCCTTTTGATCACGTCACCCTCATGTATTCTACAGATCCACAACATCAAAAACCTCCTTTTGCTTTGCAAACAAATTCTATGCTCAAAATTTCTAAAATCAAACCATATGATTGTCCCTACAACCTACTGAATTGCAACCCAAGCTTACAGAAATGTTGGATGTTTGAAATTTGTTGTTTGCAATTGCTGTCTCAGAGCTTGTTGTTTCAAAATAGTTGGTTTGAGAATAAATGTGAGTGATGTACGTTTGTAGTACAAGAGGCAAGTGCTTCATTTTCATTGCTTCACTTTTAAATACGATATGCATTTTTTAGTGATGTTTGAGAAAGTATTGCGTTTTCTAGAAATTAGGGTTTGGACAACATTATGCTGCAAATTGGTTCATGTATCCTTAATTTGGAGTTGTTATGATAGAAGGTTTGCAAGAGGTTTATTGTGGGTACAAGGTACCTCAATTTTTTAGTACATACCCAAGCTTTTACAATAGACATCATCAAATGTAAATTCAAAAAGTTTGAAAGTAATCGGCTCCTAGTAAAATATATAAGTCTCAATTCTTTCCCAGATTGACGTTTTGAGGGGATTGTACATATTATTTTGTTACCTATTTTGTCAGAGATGTCCGAAGGAAGTATGAAATCTGCATCATTTGGAACGACAAAGGTCCACTACTATTATTGCTTGCACATAAGTGTATTCGTAATCTACATGGCAGAAATGCATTGAGTGTTGAATTCTCAATAAATCTGAAGAACATACCTTGAGAAGCCAACTTATAGGACAATTTCTTGGAGTTTTTTAGATTCTTTTCACGGTTGATTCCACATTGTGAAAGTCTAGTTGCTGCACACCAAGACATAATATCACAAACTGCCTCACATTGACAAACAAGCTCATAGAAGATCAAGCAAAGCTTTGGTTTGTTTTGTGACAACATGTGGATAGTTAGTTTGTTCTAGCAATAGCAAAGAAATAATATAGTAGTTCTGAAATTGAATTCCAACATATTGAAGACCATAAGACACATATGAATATAATCTATGATGTATTTTTTGTGTTGATTTTGAACTTCTATGTATATTCTCATATTCTGGTGGTTTACGGTGACCAAGATGTGCTCAAGAGTTACGATGCAATATAAGGAAGTAAAAGTCATTTCCGACCAATGACGGTGTGCCATGTGTGTAAAAATTATTCGCTAACTCTATTACTAATGTATTTGTATATTATTTTACACTATCACTATCACTATCACCTCAAAAGAGGCAGTAACTATCTGTATACAATTTGTACATTATTTTTTATATCATTTTAACTCTTATTGAAGTCAAATAATATTGAATACTTCTATTTTTTTAATTTTAGAGCAAATGATACAATAGAAATATATATATATATATATATATATATATATATATATATATATATATATATATATATATATATATATATATATATATATATATATTCATTGTTTATAACTACACTACAAAGCTAAAATCTACCTATGAACTATATGGTGCAATTTTTTTGAAACTTTGGTTATAAAGATTATGTAATTGTTTTTGGACTATATCTTCCATAACCACTACACTATAATTTTGTCAAAAAAGTCTAATATGAAAGGATAAATTATATTTAAGCAAAGGTAAATTTTTTGTAGATAGATGTATTCATGGTTTTTAAGTCCTTCAAGTTTCAATTTGAGAAGACTTACAACCATTTAATTATTGAATATTAAAATACTAAGACTTTAAAAATTGACATTTTTTACTACTAACACAATATAATAGCATGTTCCTTGATATCATCTTCTAAAATGTTTATTATTGCTTTCCACCATACATTGATAATTTTTTTGTTAAGGCTCCAACCTTTTTAATTACAATGTCAACTTCTCTAAGTCAAGTATCTACTAGATTTTTATATAGACCAAATAGCTGTTTGAGATAGTGGAAGTTCAAAAAGTGGTCATAAAAATGAATGTTTCAATGTACAAAAATTCAAAGACATGTCCAATTGGTTGTTTTGACGGTTGCAATATTTTTAACATTCCAAGTGTCTTCTAAATGAAGGGGAGAAGAATGAGTGACTTTTCTTGAAGAACAAAGTAATTAAATTGACCTTCTATCATTTCTTTCTGCAAGAAAAAAAAAAATATTTAGAAAAAGAACGGGGCCTCTAAACCCCCCCCCACCCCCCAATTTGGACCAAAAGTGCAAATAAAACAATAATATGTTTTTTGATTAAAATTATAAAAAAAATACAATTTTATTTTATTCTGAAGTGGCACCTGAGAAATCACATCAAAATGCAATTTTTAAATTTAAAAATGTTTTTTTCCAAAAAAATATTATATTTTTATTCAACCACGTCAAACTTCAGGTTTACAGTCTGACAACCCTCTTGAGACCTCATTTTTTCTTTAATGTGCAACCTTGCAATTGAAAGACTAGCGTAAAAATTAAGAAAAAAATAAAAGATTGTCTAAAGTATCAACAATGAAAGTTTGGTTCAAACTTTTTGGACATGCCATGTATGGCGCCTTAAAGGAAGTATAACTTTTGCAACTTAGTGCAAGTTTTAACAATATAGCATTTATATTAAATTGGCATGTTTGTCTAGAACAAGTTAGACCTACATGAGTGAATGTTATGTTTGTTAAGTGTTTGCTTTGAATTTTTTTTATACTACAAGAAAAAACAATGTTTGAACCAACATGACTTACATCTCATATATATTGGTGATTTCTAGTTGGTTAGGATGTTTTGGTTTAGACAATAATCAACTTTTCTATATTGATTTTATTTTTTTAACTTGGTCAAATTTAGAATATTGTTTTTATTATAAACTTGCCACGTAGGCAAAACCGGCCACATCAATAGACCTACCACATGGGTAGGACTACCACATCAGCAACTACTATACGGGCAAAGCCATTGGTGGGGGTTAAATCCACAACCACATATTCTACCCATATGGCACAATCAACACATTGATGTCAAATAATTGGTTAAAGTTTTAAAATTAGACTATACACTTTAAATTTAAATTAAAAAAAATTAAACATTGTATTTAAACTAAATCAGTACACTTAGCAATTGAACTTTTAATGCCACTTACTTTGGTATTACAAGTGGGATGGTAGGAGGTAGAACAATTTATGTGGGACATGTAAATTAGGATTAGTAGGAACTCAACCGCTCATAACACTAGTAGAAAACGTAGGAATTTTGACAGAATTCTATTGATTTGGACGTGTTGTCCCGGTCATTGTTTTGTTGATTTCAATAGAAATCTATTAAATCTCCTGTTGAAATCAACAAAACAGTGACCGGGACAACACGTCCAAATCAATAGAATTCTGTCAAAATTCCTGCGTTTTCTACTAGTGTAATTAAGTCAAAAATAGGAATTGTGGTTAAAGTAGAATTTTAGACCTCATTTAAACATTGTAGAATAACGATGTAGAAAAATTTAAATTAAATTAAGGAAAAAAATCAAGCTAAATTTCATCTTCAAAAATCCGTTTGAAGTTTTGAAATTCCTATCAAAAGTTATGTACTAATTTCAGAGAGGGATTGGAAGGGACATTTTCGTTGACAATTCCAAACATCCTCTCTAATATTTGTTCATAAATTTTGATTGGAAGCTTTATATTTCAAACATATTTTTGGAGATGAAATTTGGTTTGATTTTACAACTTCCTTTAGCTTAAAGTTTTATGAAAAAAATTATTTTATTATGTCAAAATGAGGTCTGAAATTTGACTTTTTACACAATTCCTATGTTATGACAATGAGTGGTCAAACTCTCATCTTTAAATTATCCCATATCCTTTGAAAATTCATAACAAAAATGAATTTTATTATAAAAATGACCTCTCCACCTTTCATTTCCACTAAATAAAAATGGAGTAAGTCCTCACTTTGCCATCTATGAATTTTTGATGATAGATTGTCATTGGACTTTATTTTGGACTTTCCCACAAATATTGGCATAGACATTTTCATTTCTTATAACATCTTGGTCATTTAATTTTTGCTAAAGTTGACAATTTTTTTAATTCACTTTATTTATTTATTGGCTTACATTTAAATAATTATTTTTTGTTGACCTTGCCCTTCTATGACATTATGTGGGAAAATGAAATGATGTTTAGAAAATTGTTGAATCAACTAAGCAAATTTTTTGTGGTCAAATCAACACAATTATGTTGATTGATGTTTAGAAAATTGCCAGATTAGGAGAGCTAAAAAGAAAATTGTTGTAATCAACATAAATGCATTAAACTTGTATTGGTTAGGGCTCCAATAGTGTTATATTAATGATTGTTTGTTGGTTGCGGATTTGAAGGTTTCAATTTGCACATTTGTATATACAAATTTGAATTCTATATACATTGGTTTCTATCATTAGATAATAGTAATTCCCACAACCACATGCGGTCATATTGGAGTGAGGCTTTTGAAATACAATTTAGTAAAAAATACATAGAGGAGCAAAATGAAGTTTTAAACTTTGGATACTCCTGTGAGAATTTTTTTGTGTAGAATTAATGTGGATGCTATGGATTGGTGAGGCATCTTTGAAATATATTTGGAGTAGCATGAAAGTATGAAACACCACATAAAAGTTGAGTTGACTATACATTCACATTGATTATGATAGATTGATAGCCCACCTATACTCAAACATATTATATATTTAGATACGCTAGGCTTAAGAATTAATTTTCTTAAAATTTTTAAAAACTCATTTAGACATTTATTTGGGTTATTGGTGTCAATGAAGTTTCATTCTAAATGTGCCTAAGTTCACTGCACACACAAAAGCATCCCTTTTTTCCTTCTATCAAAAACTATTATTTAACCTTGTAAAATTTAATGTCATGAGCAAATTTTTTTACCTTTCATATGAATCTTACATAGTTATATTCACCCTTAAGAATATTCTTGTAATGCTGTTAAAATATTATAAAATAGTCTTCTTCACAACCTATAGGTTAGCTCACTCAAATTTACATCCCTATTTTCTACAATGTAATACATCAACTACACTAATTTGTCCTACTAGTGCGTGTTATGAGATAAACTTCCATATGGTGATGACTTTTTATAGGAGAAGAATATTTTTTATCTATAGTTCATGAAGACTAACTAATATGAATTACTACACTACAATCCAAAATCATGTGATAAGTAAAAACATTCTTCAGTCCCAAGTTGTGAAAATTTATATCCATATGGAAGTTCATTTTGTAACACACACCAAAACGACAAATTAGTACAGAAGAAATACAAGCAAGCACCCTAGCATGGCTGCACACATCGCTTTCAAGGTAGGGAGAGTTTTGTGCAAACACAATGAGTGATGGACTGATGGCTAGCAAGTCCAAATGAACGAGAGTAAGATAACAGGCTCTAAAATCACACATGCTCTAAAATCGTGTACCTTCTCAAATATTAACTATGTGTACATGTTGCTTTTTCATAACCTTCAGGAATGTACAAACAATGTACATTTCAAGAGGTGGATCATGTTAGAGTCCTATGCCATTTCAACTTCAAAATTTTACAACAAATTCCACAAAGCTCTAGAAAATATGAAACGACTTGGGTTAGATGCCAAATTCCACTTGTTTTTCAAGGAAAATTTTTCTGAAAAATTAAATCAAGAAGCTTCGCTTCAGTTTCAGGTCTTAGGTGGGGCGATTTCTGAACCTCTTACCTCACCGGACGAAGTGCCGCAAGCTCGCTAGCTCTCAGTATCGGTAGCCGCAATGACGACGAAGCCCTCGCATATGGTAAGTTTATTACAAGTAAGAAGGCCACAGGCAGTCTCCGCGCTGGTTTTTCAGTTCCTCCAAGCCCGCGTCGTCACCACCCACTTTCTGTTTCGGGCACGGAGAAAATTTCCTGGGCAGAAATGGGTGAAAAACATATGGTACGCTGCAGGCATGCAATTCATTGAGGGGCCTAAGTTAGAAAGCCAAAGACTCTGATTCACATAAATCACAGTCTTTCCTCTAATTAAAGCGTGTTTAAAAGAATTGAACGATTCATGTCTGACCGGGGCCGCAACCGGAAGTAGCAAATGACAAGTCCATGATGAGCAAACTATACAAGGTGTTAACCTTTAAACGGCGAGGAGGACGTTTGGCGTTTGATGGATGATAAAGAATCAACATAGTAGGAGAGAAGTGCAACTATTCATCCTCATAATTTTGTTGTGAAATGAAGGGGGAGGTCTTCTATAGCTCTTTGACTTCCACTTAGTGCTTTTGCTATTTCTTAGGGCAATGATTCACATGGTAATGAAAAGGGATGATTTCCAAGGTCTCCCCTTCATCCTTTAAAGGTTAAGGGTAGAAACACCTAAAAGCAACATTTTATGCCCTCCAAGAAGAAGAAGGGTAATTCCAGTCTCTAAAAGAGTTGTGTAAATGAAGCAAGTCTGTTGGGAATGGCTCTGAAACTATTTAAGCTTCATGGACTTGGATGGCAAATTTCATCCTTGGTGTCTCTGTTAGGAGGTAGACATTGTAAAGAACCGACATGTTCCTTCCTTTGAGAAATTATCGAGTTTGAATACGACGGCAAGGTCGCTTATTATCCACCATAGTTGGATGGACTATAGAGGTAAGCACCTTGCCCTCCTCTGGAATTGAATTCATTCCGTTTTCCAACACCTAGAAAGTGGCCTTGTTTGAATGAATACTTTCAAGAGTCAAAACCACCACCACTTCTCAATGCAACCAATGAGAAGTGAGGAGTTTTTTTGAAGCAACCAATGAAACTTGAGACATCTTGTGCTTCAAGCTTTCAAGGGTGTCCGTTCAAGGTGAGTGAGTGAGTCTAGTGTTATTTTGAGGATGTAGTTTATCTTATGTTTTTGACTTTGAAAATTTGGATAATATTACTAAAATGTTGAAAAATTACAAAATCACTTGAGGTGCATTTCTCTTGAGTTTGCTAATAATCCCATCAAATTTTTTGGTCATTTGACCTTTCAAAAAAAGTGTTGCTTTTAAGTATTATGTCTCTTTATCTTCTCTACACTTATTGAGAAAGAGCAGTAAGGTAAGTGCAACTAATTGTGATGAAAATTGCCTCTGATGACAAAGATCTCACAACCTTGAAGTAATTAGCCTTGTTTAGTTCACCAGTGAAAGTTACCCCAAACTGACCACCATACAAATCTCCTGTTTGAGGACAATGAAAGAAGAACGTACACCGATGAAATTTCATAAAACAGTCTGTGGGCCGGCAGTCCCCACTCCTGAGCAGGGCTTTTTTTTTCATTTTTGAAGAAGTGCCATAGTGGCGATACAAAATGTTACAGTGGTGCTCCAAATTGCAACATTCATCCACTTATTGAATGTATAGTATAGTTTTCATCCACAATTAGGCGATTTCATTTAGTATTTTTTTTAATTTCAAAGTTGTCTGGCGATTTCATCCAATTTTTTTGGCATTTTTTATAACCTTTTTTAGCCAGATTTTTTTTTCTGGTGCAATCTGGCACCAGAAAGCCAAAAAAAAAAGCCCTGCTCCTGAGTCAGCCTGACCAATCAGTGGACTAAAATCCCCGACAAAATCCTACAGACTTGGTTGTAAGTTTTCATTGCACCCAACAGAATTCTTTTTATTTATAAATTTATAAAAATAAATATAAAATATGGTACAACGCTATTGGCATGAGGCCTAGTGGTCTACGAAGGCCGTTGATGACTTACCCAGCAAGGAAAAACAAGGCCAAGAAGCCATTCAAATTCAAAGATTCACAATTTAGTGGTCTAAACCATCTAAACCAGGTATAGATTTCAGACCACGCAGTCTAAAGTCTAGATCATCTAAGACAGGTATAGATTTCAGACTGCGTGGTGTAAACTCTAAAGTGCCAAAATTGTGGAATGACTACCATTTTAACGAAATTCCTCATTAATATATATTGCATAGTTACACAAATAAAGATTAACATCTACAGGAAGATTAAAGACTGCACCCTAAAAGTCTGGAAGAAAACTGAAGTACAGTTCCAAACGTTAAGATGCCACACGTACTGCTCAGCTCCCTGTTGCTAGGAAAAAGCCGATGCTGAGTTACCTCTCCTGCTTGCACTCACGGCACTTGGATCACTGGGATCGTCTCGATAACGATTCCGATTGTGATAACGTTTGTTCTTTTTCACCGGTACAGACAATTCAACCGAAGCTCCCTCCGGAAGACAATTCTGGACCCGATATAGTATTGGACACCTCGATCCGTCTGCGGTACAAATTAATAAGAGGCAGCTGCAGACCTTTTCCGACTTGTGACGGTTGCGCGCGTAATGTGTCGGTACGAATCTTAGCTCCGGAGTTCCACGCTTTTTTGTTGCCGATAGGGATGGTTTGAAGGACGGGTGTCAGTTCAGATTAGAAGCGCGTATCATTTTACTACGGTCCATTTAAGAACTTGCAATATCATACGGGACTCAATGTGTTTGCAGTGCAACTGTTGTCTTCTATCTTTCTCTGACTTTCGAAGCAAAAGAGCCTGCCCTGGCTGGCTAAGACCGTACCCTTGGATAGCCTAGTCGAACGCAATGCTTGTGATGAGCTTTTTGTCGTGAGTCTGTTCATTTGGTCTTGTCGAAAGGTTTCGGAAATCTGTATTTAGACTTGGTGTTGCTGATGGATAGAAGTGAATTATGCAATTAGCAGTTCCTTTCGTTAGTTTGCGGCTCTGAGATCTGGCTTTCAATTCTCGGTTTCTTCTGCGCCGGAAGTGAAGGAGTAGTTTAGAAGTTATTCTTAGCTGCGACGGTTCCCCAGTTCGAGAGATAGGATTACGAACGGCAAATTGGTAGCAGGGTGTTTGAAAATTGCTAGCTAGAGCGCGGGCAATTCGTGGTGCCTGGATAAATGGAGGGCAATAACACGGACCAACTAGACTGGGAGGAGATTTTCACCTCCATTGAGGGCTTGCCAGCCGACGAGAGTACTACAACAACAGGAGAAGTGCACCAAGTCACTAGTTTAGCGTGCGTTCAACCAAGCGTTCCACCATCTGCTGCAGGACCAGGATCAGGATTAGGTGATAGTACTTACCGTCAGCGGCTTCGTTCATACTCCAGTTTCCCTGCCACAGCACTAGCGCCACCGTCAACCACGTCCTCAGACACGACGAGCTCCCAAGCTGGTGATCCCATGGACGTCGCGTACACCCAATCCCTGAGCGACGGCGCTGGAAGCGACCAGCGCCGTAACGTCCGTCGTCATGTCCGCAAACGGACGGCGGGAGGCAACGGCAAGGCCTTAGCAGAACTGGAGGTCCGGTCCCCTCGTCGTGCTCATTACGACTGCGACGTCTGTGGACAGAGATTTCTGTTGCCGCAATCCCTCGGAGGCCACAAAAACCTCCACAGAGGGAAGAGGGCCTCGAAATCGTCATCACGAGGCCGTGGCGCCCGTGGTGCCCGTGATCAGTACCAGACGAACTTTCTCGTGGCGGCGAGCTCCCAGCAGAATGCAAGCGGTGGCGACTCGGACAGTGTCCCGTCCCCAGTTTACAAAGGGGTGCGGTGTCGGGAAGGCACGAAGTGGGTGAGCGAGATTCGGCCACCGAGGTCGTCCGACAAGTGGTGGCTGGGGACGTTTCCTTCCGCGGAGGAAGCGGCGCAGGCGTACGACGTCGCGTTGTGTTACTTCAGATCCGATACCGACTTGAATTTCGAACTCCATGATCTTTGCCGGGAGCTTCCGACCTTGCCGAGTGGCTTGTCTTCCAATGAGTTCGCGCTTCGTTTACGGGAGATGGTGAGAACTGTTAGTGAGCAAATCATTGCTGACCGGCGGAGTAGGGCGATGGCATCGCTGCCCGAGCCTGCGCAACTCCAAGTGACTTCTGGTTCTCTACCAACTTTGACGTCGACGTCGTCTCTGTCCGAGCCTGCCCCGCAAGCGACTTCGTCGTCTCGACCAAGTGTGAGCGGGGATTCTTGCACCACTGAAGCGGCGGCTGACACTGCAATGCCGGAGGTTGGCACATCAGATGAATTCAATTATCTACAATTTCTGTCGCTCGAATAGTGAATCGGACCAGCAGTTCGATCTACTGAAACCAATCCGAGACTCTCGTTCCAGCGGGGTATCGATCTCTCTAATGAGGGGTAGTGATCGCCGTGCATTTGCTTACATGGGATATATATATTCTGGCGGGTTGTGTTGATTGTCAACACTAGCATATATATTCATCGTGGCATGGGACCATGACCAGCGACCCCCCCTGAAACACATGTTCACGACGACAGATACATTTTCTA
Source organism: Antitrichia curtipendula (assembly GCA_951230915.1). Taxonomy (NCBI): domain Eukaryota; kingdom Viridiplantae; phylum Streptophyta; class Bryopsida; order Hypnales; family Leucodontaceae; genus Antitrichia; species Antitrichia curtipendula. The sequence continues at coordinate 40,923,664 of OX579633.1, forward strand.
GGGAGGGTATTTGAGATGGACAGGGATTTCCATTACGGAAGTTGATCAGACGTCGTGATCATAAACGTGCAAGATTTTTACTATTTATCGATGTCAAGGCCATCAGCAACGTCATCGAATTCCTCAACCGAGGCAAATACAGTACATGGTTGACTCGATCGATCATACACAGTCGATCAGTTCATGTGGAATACGTACCTGAGTGAGACATGGTGAAGCGGAGTACGTACATGGTCCCGCATCGATCAATCCAGGGAACCATGTCCCGAAAGCCTGTGCACATATTTTCACCCCGGGGATTCCATTGCATGTGAAACTCGCGGATGGTCTAGCTACAGGATGCGCACGCACACGACTGTAACATTCTGGCGCGCGGCCTCATTTGAATGGCCGACATATACCTCCGTCCGGAAGACTGATCGATCCCAGTTACTTTGATTTGGATGGACACGTTTGAAAACCTCAGTGGACCACTTGCACATCATGTATAGATAGGCTTCCACGATATTCTGTACCGTTATTGATGCTAGCACATATTAGCTGGTGAGTGGTGACCAGTCCAGCTTGCTAAATTCAAATGATGATTACTAGAAAGAAAAGATTAATTAATCCAATTTCAAGTAGTTATGGACACAGATTCCTGCCACATTACATGGAAGTGCGGGGCATGCATGCTGAAGCTAATTAGGCAACTCAATTAACTAGCTGGTTTCACTTTCACCCTCAATGGTTCTCAAACTCTCAATCCCGATCGATCAATTTGAGTTAATCTAGCTAGTATTGCAGATTCATTGTCTGTCAATTGAGTTTGACATGACCGCTGTCGCTAGACACATGTCATATCGTTCTGATGAGAGCTACGACTAGCTAGTTTAGAGTTGGCTTTGTAAAAAAGTGACTGTAATATATATATAGACATCGACTCCGTTACAGTACATATGGAGTTTGCAAATGGTTCTGAGTAAGTTCAGGGGTACGTAGTTACGTACAGGGAGAAGTGAAGTGACCGAGGAATTCCAACTCAAGTGGTAGTGTGGTACTAGTTTTCCGTTTTGTCAAAAGGGGATAACGAAGGTTACGAAGCCCCCTTGTTTTCGACAAGAAAACGGTTTTAGTACATTTGTTGTAAACTTATGCCATTTTTCACAGACTGAGAATTGCCAATTTAATGATAACTAGTGTGCCCTGTGCCGTTGCCACAGTCAAGCAAAATTAAATTAATTTTTTAATTTTCTTAATCACAAAACTTTGAAATTCAATATCTTTTCTATTGTAGATCCAAACGCCACAAAACAAAGCCCAAGCACCCCTCCTCACCAAGGGCTTTCCAATGGAACCAAGCACATAATTTGGGGTGCAAGGTTCGGGAGATTTCATTGTTACACACAAACAAAACAAAACAAAACAAACAGCCTATATGGACAATTTTTACTATTCAAACCGGGTGTTCTAAAATGTACAATTTGTTCTAGATGACTAAAATCTATACCTGTCCTAGATGTCATTTTTACAATTCAAACTATGTGGTCTGAAATCTATACTAGTTGTAGATGTCTAAAATTTCAAAAAATCCAAGATTTTTGAAATCTCTAGCTGGCTTAGATGGCACTTTCATGGTTCAAACCAAAAGTTTTTGTTTTTGTTTTTGGACAAATGGTTATGTGGCCTTTCTTTCAAGAAGGTTTTGAGTTTCATGGCTCCTTCATTCCAAGGGTTTGAATTGAAAGAGGCCAATTTTGAGTATGCAATTTTGAGTATGTGTTGGCTTTGTACAATAGATGAAATGAGGTTTTGGAAACATTGTGGCAATAGTGTGCAAGGCCATCATTACAATCTAGCATTCTTTAACACATTTATCTTTTTTTTTTCTATAGGCTTGAAGTTTCCCATTTATTTTTGAGAAAATTGGGCATTTAATTGCCTAAAAAAACAAACTTGGTTCAAACCGCCCAGTCTGAAAATGGCACGTGGAATACCACCATTTCAACAAAATTCCTCATCTATCTTAATGGATGGATTATTTCCTTTGCTAGTACAACGATTTTTAGTGCATTCAATCCGGTTTATACCGAAAAACAAGGGGCCAAAACATTGAAAAGTCTCTCCCTCTTCCTCTTCAAACCACCCTTCATTTGATATTGAGAAGTTATCCTTTGGAGTTCATGACCTTTAACCAATTGGTGTAAACTACCAAGAATAAATAAAGTGGCAATAAAAATAGTTCTAGTCTTTAAATTAAATTAAAAAATAGTGTTTTTTAATGAAGAACCAAGGACCCTAGAATTTCAATTAGATCCACCTTCTAGAGGGGGGACTAACTATATTTTGGGAGGTCTCAAAATTTGAGGGATTTTGTTGCCACATAAATAAGAAGTGTGATCCTTGTAATTGGGCCTCTCATTTCATGGTGTACATTCATTTTTTAAGAACTTCTTGATTTTAGCCAATTAACAACTTCAAAGATTTGGTCCCCTCACCTCTCGATTTGGTGTAAATTGTAAACCGGACCTTGGTAGATCTATAAATATTAGATAGATTCATTGACATATGGCACCATGCGTCTATGCCTTATTTTCATCAAATTCATGTATCAAATGGGTAATTTTTTGGATTATTATTTTTGAAAACATCTTTTTCTCCTACCCTTTTAGTACATAAGAGTCTAAAACAATCCATACTTAGAATTCTTCATTTAGTTCTATTTTGCATACAAATTTTTATTTGGTAGAATATATAACTTACAAAATTTGACCTTCAATACCTTTGCACTGAAATTCCATATAACATTAATGCACTAGAATGTTGCTCTGATGACATAACCAAACACCATGAACTCATTCTAAAGTGATTGCAAGAAAGACCAGTACTATTTGAGTTACAACTAGAATGATGATGTTGTCATCATTCTACTATAACTTTTGAAGCATGAACCCAATTAATTTGAAATTTTTATAGGAGATGTCTAATTTGATAGCAATCAGATCCCTTACTTTTTATAAGTTCTAAAAACTCATTTGTTATTTAAATTTAAATTTAGCTAATTTGTCACACTTTGCAGTTTAGTATTAGGAAGTACCCGAAATTAATTTGTAAAACATAGATACTTTCCCTATTTTCATGAGATTTTGCACTTTTCTAGTTCTTCTATTAAATTTTTTTTTTGTGCTTTTCCTTCCTAGGATATCTTATTCCTTACATTAAATGTTTTTTTCCACATTTAAAATTTTTATTTTTCTAATTATAAAATACTCCCCCCCGAATGAGTACTATGCATAACACTACAAAACCTGCACGGTGTTTTTGCAATGACCCACTAACAAAATTCTTAGTGTTTCATTTATGGTTGGTCTAAAAATTCACAATTGGACCAATTGGAAAAAGAGTTCAACCACTTCAACATCTTGCATGTACAAGGGTGAACGATATTAAAGACAAAGAAAAAAATATGTACAAATTTAGGGTTAACCGAACTACATCACAATCTTTCATGCATTCTATCATCCACAATACATCATTTGTTGAGAACCGGGAAGCTAAGGTCTCCTATCAACAAGTGATTGTTTCCATATCTCAATAATTGAATTATAAAAGGGTACCTAAGTTACTTCTAATGTTTTTACATTATTCCATCTTAATAGTATATCCTATTTTAGTTTTAATATCTTTCTTCATATTGTACCATCTATATTATTTCAAATAATGTTTTCAAAAGTTGCACCTTATGTATTTATATTTTAATCCATGCTACTTCAAGACAAACACACAATGTCCCCTCAAATGAAGTTAATGAACCATAAATGAATCATATTACAAAAAAAATGATTTCTTGATTTCTTGAAAAATTTAGATTCAAGTAGTCTAAAAAATTCTATATGTGTACATGAATGCAAAAAATGGTTTAGAATATATTATGAAGTTGAGTTTCAAAAATTCATACTAGTATATTCATATATATTTAGAAACTTATAGCTTTTTTTCTAAAGTTTATTATTTTCAATTGCTAATGTGTTAAAAGCAGTCTCATATGTGTTCCACATTGGTGTATGTGAAAAATGCGTAAGTGGATGGTAATAGACACTTCTATTGAAGTTATTAAGTTAACCAAAGATTCTAAGTATACCTATAATCATTCAAATGGAATTTTAAATTGATTGTAAAAAACATTGTTATATAGTATATTGTGTGACATGTCTCTACAATTGAATTTTTGTGTCAGAATTTGTATTAAAATTTCATTATACTTAAGATTTGTAAGTAAAGTATTCGTGATTATTTTACATCTTACCTAATTTTTCTGTATTTTTCAAATTTATTTATTATGTTTAATCCCTAAAGTTTGTCGACTATTTTTCACAAAAAATATCCAAAATTATTACTTTCTAGTGCATTGAGTACAACTGAAAAATAAAAATAGTTTTCAAACTATCAACCTAAAAACTTTGAACTAATCTACTATAGGAATGTAAAGAAACTTTTTAGTTTAGCCTATTTGACCACAATGAATCAGAGATGGTGAGATTATAATGTCTAAAGTTAGAAATAAAGTAATTTTGGACCCTACCTAACTAGATCAATATAATTTAACTCAACTTTAATTGTAGAGAAAGAGGCACTATTCAACTTTGAGAATTTGGATTATTAAATAGATATTAGGCAATTATGTTGGTTAGTTGTATGCCAATTTTCAAAGAGATTGAAAGTGTTTAATAGATTCAAAATCATCTTGCACTAAGAAGACATCTCCAAAATGCAACTATATGAGTAAGATTTCAATTTTTTTTTGTGAATTCATTTTTAGAAGAATCAAAATCCCAAAGGTCAACACAAATCTTTATTTTTTTAAATCAAGTACAAAAAACATATAAAATATAAAATCTCATGAACTTACATTAGAATTTGAGCTAATGATTTTCAAGTTGTTTTTTATAACTACCATTTTTAATGCATTGAGTGAATATTGGCAAAAAAATCATTTTTGATTATACATTATTGACCTTTATTACAATGAGAATGTGTAGAAATTTTTTAGCCCATTTGGCTTAATAGATTGCAAGATATGAGCATACACTGTTAATGAAAAATTTACAACTTGTCACAATACTTGCCTCTCTATTAGCATGCCGCCTATGCTCCCCTTAAACTTTGGGGGGGCCTATAACTTTTGACTCAAGCATCCACCTGAAAAAAAAACTATATTTTCAAAAAACGTATATAAATCTTCATCTTTGGTAAAAATTTCACTTTCATTTGCTAGAAATTGACTTCATATGAACCTACCTAAGCTTTCAGATACTTTTCAAAAGCTCCATATATATGAGCTTAAGGAACTTTAGGGATTAAACAACCTCCAATTGGATGTCAGTATGTCACACTTGCCATTTTGTATTTTATGTTTACAAAAAATTATAACTCATGAAAGCAATTTGGGATTTAAAATCATCTTCTAATATTACAAAGAATGATAATTTTGTTAAATCTGCAATATTCCACAAACCGAAAAATTGTAACATATATCTTCACAAAGGTTTAATTCTAGACCACAAACTAGGACATGTATAGACTGAGGGTTCTAGTCTGATAGCTTGAATGACACCAAAGTAATAGGATATTGCCAATTTGACAAAATTGACATTGCAAAAAATTATGGAGATTTTTACAAATAACAAAGTTTTGTAATGTGAAGGGGGCCTGCACCCTCTACTTAGTCCTTTTGGCTTTCATAGCAAAGTCTCTGAGTTGCACATGCAATCAAAATGTTCTTCTTATATTTGATTGTAGGATTATCATTTAAATTGGAAACAATGGACCATTTTTATTTTGAATTTGAATTGTTATACTATTTTAGTAAAATTTGAACATGGTTTTGTCTCCAATTTTGAAGAATTTTGTTTTCTAACTTTAGTGCTAAAAATATAATCTTTTGCAATAATCCTTTTTTCTACCATATCAAAAATAAAATTTGAAAAAAAAATTCCACTAATTTCAGCATTTACTTTTATAATGATTTTTCACTGAACTTGCCCTACAACTATGATAGCTTTTAGCAGGGTTGACAAATTTAATGTCCGGCTCAAAATTGCATCTAAAAATTGGACGTCCAAACACAACGGACTCCAACATACGGCGACCGGCTTGGCGGACGAGCGGATGGGCGGGCGGATGGACCCATCGAACGCTGAAGTCTGCATGTCACGGGACGTCCAGGACCTCACGTCTGCGGATGTTGGACGTCCGAACAACCTGGCATTTAGGTGCTATAACCCTATTGACTTTTTAGGATTTCTTCTAGTTTTGTTACTCAATAGAACAATTAACCTTAGAAAATACAATATTTTTTGGTGAACTTTAGTACTAAAACTCTCAAAATTGATGGCATGTAATAATATTCATCCATGCTTTCTTGGTAATTGGTTTCAAGGCTTTTGTAGGTTTTGAAGTTTATAGCTACTGTACGTTGGGGTTAGATTTGTAAGACCCATACTAAATCATTTCTTTTTAGATGGAATTTTCTTTCATTAACTAGATTTATAATTTTTGGAATTTCATTTAACAAGATTTGGAATATTTCAAGGTCTTCCAACTTTATCGCTTGGAGAATCTAGAAGCAATTAGTTCATGCCATTCTATTATGCATTCCAAAGTTCATGTAGGACACATAAGCAACGAGGGACCCCTCTCAATGAAATTTTTTATGACCTTAAAATAGTCGAAGTGTCCATTCTATGCATGATCCATATTACGATGAAATTGTTATGAAGTACAAGGTTAGGAGATGGATGTGGGTGGAACTTTATATGTCCTACATGAACTTTGAAATATATTGTTTGAATTGTGTCCCAAAATTTTTTTTTAGTAGAACTTGAAAAAATAATTTTGACGTTTTTTTTCTCTACAAGATGTTATATTGTCCATTTGAAATGGGCCCATGTTGATGTGGCAAGCCGTCACATCTATCTCATTTTGCTTCAAAAGCCTTCATGATTTATATTTGGAATTGAAAAGGCAATTCTTTATATACATATGGGATGGTAGAAGGCTTTACAAACAATATGGAATATGTAAATTACTTTATAGTTAAAAAAAGACCCCCAAATCCTTACCCGCTGTCTTAAACCCTGACTTGCCGCTGCCTTGTGAAGGATGTGGCCATCTTGAGTTTTGTTGGGATCACAATCCTACACGGGAAGGGGGGGTCTTGCAAGTTGTGGTTCTACATTTGTGCCTAGCCCCCCATACGCTTGGATGAGCACCGTCAGGAAACTTGCATTTCTGATAGCCGGGCCACTTTGGAAGGCTCAGTTTAACGTCTCGCATAATTCCCTGAGTAGGAGAACATTCAACGTTAGAAATCTTGAAAAGCTAGATACTTAAGGGACTGATAGTTGATAGATATTTTCATCTACTTGCAAATTGATCCCAAAACACATGAGAGGATGTTTTGTATCCTTTGGATGATGTTAGGGAGGCCTACACAATGGAAAAAAATATTTTTTCATCTAAATTTTTAATTTTTTTTGAAGGAGTTATTTGAATTTGATTTCAATGAAAGGTGTTGGATATTCCTTCCTTGTGATCTTTTTTGACTTTACTATAGGAGAAAATGGCAAATCCACATATCGTCATGGAAAGTATTTTAGCAATTTTTGCTTCTTTCTCTTAACCCCAAAGTGACATTCAATTTTTGGGGTTCAAAAACATCATTGCTTTTGAAGCTTTATGGATCTAAATGTCTTCAAGTTATACAAATCTCAACCGTACAATCTTGTAGTGTACATGTTGTACATGACATGTACAAAATTGAAGTCAATTGGCCACATAGATTGCAAGATCATCATGTTTTAGTGTTGAAAATGGATGCTGAAATTTTCCCCAAAACACATTTGGAGGTGAAGTTTGATTTCTAAACCTACTCAAATGAAAAAACTTTACACTATAAAATGATTCAAAACTAGTATGCAAACACATTGGTGGAAAAAAAATTCATTCAATTGACTCATTGTGTCTACAAAACAGCTTTGAAATGTCAAAAATCAGCAAGAAAAATTGCAATAAACAGATCTAAAGCTGAACCTCCTTCTACTAGAATGCTTCTCCGTCACTCATTAATTCTTGGGTTAACATGAAATTTTAGCCACACAAACTAGACTAGTATGCGCAATTTTTTCAAGAAGAATTATTGAAAATGGACTCTGTATGAAGAAGAAACAAGCCGCCAAAGTTCACTATACTCCAAAAATGGCAGGATTTGGAACTTCGAATTGCTCCCAAACATTCAAAACAACTTGGATTGACATGAAAACTTTACCACAATAACTATACTTCAAGGGGAACAAAACCCAATTTTTTTTTTATTGAAAATGAGCAATGGATGAAGGAGATACAAGGCCCCAAAGTTGCAGCCCTAAAATACAATTTGGTGAACTCAAATTGAAGTTGTGAACTTCGATTGGCTTCCAAAAAATCAATAAACCTTGGATTAATCTGAAAATTTTACCACACAAACTAGAGGGGAGAACGCAACTTTTACAACAAGTTTAATTGAATTTGGACCTTAGATTCAAAAGTTACAGCACTTTGAACTGGACTTGAAATTGTGTGAGGACACTTTCTGTCCTCTTTGTCACTTTGGGGTTAATTTGAATTTTAGTCATAATAATGATCTTTTTTTGAATTTGAGGTTAACAAATGAAATGAAGTTTATCAAGTCTAGTTTCTACTCCAATTTGAAATTTTGAAATTTTCCTAAAATTCAATATTTTATTGCAATTTGAACTTTGGGTCTATATACATGGAGTGCAAATTTTCTAATTTAGAATGATACAATAAATTGATTTGATCCATGATGATCTACACTATAACATATACATATAGAGAAAATTTCAAATCTTTAAATCTTAATAAATTTTTTATGTGAAATTTTTTCATTTTTTTTCAAAAGTCCACAATAATTTTAATTTTTTAAAGATGTATATTTTTAAATTTTGAAAAGTATTCTAAAAAACATTTATACACAGTTGCATATTAGAAGCATGTAAAGAGGATTTTAAAATTTCAAGAAGTGGGCCCTTCCTTCTAGAGGTAATTCACTCTTGTTTGCATTTGTTGCATAAGATTTCTACTGTAAGGCAGGGGGCTTTAAAAGCAACCACTAACACAGAGGTACAATCTGCTTTCTTTAATGTACCGATACTATAAATTTCAAGAGGTGATCACTTTTAATGAGCTCTGCATTTCCAGTTCCATTTGAATTTTAACATATTCTGTTATTTGGATCTTGCAATTGCAAGAATTTTTTTAATTTTTTAATATTTTCAAAATTTCAAGATTTATTTTCTTAGTTTAACCCCTGAAGGACCTTGGGGGACAAAATGGATTTTTGGTAGGTTCCTATGACTTCATTTTTTGGTGAAACTTTTTGAAAATTTCTTATAAGATATAAAAACTTCTTAGCTTCTTAGTTTTTAGTTTTTATATCAATCAGTGCCTGGTAGCAAAAGTTATGTCATCCTAAATATAATTTCTTTGTCGCCAAGCAAAAAATAAAATTTACAAAATTTTAAAACTAAATTATTTAGTTTTTCTTATAGACCATATTCTGATCTACATGTGAAGCTTTGATTCATTCCATTTGGATTAATGATGTAAAAGTTATGAACAATCTTATTTTGGGGGCAACCTAAGCATCTTTTTGAAAAAATAAATTACAAGACTCATTTCTGAATGTAGTTTTCACAATTTTTCAAAAAGTTGTTTGACAAGGTAAGTTTGCTTGCTAAAAAATCTTATCATTGGAGTTATTGTGTTTCAAATCCATCTTAGAGCTATTAATGCCAATTTAGTTTTTCTTTCAATCTTCAATCTACTTCTGCTTAACAATTTTTTAAAGAATGAAAATCAAGCATTTAAAAAAAATTCCTAGACTTTCAACTCAATTCTTCAACGCAATTTTTTTTTTAAATTCAAAGTCCATAGTACAATTTTTTTCCAAAAACGTCAATCAAAGTCATTTGAAATTGTAGACCGATGTTTAAAAAACTTCTTTTTTCAACTTTGAATGCTAATATCTTCCAATATATACAATAAGCTTCATGAGATTTTTACCACATGATTTAAGACAAATAAAGTACAAGATTCTATGATAAGATTCTAAATTTTTTTTTTTTTTTTGGATGAACGCAACAGAAATGACAATTTGGGGTGGTTTAGGACAAAAATATGGCATTTGTCCATTAGGTGCTAAATCAAATACCAAAAATAGTTATATTGAAAGTTATAACCAAAGTTGACCAAGGCGCATCCATTTTTTGTATGTGAGGGATTAAGGTAAGGCATCATTGGTAATTTTCTTCAAATGCCTTTTAAACCTCACAATAGAAGCAACAATGTAAATTTGCAAATCCGTATGGCAGCAAATTTGAAGCCAACAAAATCTCTATCACAAACCTACACACCTTTGATATAAGGGAGCCAACCTATTTTTGACCACTTAAGCAATTATGAGAATCTAGAACATAGGTTTCTTGAGAAGGAAAATTTTCCCATGTACAAAAATAGAGTTTGGGAGGATTCCATAATTTTTCAGATTTTTTTTTGTCAAAACATAATTACCATGAGTTTTTTAGCTAAAGATTATATTCAACTCATATTAGTCATATATGTCTTTTTATATCCGACCAATGATTGGTTGCAATATTGAAAGTCTTGTAGCCAACCATAATGAGCCACAAATACATTGGGAAATGCGCCATAATTTATGGTTGCTCATCTCTTCCTGTACAGAAAGAGAGTGGTCTACTTGGTCAAAATGGGGGGGGGTGATCAAGAAGGGTTGCCTTCCATATAAATAAGAGTTATGAGGAATTTGTTTGGTTTGCAGTAGAATGCAAGATGCACAAAATCATACACATCCGATATAGCTAGGGTTTGGTGTTGGATGAAGGAACAAAATATCATATATAGAAGGTCAGGACTTGGAAGAAAAGTTTGGAATGGCGGAGTGACATGTTTGCATTAAATCTGGAACTCATTGCCTGGAGCATCCCCACCAAGGACATTCCCTATTCCTATTTGGATGAAATTCATCTAGATAATGAAGAAAAATCCCTACCAAGGTCTTCTATCCTTAAATCTTTAGAAAATTGAAGGCCCAATTCTTTATAGGGGAGAAGATTTAGGGAATTCAAAATCACCTTTGTCTATGTATTTGGGATAGAGCAACACTAGTAGGGAAGAGCATTCCCTATCCCTATATTTGTTCTTTCTTCATCCACATGAAGATAGGGATAGGAAAAAATTGGTGGGGACTCTAAAATTGAAAAAAATGTCTGATAAATGACTTTTGGCATTCCATTGGTAGAACAAAGAAATACACATATTCATCTTGCCAATGGATATCTATGCAGGTGATGATCACATTGATAGGTTAAGTGTCTAAAATACGCAAGATTGTATAGAGTTTTTTTTAATTATATTGTGTGATAAACATTAGTGTTGTAAATAAAAAGGACCTTTTTATAATCTATAAATTTTCAATGATCAAAAGTGATTACTTCCATATCTGGCATAATGAGAATAATTCATTTAGGAAGCTTTAAGGAAGGTACTAGTATGCCTCATAAACTAGAGAAATTATGTCCTAATTTTTCTTGAATGATAGAATTAATGTTATTATATTAGTAATACTATTGGCATTTAAAGTGAAATTTCTATTTAGCTCAATGACTTAGGTTTATAAGAAATACTTGAAGTTATTGGAATGAAGCACTTGGTTAAAATCCCTTTTTAAGCTTAAAGGTCTACTGGGGACCTTTATATAGTATTGTATTTGACTTTTAGAGTATAAATTATATACTAAAATATGGCAAGACATACAACATTGGATTGACAATTCGACAATTGACATCTTTTGTTTAAATGCCACTTTTAACCCCTAAAACCCCGTTTGTCCCCTTGGGGGACAATTTGGGTCCGGGTAGGTTCTTGTGACCTCAATTTGTAGAGAATTTTTTTGGGATTTTTTGAGGTTGTGCGATTTTGCGAGAGCTTTGTAGATATATAATTTTTATTTCAATTGGTGTTCGAGAGAAAAAGTTATGCCAAAAATAGAGTTTGGCGGGCAGCACAAAAAAATCACAGAAAGTCAAAATAAATTTCTTAAATATTTTTTTCAAAATCTATGTCTTTTTGTCTACATTTGAAGCTTTGATTCATTCTATTTGGACTAATAATGAAAAAGTTATGGACAATCTTAGTTTTTCGGGCAATCTAAGCATCTTCTTGAAAAAATAACTTTTAGGGTTCATTTTTAAATGCAATTTTTACAATTTTCAGAATTTTTTTTTGGACAAGGTTGAATTTGCTTTCTAGAACAATCTCACTGTTGGGATTATGGTATTTCAGTTTTGTCTTAGAGCTATTAACAATTTAGTTATTCTTTCAATCTTGAACCTACTTCTACTTAACAATCTTTTAATGAGTAAAATTTAGTGTTTTTTTCTTGAATTGTTTTTCCTAGATTCTCAACTGAAGTATTCAACATACAAACTTAGAAAATCAAAATCAAAAATACAAAAAATTTAAGTTAAATAGGTTCAAAGCCCAAAAATCTAGTCAAGCAAGGTGCAAAAAAACTTGTTTTCTTCACTTTGAATGCAAATATCTTGCAATCTATTTGTTCAAAGTTTCTGAAATTTCTTGCACACATTCTCATACTAGTCTCGTATAAGATCCTACGGTTAGATATGCAAAAAAAACAATTTTTATAGTTTTTTGCTCTTTGCAATAGAAGTGGCAGTTTTGAGTGTGTTTTGATGGAGAAAAGGCCTCGGGGGTTTAGGGGTTAAAATCTAAACCTTATCATGCTCAAAATAGGTCACTATATCCACATAATAAGTGACCACTTTCTAACTTCTAAGATAATGATCCAACTTAGGGGGGCTATGTGTCATTGGACCTGTATGAGCTTGAATAAAAACATTGTCACTACTCTATATCTCAATCCATACACCTTCTTTGTCAAATACACAAAACTATATTGTGTCTGAAGTTGATCTTGTAACCCTAAAGAGGCCAAATAAATAAATGAAGGATGCACCCATTGATCTATAAATCATATATTTTTTGTGAAGTACCGTAGTGATAGGTCTCATTCTTTCAAGGTTATTCAAGGTTAAGGGTTAAAGCAATGGTGTGCAACTTCGTGTGAATGCTAGGCGAGAATACAAAGCGAGGTTTGAACTGGGTTTCCTGAGACGGACCAGAGGATGTGACATTAAAGAAGTATGGCTCCCGTTCGATTCAGGCTCGGACCAGGTTCGGGGAACTAGGGCGAGAGCACGTTTGTTGCGAGAAGCGGAAGCAGAGGAGCTTGTTCCGCCATAGCCAGCTCCAGCGATGGCGAGCAAGGTGAACTCGACGCCCGAGGGGCAATCCTTGAAGTCGACAGCCCCGATGGCGACTCCCGTCACAGCTCCGATCGCTCCCTCGTCGTCCTTGCAATGGGATTCCTTCGTGTCTTCCGTGAAGAATTTCAAGCTGAAGACGAAGCAGCAGGAGCTTCTTCTCCGTATCGCCATCCTGGTGCTCATCTACATTCTGGCTTTTGCGACTCGTCTCTTCAGCGTTCTGCGTTACGAGAGCGTCATCCACGAGTTCGATCCCTACTTCAATTACCGCACCACGCTCTACTTAACAGAGAAGGGCTTCTACGAGTTTTGGAATTGGTTCGACTACGAGAGTTGGTACCCTCTGGGCCGCATTGTCGGCGGCACACTCTACCCGGGACTCATGGTCACGGCTGCGCTCCTCTACTGGACCTTGCGGTTCTTCAGCATTATGGTGCACATCAAGGACGTGTGCGTCCTGACGGCGCCTTTCTTCGCGTCGAACACCGCCATGGTGGCGTACTTCTTCGGCACGGAGCTTCGGGATCGGGGCACGGGGCTTGTGGCGGCCATTTTGCTGGCGATTTGCCCCGGGTACATCTCAAGGTCGGTGGCAGGCTCGTACGATAACGAAGCGGTGGCGATTTTTGCTCTCTTGCTCACGTTTTACTTGTTTGTGAAGGCGGTGAACACGGGCTCCCTGGCGTGGTCGCTGGCTTCGGCGTTCGGGTATTTCTACATGGTGTCTGCGTGGGGAGGGTATATCTTCATTATAAACCTCTTGCCGATTTATGTGTTGGCGCTCTTGGTGACTGGACGATACTCCCTGCGTCTGTATGTCGCATACAACACCGTGTATATCATCGGCATGCTACTGGCGATGCAGATTCGGTTCGTTGGTTACCAGCACGTGCAGTCCGGGGAGCATATGGCAGCAATGGGAGTCTTCTTCTTAATGCAGGTATGATTTCTATGCTTCTCTTATTGAGCAACCAGTCTTGTTTTATTTTATGGGGGTGCACAGATGTTTTACACTATTAGGGTTTAACGGTTCCCGGCTTCGAAGTTTGATTTTTGAGCTGGGAGATCCTTGGAATAGCAGGTATTTTCCAGTCTATCCAATTGTCGATTTTACCTTATAACTTAGTTACTGCAGAGATAGTTTCTAACAAGCTTTTTATTTTGGCACTCCAACTCACTTATTATTGTTCGTATATTATTGGTGAGGATATAATCTGCGTTACTCTAAGCATTTTTAACATATGTAGGAGTGTGATTTTCGGGCAATCAGTATTGAGCTGTGGAGAGGTCATTTTGGGTCGAAGAGCCAAATCTGTTTTATGCAATTTCAAAGTGGAAGGTTTGTAGACCACTATAAGTGACAGTAAACAACCCTGTTTCCATTTAAAGGTCAGTGGCCTTAGACATATGCCAATTCATGCTTACACCTCTGGCTAAGTTGTATAACTATGTAAGAATTGACGAGTTGTTGTTGGTAGCAGGGGTCAGTATAGGAGACGAGATCAAGTTCCTAACGGTTTTAGTATGCTCTACCCTTTGTGTCTCGATCACAGCTGTTAGGTCATGTCAAATTTGGTTATGGAGAGCCATATCAGAAGTCAAAAGCTAATTTTTATTTGCATTACCGAGGATGGATCGGGTTGATAAATAACACTTCATAAAGCACCAACCCCAACTAAGTGGGCTCGATTTCTCTCCTAGTGATCACCCACTTCATTCTCTCAGCCTTAAGGGACGTGAATGCAGAGTATATGAAAATTGGAAATATTAAAGTATGCCCGTTTCTTAGACTTTTTTCTTGTTGACGAATCTCTCGTTGTATGGATTCTTTTCTGTACGAGTTCGATTCAGCAATGTTTCACCAATCACCGATTGTGTTTACTTGACTTAATGTACTTATGTAGCTCATGGAAAGTACATGGAGCATTGATCAAGTAGTTTCATTGTGGCAGGTGTTTTACCTTCTGGAGCATGTGAAGAAACAGCTCGGTGACCCCAAATTATTCAAGGCGTTTCTAAGGGTCACAGTCACTCTGGCTGTGGGTACGGGGGCTTTGGCTTTGATAGTGGGTTTGGCCACAGGCTATATCTCTCCGTGGACAGGACGATTCTACTCGCTTTTGGATCCAACGTACGCCAAGATCCACATTCCCATTATTGCTTCAGTTTCGGAGCACCAACCGACAGCGTGGTCATCTTTCATGTTTGATTTTCACATTCTCTTGATCCTCTTTCCAGCCGGTCTTCACTTCTGTTTCAAGAACTTGACCGATGGGACTATCTTTATCATAATCTATGGCATGACGAGTTTGTACTTTGCGGGCGTTATGGTGCGACTTATTCTGGTGGCAACTCCAGCCGTCTGCTTGATTAGTGCTATTGCAGTATCAGCTACGCTGAAGAATTTCTCTGTGTTGTTGAGGGAGAAGGCTCCAGTATACACTTCTACAAAGATCACAGCCAAGCAAAAAGCTTCAGCGAAGGTGATGCTCATCGAACCTTGATAGTCATTTTTGACCAGAGGCTCATCCTCGCTAGCTATTGACTTATTGTTGTTTGTTTAGATGTGTATCTGACAGTCAGGTTGCATTCTAACGCCACTTTTTGTCTTCATAGGAGGTTCGTGCATCATGAGTGAAATGTTGTCTGAACTATTTTTCTTATTGATTGTCCAGTTTGTGCTGTTGACTTTTTGATTTGTTCGTAAGTCTTGTTACTGATCCTTCAATTTGCATTGCAGACTGGGGCGGACCAACCTTTGCCCTTTCAGAAGGAAGGAGCCTTTCTGTTGCTCCTGGGCAGTCTATACCTATTGATCAACTTTGGTTTACACTGTACATGGGTCACTTCAGAGGCCTACTCCTCACCATCTATAGTGCTGGCAGCACGTCAGTCTAACGGTGAGCGTGTGATCTTTGATGATTTTCGGGAGGCTTACTTTTGGCTTCAGCACAACACACCTCCGGATGCCAAGGTTATGTCCTGGTGGGATTACGGTTATCAGATTACTGCCATGGGCAACCGAACAGTGATCGTGGACAATAATACATGGAACAACACACACATCGCCACTGTTGGGCGTGCTATGGCTTCAAATGAGGATGATGCTTATGAGATTATGAAGGAGCTGGATGTTAACTATGTGCTGGTGGTTTTTGGTGGTATAACAGGCTATTCTTCTGATGATATTAACAAGTATGGACATCAGAACCTTGCTGTGCGACATTATAGACATCTTATGCAACTTTTCTGGGTGACCTACCATGAAAATTATTTCAATAGTGATTAGTGCTTGCTGTTTGACATCCCAATTTTCTTCATACCTGTGATGGCCATAGAAGATGTCTGAATAAGGGTATGATCCCTATTGAAAGGTTCATCATGTTGTTCTGATGTATTTTCAGATTTCTCTGGATGGTTCGAATTGGATCTGGTGTGTTCCCTGTGATACAAGAGGCTGACTACCTCAACAATGGCGAATATCGCATAGACAAGGATGCAGCGCCCAAAATGCTTCAAAGTCTAATGTATGCGACTTCTCCTTTGATTTGTGCTGCTCATTTCGTACTTTGGCCTTTATTTTTTAACAAGTACAGATTAATTGTGAGACTTGTTTATGGTACTATTGTGCGGGAATTTCATCGTGTATTCAAAAGAATTTCTATAAGTGTGTAAAAATGTATGTTATGTTGTTTTTGGGCCGCAGGTACAAGCTCTGCTACTACAGGTTTGGAGAAATGCATACAGATCATAGCAGACCCACCGGGTGAGTCCTCTAATCGTAGAATGATAGCCCCCTGATTGTTCTGCTCTTCGTCGATCTGACGTGCTCTTACTACGGTTTTCCCTCAGCTCTGGGTTTAGGGTTTAGTGTCTTCATTACGAGGTTGTTAACACTGCAAATGCCATGGATTCCTTGATTCCAGATTTGACCGTGCCCGAGGCGTTGAGATTGGGAACAAGGAGTTTGAATTGAAGCATGTTGAAGAGGCTTTTACCACTGCAAATTGGATCGTGCGTATATACAAAGTGAAACCTCCTGTGAATCGGCCATGATTCACGTCCACGTTACATCTCGTTTTCTGAGTGTGATAGATGGAGCTAGTTGAGCATGTGTAATTTTGTACATGCAACCCTGTTTGGGTTGAACAAGAGGTAGTGCAATGTCTGCGAGCCTAGAATAGTGAGAACTGCTCTTTAATCTTCCTTGGCGGCCAGTGAGGTAGTACGGTTGAGGCGAATCGCAGCATATTTGAGAGAGTATGTAGTGTAGGACTACTACAGCGAGGACGGATATTTATGGATTGAAATGACTACGACTGCAGTTAAGGTTTTGTTTTTTCAGAAATCTGACATCGTGGTTGAAGCGGAACTTCATCTGATAAAGACTTCCGGAGTCCCAAGTCAGATCCTGGCTCCTGTGGACCTGAATGCCGGGTACAAAAGGCTTCGAAGCCAGATGCTGATGTCACCATGTGTTTCGCTCCGGATTTTGCTTTGCAACGTGGTTCATAATTTCAAACGATTCCGGGCATTGAGTCAAGATTATTTGCTTTTTGAATTGTTCATACCGTCCTGAGTCAAATCTAGCGAGTGACAGCTTGTTGGAAAGTGAAGAACTCTGTGCTAGTAAGCCAATTTTCGTGTTCTGACTGGCCGCTATATCGCTGTATCAATGGATAACAATCTTGAACTTCAGGGTTTGCCTCCCACGCGAGCTGAAAACTGTTGAAACTCGAAAAGTGTTGAATTGAAGCTTACTCACGAGTCCTGCTGTATTATAGAAGCGTTACCTGCCTCTAAAATTCTAAAATACACTTCAAGACAATTTTTTTTTATAAGTAGAAATTGCAAATAACTCCAAAATGTATTTAGCTTGCATGTTTAAATTTTTAATGGTGAAAATCATGAAAAGATTTAGTCTTTCCATTGGAACCATTTTCAAAGCAAATGGATGTGTACAATTTTTTAGATCTCAAATCAATTGTGAAATTAGCAAAGTTGAGAAATGAAGTAAAATTGGCAAGCTTTACACTTAATGGTAATGGTACATATATGAAGACCTCTCAAAAATGAAATATTTACCTTTTTCAATGAAAATGAAAGATTTCAATAGTTAACCTTCAAAGCTCCTTGTAGAAAATTATAAATAGTCAAACAAATTTAAATGCCCACACCAAAATGAGCTTGAAATTTCAAATTGACCGTATATAGTTGATTGGATAGTTAGGGGTTAAGAGTGTTATTACTTTGTAAGCATTAAATGACAAGGAAGGAGGGCTTTTACACCCATTCTAGATTATCCTTAAATCAACCAACAACCCATCCAGGATTTTTTACATCCTTTCAAGTGCCACTATGGTAGAGTTTTTAAGAAATAACACTTTCTAAAGTAATAATGATTGTTTGACTTGGCTTGGCTTGTTGATAAACATCATGAATGTAAATGATCCGCCCTAATGTAATGTGTCAAGTGGGGATCGGCAATTAATATTATCTTAGAGAGATTTATTACTTTAGAGACAATTGATTTAGAGAGGTTCTACAAAAAATTTGTCCAACAGACATATCAACTTTCATTCATCCAGTTTTCCAAGTTCTCTTGTTAATAATTTCTCACTTGTATAATATGGATTTTCATAATTCTTTGAGGAGAATTTTTTTTTCAAAAGAACCCAAAAAAAATTAGTGTCCATATATTTCTTTAGTGGAACATGGATTATATAAAAATATTTTTGCCTATACTAATTAAAAATAGTGTTGATTTCGTAATCTAGTATTAGATACTAATATGATAAGCTAGAGTACCTTTTGACTTACTAATACAATTAAAGTATTCTACTACTTTCATATTCTCATATTAGATGAAATTTCAAAATCATTAGGTTTTCAAGATCCTTGCATTTTTGTATTCACCATTGCAACAAGGTTTAGGAATTTTTGGTTTGCATGATGACCAATATTAGTTCAATGACTAAAAGTAGGGTTTGAATCTTGAAAATCATGCGATTAGATTTAGTACTTTGGAACATGCCATTTCACCAAATATGACCTTACAAATTTTACATTATCATAAATTTTGAAGGATTTAGTGAAGAAAATTGCATATCAAAATACAATATAATGTATTATTATACATTAAAACTTCACAACATGTATATATAATAAAATATGATGTCGCATTGTATAATATAAACTATATTTTTTGAGTCTTTTACCCATTAAGATACATGGCTCTAGGCTTTCAACTTCAAACTTCAATAGGACTCAAACTATAATTGATTCTCTTCATTTCAGTTCAAATTGAAGGGAAAGTAAATTAATAGTCAAAAACTCAAAATTGAGATAAAAAATAAAAAGCTAGAAGCTGCCAAAATGCACTACAATTCAATTTCTATTTTCAACTATTAATTAAGAATTAGAGCTTCATTTAAAATCCCAAAAGAATCTAAATCATTAGAAGGGATTTGGGATACAAGAAGGTCATTTCAAACCTATTTCCACTATGAACCATTCAAAATATTTAAATATTAAAAATTAATTATTTTTAAAAATAATTAGTTAAAAAAATATTAAATAATTCATTGAATAATATCATCTGATGTGGCATGGTTGCAACAACCTTTGATTGTTGATTTGGAAGAGTTTCATTGTTCTCTGTAGTTCTAGAATTCTCGAGAACTTGCAGTTTTATTTTGACCCCCAAAACCTTCTAATGGACCAGAATTTAGTATAATGGTGTAAAATAGACGTCAACAAAGCTTGAGAAAATATGGATGAAAATAATCCAACTTGCAGTTTCAAACTAAAAGGTCTATATATATTATTGATGGGACAAATTAGCTACAACGTCTTTTTGAGGTTAAATCATAAGTTATATTATCAAAGAAACAAAGAGAATATTGATATTGATCCTATAAATGTGATACAACTCTATCCCAAAATAATTATGTGGTTTGAGAACACTAGTTAAAATAAACTCATTTTGAAATTGCACTAGAAAAAATAATTATACAGATAACAATTTCTCACACTACAATACTGTAATGGTAGACATATTGCAAGCATACAGTGTTCTAATACATACTATAAGTACATGGTACCATTTGTGTTTGACGAAATTTAAGGCTTAGTTTCACTAGTGTTCTCAAACCATGGAATTATTTTGGGACAAAGGAGAATTGTTGGTATGAAAAATTACACCCATTCATTTCTAAAACTTCCAATTTGTAGAAAATCTACAAAATTTTCTATTATTTCCACTTTTCCAGATGATCAAACTCATATCAAAATTGAAGGATACCAAATTATTTTTTTGGAAAAAGAATACCACAAAATGAAAAAAAAAAATTGTCACAAAATAGTGGGTAGAATTTTTAATCTAATATCTACAAGCTAAAGGTGAAAATTAGAAATTCTATGTAAAAAGTTATTTTTCTTTACAAATACATTTTGGAAGAATCATTTTTCAAATTTCTGGGCATCCATAATTGTTAAAATTAATTCCTCTAACCATGTACACCTTATAATTTTAATCAATTATTAATAATAATATTAATTTACACATCATGAAATATTGTCTTCCATTTGAAACTCCTTTACTTCTTATCTTGAAATGTCTTTGAATTCTTATTTGATTGTTAGCTAATTATTTGTTACCTCCACACTTCATGTGCTTAGTGATTCCAACCCAACACATTTATGAGGAAAAAAATTCAACTATCTTTCTTTCTAAAGGCTCTATTGTACTAATTTTGTAGGTCTATCTTTTGGCTATATTATTCATAGTAGCTCACTGAAAACAATGAAAGAATAAAAACAAGTTTTTGTAGATTTGAAGGATACAACTATAAACTCCAGAATACATATATTTAGTATTTCACTCATGATTAGCAAAGTCATAATTATAATTATGCACCCCAAATTAGCACAACCTAAAATGAAATACCAGCATTTCAACCAAAATATGACACTAAAATCTAGATATTAATGACAAAAGATTTACACAATCACAACATAAGAATCTAGAGTGGTTTATGGTACATCTTATGAAAAAAATTTAAAAATTCATAATTTATTAATACCAAGTCCAAATAATTCCTAGTAAAGTGTGGAAGTTGTTTTGATATGGTTTTGAAAGTATATTACTTTGGTGCTTGACCCAATCAATCACTTCTCAATATCATATCTGACGCTAATATTTTCTTTTGTCCCAATCGGTTTTCAAATAGGTTTTGAGATAGTTGAATGTCTAAAATAAAATAAAGTATTCAATTATATTTTATTATTGTCATTTTGAAAAAAAACTTAGGTTTCAAACTTCCAAAGAATCTCATTTTCATAAAGATCCAATAGTTTAAATAAAAGTTATGAGTTTCAACATGAGAATCTCAAAATAATTGCATTATCAGGTCCTTGTGCAAAGTGCTCATGTTCATTAGCCTTTAATAATTATGGCTTCATCTTTCCAACATAGAACTATAGGGATTGAAGAAGGTACAAACTCAACTTGTTTAGAAGTTCATAATAGGATAATGACAAGTTGGTGATTAGCAAGCCAAAAGCCAACACCAACAAATGAGGCAACCCAACACAAGTGAATGGAGCTCAAGTAGCTCTTCATTCTAAATCCCAACGCAAGGTCTTCAAATTCATCAAGACCTCCTTGCATGGGATCTCCTCAACACTAGTTCCTCGCAAATCCAAATAAACCAACACTTTCAAGTGCCCTAAGAATGGAAGCCATTTTAGTGATTGGCAACCATTAAGGTCTAACAAAGTCAACAAATGCAATTCTCCTACACCTACAACATCTTTGACACCACTGCCCGTCTGCCCCACATATTCAATTCGGTCAATCCTTTCAAGCAACCTAAATCCAACACCCTTATCAAATTCTTGCAATGTCAAAGGTGAAGTGTCTTCAAAGTTTGGAGCCCACTCAAGCCTTGGATGTTGGAAAAGGTATAAGATTCAAGTGCCAAGAATTCTAAGAACTTCAAATCCTTGAAATTCGTAAGATCTGCTATTTCTGGCAAACTCTTGTAAGAACATATCTCTAATCTCCGTAGTTTAGCACATTGGCTGAATTGAGACAATTGCCAAGAGATCACTGACTTCTTCAATTCCGTCCAAAATATCCCAAATTCCTTCAAAAAGAAAAGGTATTGTACACTTGGAAAATTATTATAAGAAATGCATCAGCTTATTTCAATTGATCCAAGACTTGTTGCAACTTCCTAACCTGTTACCAAGTCGAATTTTGGATAATTAGAGATGGCAAGGGATCGCAAGCTAGGAAATTCCCTCAAATCTAGATGCTTGAGTTTACCACACCCCTCGAGGCTCAACACTTTAACATATTGAAGTGAAGTCTGCTCAATGGAAAAACTATTATAATAAGTCTTCAAGTGGGGATTCTTGCACAATACTTCCCTTGAGATTTCTTCGTACACACAAAATTTTAAAAACCATCTTTTGCCCTTCCAAAAATCTATACATACAAGACCCTTTCCTTCTTCAAAGCCCATGTCTACCACACTCACAAGTTTGAGCTCCCAAAGTTTAAAAATCTACACAGATATATCATTTGTTACATAAGAGTAGAATGATTTTTATAAAACACAAGTTCTCAAACAAAATTGGTAGTGTAATGAAGTGAATAAAATAGGAATCAAACAAAGATGATGATCTCAATACATGGGCAAATAGAACCTACATAGTTCAAAATCTCCCTTGGTTCACGGTCTTGAAGAATTGCTAGTCTTCAACAAACATCTTCCAAAAATAAATTTTTTTTGTTCACCACTATCCAATGCTTAGGTGTCTATGAGCACTCTTGGACCAAATTGCATAGTGTAGATTGCAAGTCCTCATTCAAAGAACTAAACACTCCAACTGGAAAAAAATTGCAAAGTGCAACCTCACCTATTCCACATACACTATCCAATGGAGCCTACAGGGTGAAAGCACACTACAGTCGCCCCCCCCCCCCCCAAAGGTCTAGAAATTGGTACAAAATATACACATTTGGTACAAAATTTACACATTTTGATACTAACTGAAGCCAAAATGTCAATTTAAACTAGAATGCAATGGTGGCCTATTTGAATCAAAAGGCCTTCTTGTAGATTTTTAAATTAAAAAATAAATAAATAAATTTTAAAGCCATTTTTTAGGCCTTGTACTCAAATCGAACATTTACAAAGATAGTTTCTTATAAAGATTTACAAACCCAAATTAAATGCTAAGGTATAGTACCTAAACATTAGAACATTGAATTTAGCTCTTTGAATTCTAAGAATCAAATCCAAAACTTGACCAAAAAAGTACAAACAAGGTACACCTAAATTTGTGACAGTATAAAACTTTCATGTTTGTATTTTATACATAAAATTAATAGATGCAAGTCAAATTTTGTTTTGCAATTTGCAATATAGATAAGATATAAGACTCCAAGTAATTTAATTTTTTTGAAAAAAGTGACCAAAAGTATAGTAAAATTCACTCCAAACTTCCATCTTATACAGAAATTGTGCCATGACTTCAAATTTGTACACCGTAGTGTGCTTTCACCCTGCACACACATGACCCAATCAGAGCAAGCAAGCAAATATGAACTATGTGAATGTTATCACCTTCCTCATTGTCATGCACATACAATCAACTTCAACAAGCATCTTGTCCTCACAAGTTTACCAATATAGTCCATCTTAAAAATCACAAACAAAATCTTTTGAAAACTAAATAAAAAAGAAACACATAACCACTTGAATACCACAAAAGAATGAACAATACAACAAATCAATATGCCATCCACTAATCCAACAATATAAGAGAATGTCATAATATGAATCTAAAGTGAGCCCAAACTTACAGCTCTGTGTTGAAATAAAAATTTGGTGGTAGAATAGGTGCATCATGTGAACTCAATGGATGCAAGGCATTACATACACCATGATTGATCTTCACATGCTTGCGGGACTTGGCTTTGTCACAAATCTTACTAATGGTTGCATACCATTCTTCAGACAAGGTTGTTGTCAATTTCAAATCATGTCGCTCTTCTTCCGTGATCGTTGAAAATGTCTTACCAGTCTTACTACAATACTTCTGGTAAGTCTTATAAGCCTTCAACAAAGTGTCATATCGAAGCCGACATTGGTCTGCTGATGGGCGGCTTCCAAGTTTCTTTCCAATCTCTTCAGAGATGAGGTTCCAATGTGTAGCACCTCCACTCCCCTTGCAAAAGCGACCTCCTTCCTCTTTACACAAAAGCAACACCAAAGTCTCTTCATGTGTCATATTCTTGCCTCTCTTAGTTTTTCCCTTCACAACTTCAGACAAATTCATACATGGTGTTTTTCCAAGCTTGTCTGAAAAAAATTTAGTAACTTTTTGATACTTGGCATGTTGAAGCTCAAGACCATCCAATTGTTCAAAATTTGACCTTAATATCTTGCTTGATTGTTGATGTTGGACATTAATTGAATCCTCATGAGTTGACACATGCTTGGCCTCAAAAATTGGACCCTTGAAATTGGTAGGCTTGCCAGCTTGCATCTCAAGCTCAACATGTTGTTGCTCGGCTAATAGACTTTCACTTCTATCTTCATAATCCACAAATCCCAATCCAATTTGAGGACCACTCAATGGTTCATTACTCCCCTTTGATTTCAAAATGGATTGTTGGTGTTGGACATCCATTGAATCTTCATGATTAGAAGCATGGGTGGTCTCACAATCTTCACCATTAGAAATGGTTGGACTAGGCATTGAATCTTCATGATTATAAGCATGGGTGGTCTCACAATCTTCACCATTAGAAATGGTTGGACTAGCAAGCTGCACATCTTTGATACATGCTTCGGAATAACCTACAAAACAAAATCACTACTACAAGTAAGACCACATTGAACATATAAAAAGAGATAAGCAAAAATGACTAATGTCCTCAACTCCACTATAACCCCCCAAAAGGTCCAACATCCCAAGGCTAGGTATTCCTCAATCAAACTCAATGGGATTTATGAAAAATTCTAATTTACTATTTCCACCATGTGTTTTCAATAAACCATACCTAATATGGAATACAAGAAATCATTTCACATAAATATATTTTGAAATACAAGAAAATCATACAATGTCAAAATCAAGATTGCAAAGAAAAATTAGACTTGAAGGTCACACACATAGTGGTGGCTATAGTGTAATGAATAAAAATATTTATTTGAGAACTCATTTTACCAATCTTCATGCTATTTCTAGCTTAAAAAAAAGAAATTGAAATAAAAAAATTCTTCACTACAAAAATTGGAATTGATTGGAATTTTCCACATGGATTGTAAAGACACTCATGTAATATAAAATATGAAATCAAAACCTACATATGAATTAAAAGGTTTGGAAATGGAAATGTTATTAGATTGTGTGATTGGAGACTTGCTTCCAATAAAAAAACTATAAAGGACTTTGAAAGGTGGAAAAGTATATTGATGTGTACTAATACTAGGGCTAGAAAATGAGTGTCACTCACAAAATTAGTATCTCAACCAAAAAACACACTTTGAAACCTAATACAACACAATCCAAAATCAGCCAATACTAATTTGGACACTTATGGATAGTGCAACTTTGATAAATAAGTGCCACACAATGATACAAAAAATCCGTGTAGTTCATTATATTAATTGATGTAGGCACACAATAAGAATTTCTATAAATTGTGACCACATGCATAATTTGCAATTGGATGTAGACAACAAAGTGTACATACAATCATACTCAATTAGAAGAAATATCACCTTCATGGTGTAAGAAAACTTGAAGATTTCGGGAGGCTCGCAAAAGCTCTTGGACAAGATTTTTCATTGCTATACGCTTTCTAGTAAGCTCTTGAGATATTTGGATAAGCTCAAGGATCAAGCTTTGGATATGCATCCGTTTCTTGAGATATTTGGATAAGCTCAAGGATCAAGCTTTGGATATGCATCCGTTTGCCCAAAACTTCTCTGGCAAAATGTGGACTAGAAAAATGCACACCCCTTTCACTCAAAGCAAAGTTGAAGTTGGGTGAAGTTGACTTGACAAGAAATGCTTCAATATAGTTCAAAACATATAAACCACAATCATGGGAATTGACTTGTTGGGGAACCTACAATAAAAACTTGCACAATCAAACTTCCATAAAATATACACTAGAAAACATTTTTCTACAACTCCTATGCAATTCTTTTTTTAAAAACAAAATCAAAGAATTAGTCAAAGATGAAAAGCAATACCTTAGCTTGAACATACTTCATCTGATTGAGTGCTAGTAATTGATCCTTGTCAATTGAGAGCTCAAATCTTTCCATCCATGCTTGCAAGACATAACTACACAAGAAACATAATCACTATATTTACAAAATAAATGGAAAACAAGACAAGTGCAAAGGTTAACTACCAATCTTGGAAACATACCAATCACCCACTACTAATAATCAAAGTCAAAGTGAAGTAACAAACTTCTCCCAAAACAACCCTTCAGAAATTTTAGCCAAAAACATACTAGACAACACACAAATTGTACTTTCAAGTTTATCCTTGTCAAGAGAAACTTAAAAAAAATTGCAAAAGCTACTCCATACATGAAGTAACAAGTGCCCTCCTGGGAAACCATACAACTATTTTCATCCTAAAAACCTTGAGATATGCTAAACCCTATAGTATAGGTATACAAATGGAACTTTCAACATTCATGGATAATTCATAGATGAAATGATTTGAACAAAGGGCTATGATTTCAATCCAAGATGCTAGTCAAAGACTCACCTCCGGAGCAAGCCTTCAAAGCTCCCGTGTTGCCCTTCAATTGGATCTAGATGAACCATATAAGGGAATCTCAACATTTCATCTACATACAAACAACATAGGTTAGTTTGGCCAAGGATACACAACCAACTATACATTCAAACATATGCAATAAAACACAAACTCACCAGGTGCACAAGTAAGGCTACTTAAGTAGCATATGATGATGAGGCTCCAATGTGAACTGCCATCCCAAAATGATCACCACAACATCAGAGCTACAATACATGCTACAAGAGATGGACAAATGCTCTCTTGGTCCAATGCAACACATAATATTTTACTTCAACCAAAACTGAAAACGCCTAGAAACTATACATCAAGCAATTGACTAAAATCTTTGTAAACCCTCACAATTAACAACCATATTTAAACATATACCACAATAGGAATAGCACCTTCCAAGGATAGGAATGAAAACATAGTCTTTCTCAAAGAGGTTCACTTTCTCGGTCCACCTCCGGACTTGCTCATAGTCCACCTTACACGGATCGATGCGTGTTGGTGCAGCACTCTGCAAAAGCTTGCGAAAGAAAAAGCTGTTGAAGAAATAAAAGCGTTTTTGATGCTCAGGGGGGAGACTCCTTTCAAGAAACCTGCAATCGCAGCATAAAATAGGCAGAGCTTCTACATTAAGAAAAGCAGTGATACTGAACCACCCAGTCAACAACAGATTCTCCAACAACTAGAAAGAACAAAGAATCAAATCATCTATGTAGCCCAAAGCATGGAACTCGCAAAAACATACCAGCAACAGGAGTACTCACTTGATATAGAAATCCACAATGTTATCGCCTAGAAACTTCCCCGGTTGGAGTTCCTCCATATCCCTCTCTGTGATTGTCACCGCATCACCTTCACCTTCAGGATAACGAAGCAATGCTTGGGACACCTCCACTTCTTGGGGGAGCTGTTGGATCGCTAATTGACACGCTGCCTCTGCTGCCCTCAAAGCATCCTCGGTCTTGGAAGTCTCAAGAGGCTGGAAATCCGAATGGTGCTCTCCAGAACTACCTCCAGTCATGTGGCCCAGTACGGGCCGACTCAAAGCGGACATGTCTTCAGTCTACCAAGAGCGGCCCCTTCAAACGAGAGGCTAGTTTACCTGCCGTGTTGACTTGATTAGCAAGTTACTCATCGCTGTCCTCCGAGCCTCTACACATACAACTTCCACGACATTTTCAGTGAAATTGACAGCGAGAGAGTTTACCGCCGACTTTGAAACGTTCGATCCACGGGCAATGAAACTCTCAGCAGCACGCCATATGAGGGCCTATCCATCTATGCAAGGCCATCTTTCTTGAGAAAAGCACGACACTAGGAAACATAAGGAAGTGAATAAAATTCGGGGACGTCTCTGTCTAATAAGGAGAAATTTGAATCACTAGAAAAGTACCGCATAGAATGGACCAACACGAGGATCAAAACATCACTGGTCTCCTTTGCTGGTTCTCCCACGCCACAAATGCCTGGCTGTCTGAAAAAAAATGAGAACATTTCAGTTACATTGCATCACAGAAAACATCAACACAAGCGTGGACCTTCGCCCGCGCGCTTCACCAACGTGCACAATTCAGTAACGATCTCGATTAGAGCTCTATTCAGAACAAATTCGCAACCAAGCGACGAAGTCCAGGCCTTCAAAAACGACCAGCAACTGTTGTGGTCTCTCTGTGCAGATCAAGCAAGCATCCCGAAGAAATTCTAATGGCAGAAACTTCTATTTATTCTCACAAGCGCAAACAAATGGCAGGCCGAAGGAGACGGGCTCCGACTTCCGCAACTTTTCTGATACCAGAAATTAGGCCTTTGGCAGACAGAGGAGCACAATTTTCGCGCGTGTCAGCCTTGACGTGTTCCAAGTCTGATATCGGAGGAGGCTTGAGTACGACTGTTCTAAGAACTACCAGCTTTTCAGGGCCGCTTTACACCTTTTGGCGGGACCAATTTGTTGTGTAAGAGCAGCTCCACCGCAGTAACGGAGAAAGGAACGCTAAAACCCCTACTCACACGACTAGACGACGAAGTCGAGCCCTTCAAAAACGACCCGCAATTGTTGTGGTCTGTCAAGCAAGCATCCCCAAGAAATTCCTAATCACCAAAACAGAGACTTCTGTTTATACTCCCAAGCGCAAGCGAGACGGGCTCCGACTTCCGCAACTTTTCAGATAAGGTAGGAGGCTCTGAAATGGAGTGGGCATTAAGAACAGACCCTACAAATGGCTGTGAAATGGATATGAGTTGGTTTTGTAATTGACATGTATAGTCATTGAATGAATCAAGGAAAAAAGTATTATCAATTGCAAGAGCCAATCATCCGCTTTGCTTTCCCCATCTTTCTTCAGAATTGCAAGTGAACCGTTTATAAAAGACCTAGGGTCATAAATAGGGACCTATGACCCAACTCGTTTGAAAATTCATAAGTAATTCAAAAATGCTTGGAAAAATACAAAACCACTTGGGTTAAGTTCCTCATCTATTTCTCTTTGTTTGAAAAATGAGCTAAAATTATTCCCGTCAAATGAAATACACGAAAAAGGCAGACCAGCCCTTAGATGTGCCATTTCAGAGCCTCCTACCTTACCAGAAATTTGGGCTCCGACTTCTGCAACTTTTTAGATACCAGAAATTTGGGCTCCGACTTCCGCAACTTTTTAGATACCAGAAATTAGGGCTCCGTGCAGACAGAGGAGCGCGAGGATAAGTTACGGCGATGGTGGTGGTCGTCTTGGCGCGTGTCAGCCTTGACGTGTTCCAAGTCTGATATCGGAGGAGGAGGCTTCTGTTCCAGCTTTTCAGGGCCGCTGTAGAGTACCCTTGCATAAGAGCATGGCCACCCGTCTTGTAAAACGGATGACTTGTTGCCACCGGCTTGCAAAACTGCCCCACCCGTCTTGCATAATGGATGAACTTGTTAAGAGGCCAAGCCAAAAGTTGCCCATGACTTGCAAAACCGGGCTCTTTTGCAAGCCAAGGGGCGGCTTGCAAACAAGCACTTTTTGCACTTTCCCAACAAACAAGGACTTGATCCATGAATGTGGACGTAGTCGATTGGGTGGCGATGGCCTCTTAAGAGGCTATGGGTGGGGCGACCCATCATCCCTGGCTTGCAAATTGGATTGAATGGCTGGCAAATTGGCTTGCATTTTGCCAGACGCGTGGGGATGCTCTAATGATACGTACATCTACTTTTGCCATTCAAAAGAACTTTGCATACTATAAAATTTTATTGGTATTTTTCTTTTTGCATAAATAATATTAAATTCTTGCACAATTTCAGTGAAGCATACCAAATTTGGGTTTCAAAAAAGCAAAACTCCATTTTTGGTGAATTTTTTCTTTTAAAATTCATGGTTTTACTTGATAATTGATTGAAAAACATTGATAAAGAATTTTTTAAATGTAATTGCATAGATATGTAGAAAACTTCTATACGCACATCTTTCATATAAAAAACACCCCATTAAGTAACAAAAATATGATCTATGAGGAGCTTAATGTGAGATTTTATATGAATAAATTTTGTAAAATAAATATCTCCATAATTTAACTAGATTTTGGCAGATTAATTGTAACATCATGCTTAAATGTACACAAATAGATGTAGTGTGTAAATGAAATAGCAAAATCTAGTTTAATTATAGAGATATTTATTTTACAAAATTTACTCATATAAAATCTCACATTAAGCTCCTCATAGATCATATTTCTGTTACTTAATGGGATGTTTTTTTATATGAAAGATGTGCGTATAGAAGTTTTCTACATATCTATGCAATTACATTTTAAAAATTCTTCACTAATGTTTTTCAATCAATTATCAAGTAAAACCATGAATTTTAAAAGAAAAAATACACCAAAAATGGAGTTTTGCTTTTTTGAAACCCAAATTTGGTATGCTTCATTGGAATTGCGCAAGAATTTAATATTATTTATGCAAAAAGAAAAATACCAATACAATTTTATAATATGCAAAGTTCTTTTGAATGGCAAAAGTGGATGTACGTATCATTATGCAAGGGTACCGTACTGTACACCTCATGGCTTGGCCAATTTGTTGTGTAACTTAACCCCTAAATGCCCAAGGCCTTTTTTGAGCTTCTAGGAATTTGCTCTAAATTGAACCAAAAGCCAACATTTTGATAACTTGTATGGAAAAAAAATTGAATTGTAACCATACAAATTCAAACTAGACATTTGAGTGATCACGTTGGAAAAGAAAACACAACAATACCACGTATAAATTGAAATATTATAATGTTTGATCATGAGGGTGTTAAAACTACAAAAGTGATTTAAAATCTTTCAATCCTCTTCTCACATGTCAAATCTGAAAATTTGGTCACCAAATAAATGTGAGGATAAAGGGCCTAACATGCATAATCCCAATCAATTTATGACTTCTCAAAATCTACTCTACAATCTTTTTGAATGAATTTGTAATGTGATTTTTTCTCCAAGATCTAGTGTATTTGAGACACATTTTCAAGAGCCCTCAACACTATGGAAAGTCAAGATTGCAACTGACACCCTTGCACAAAAAAATCTAGAATAGAAAAATCATAATCAATCATTTTTAAAACCGGATTTTGGACACTAAAACTAGGCTTCTAAAAGAATTTTTCAAAAATACAAACTATTAAAAATAGAAACTTGGTTAAGTTTTATTTAACTTCAAACTATTGTCGACACCCAAATTAGGTGCCTCAGGCATTTAGGGGTTAATAGAATCCCCACGGTAGCTTGTCAGAGGGGGCAAATGAGGCAAGTCAAGCGGGGTGCCCCACAGTTGGCAATAAATCACATGGCCACTTTATATTTGGAAGGTCGCCCTATGGAGATCAAATGTTGAATTGGAGGCACGATATGCCGCATGGTCCAATGAAATAACGTTGCGGAATAAGGCCACCATCATCAGATGTCACAATTGGCTTGATAAGGTTGCCCTACTCATGACGTGATGGATTGAATTTTTGAGTTTCCGAGCTTGTTCCTCTTTGTGTGCGTTGTTTAGCCCTTAACCCCTAAAGCCTCGTTTGTCCTCTCAGGGGACAATTTGGGTTCGGGTAGGTTCCTGTGACCTCAATTTGTAGAGAATTTTTTTGGGATTTTTTGAGGTTGTGCGGTTCTGCGAGAGCTTTGTGGATATATAATTTTTATTTCAATTGGTGCCCGAGTGAAAAAGTTATGCCAAAAATAGAGTTTGGCGGGCAGCACAAAAAAACCACAGAAAGTCAAAATAAATTTCTTAAATATTTTTTTCAAAATCTATGTCATTTTGTCTACATTTGAAGCTTTGATTCATTCTATTTGGACTAATAATGAAAAAGTTATGGACAATCTTAGTTTTTCGGGCAATCTAAGCATCTTCTTGAAAAAATAACTTTTAGGATTCATTTTTTAATGCAATTTTTACAATTTTCAGAAAAAAATTGTTAGACAAGGTTGCATTGGCTTGCTAGAAAAATCTCACCGTTGGGATTATGGTATTTCAATTTTGTCTTAGAGCTATTAACGATTTAGTTATTCCTTCAATCTTGAACCTACTTCTACTTAACAATTTTTTAATGAGTAAAAATTTAGTGTTTTTTTCTTGAATTTTTTTTCCTAGATTCTCAACTGAAGAATTCAACATAAAAACTTAGAAAATCAATATCAACAATACAAAAAATTTAAGTTAAATGGGTTCAAAGCCCAAAAATCTAGTCAAGCAAGGTGCAAAAAAACTTGTTTTTTCACTTTGAATGCAAATATCTTGCAATCTATTTGTTCAAAGTTTCTGAAATTTCTTGCACACATTCTCATACTAGTCTAGTATAAGATCCTACGGTTAGATATGCAAAAAAAAAACAATTTTTATAGTTTTTTGCTCTTTGCAATATAAGTGGCAGTTTTGAGTGTGTTTTGATGGAGAAAAGACCTCGGGGCTTTAGGAGTTAAACATTGAGGCGGACGTTTTGTAGTCGATGAATGACAAGAGAATCTCTTGTGTAGGACAAGAGTGTAACTATTCATCCTTCAAATTTTGTGGAAAAAAAAAAGATCATCTACAATGGTTTGATTTCCAATGAGTGCTTTTGCATTATTTTAATCCAACAATTCTCACGGTGTCAAAACATATGATTTCTACAGTTATGAGCCCGTCATTCAATGGTTAGAGTTCTTTGTAGGATAAAGCAGCACCACACTCGTTGGCCAAATATGAAGGCTACATGAAACAACCGGCTTTTGATATGCCTCTCTCACTCACTAGTTGTGGGGATGCCCTTAGTATATTGACCCTCTATATGATTTTCTTACTTTTGAACCGTATATAATTAGAACTTGAAATTTGTATCATTAGAAGCGCATTTAAAAGAGCTTTGAGAAGCTGCAAGAAAATTAAAATTTAGACATTGTACAACTACTTCAAAAGCAAGGTAAAATTCTTAAATTACAAAGATCTTAGCAAATCATGGTTATCAAATCAAAATTTGGCCATTGAAACTCCAAATGTGGCCAAATGTGGAGTGTCAATGGCCAAATTTTCCTTTGGTAATTGTGATTTGCTAAGACTTCTATAATTTATGACTTCTACTTTGTTTTTGAAGTGATTGTCCAATGTCTAAATTTGAATTTTCTTGCAGCTTTTCAAAGTTCTTTCAAATGTGCTTCCAAGGATACAAATTTCAAGTTCTAATTATATATTGTTCAATATATTATTAGGGCCAATATACCATTAGGATTAAAGATGCTTTAAGAGGCCCCAAATCACTTGTATTTGACAAGAGGATAAAATTGGTCTGAATCCCTTGACATCTAGAGATGGAACAAATTTAGTAGAATGAATTTTGTATTCGACAAAGACATGATCTCACCTGGACCAAGCTCAATGAATTGCGTGCACCAAGAATGGAAGGCCAATTTTGGCTTTGGGAACTATGTCAAATTTCAATTTATTTATTTTTCGTAAAATACTATTATTCTTCAACAAATCAAATCCATTGGATTTTGTGCAATTGACCTCAGAGGGAATTGACCCAAACTTTAGGTGTTATACAAATTTGAAAAATGTAAGAGAGTGGCTGAAAATTTCTAGATTTTATTAGACCAAATGGCTTTTGGGCCTTC
Source organism: Antitrichia curtipendula (assembly GCA_951230915.1). Lineage (NCBI taxonomy): Eukaryota > Viridiplantae > Streptophyta > Bryopsida > Hypnales > Leucodontaceae > Antitrichia > Antitrichia curtipendula. Next base: position 40,958,028 of record OX579633.1, read on the forward strand.
AGGGCTTTACATATGGAGAAATTAGCCCCCGTTATAATCTTATTCTAATGAAGAGTTGAAGAGAGCCTAAATCTTGAAAGAAGTTGAAATTTTGTCCAAACTTGCTTCAAGGGGAATTGGCTTGGCCTCATTAGAAAAAAATTCAGGCTTTAAGAGGGCCGCAAGTTTTTAGTGGTAGTGGTGCAATTATAGAGGAAATTGAAAAAGAAATTATTATTTTTGTTAGCAGCTGATGTGGCACTATTAGCGCCACATCAATGCCACGTTAGACTGGATTTTAAAATTTAAATTTTTTTTCTGTATTTGCATTGCGGAGGGGGGGGGCAAAAATGAAAAGTAACCTTCAATGTAAATTCATTGTAAGAAGTGACTCTTTCAGACTTCCATGTGAGGAATAGTTGGGACTACTTTAATTGAGTAAGATGACCATCATGGGTGCATTTTTTGTTGGTTTGTTGGTAGTCTAGAGACTCTCTTGGACCATGATAGATAGCACATTTCAAAAATTCATAACAAATTTATACTTCAAATTCATAAAAAAATTAAATTTCAATTGCTCTTACCGTTTCTCACATTTGTCTCTATATAGGAGTGTTTGTTTTTTTAATTTGGCATTAACATGAGGAAAAACTCCTAAATTTGACCACAATTGATTGTTTTACCTTATCTAATTCTATTTCCCAAAATTTCTTGCAAATAGGTGTTTATTGAAGTGTCATCAAAATGACTTCAAATTCTTTGCTTTGAATGGCTCTTACTCTTCACATTTTTAATTTTTAATATTAATGATTTTCATTTGTCTACAAGACAAAAGTCACAAAACTAACAACTAATATTGATTTTGACTCTGTCTATAAACACTAGGTTAATAAATGGTAATAGATGTTTCTACCTTACACACACTAAATTATCAATGACCGGTCATGTATGACTTAGCACAGGTTTTTTTTATCTATGGATACTACTAAAATTTTACTATTTTGAATATGTTGAATAGTAATAGAATTGGCTTTGAGGTGCAAAAAAAATAAGGTTTGGTAGAAAAAGTTGTGACAATTTCAATTTGAATTTACATAGGTTTGTAGTTATTATGACAAGACAATGAAAATCCAATTCCCTTTACCAAACAATTCGATGTGCATCTTATTTTCTATATTTGAAGGACATTTTCTTAACTTATTTATTAGAAAATTCAATGTACCTGATAAGCTATTTAGTTGATGCAAGTGTCTAATCATTGACATATGTATAATATATTTTTCACCTTGTACATGTTAAGTTTGATCCCTCTAAATTTTGCATTGTGCTAGTGCACTAAAGGGGGGCATTTTCTACTTACGGATTCAAATAAAATGAGGCTTGCAAGTGATTTGTTGGAGCTACTCCAAATACTCTCATTTGCTTGGTCTACTCTATTTCCTCAAGAATTTACACTAATTGAAATAATTAATAAAATGACGAATAGGATATTTTTTAGATTCTATTATATGTCCATGTTGTAGATTTTGGAAACTAATTTTCCTAATGAATAAATATTCCTTCCAAACCCACTTTGAACTTTGTCTATAACTTTTTATTGGAGTCTCTAAATCACAAATGAATTTTGTATTCAAAATTCAGCTTGATTTTCTACATTTTTTTAGTTTGGAGGTTTTTGAAAAAATCTATTCTAAGTCTATACTCAAATGAGGTCTACTTTAAGCACAAATGATTACATTTTTATAATGAGTGGTCATGCTTTCATCTTCAAATTATACCAAACCCTTTGATGGTTGATGAAGGACAATGGATTTCACTTTAAAAGCAATCATTCCACCTTTATTCTCATGAGATTGTATTGAAGTACTTTGTGCCTCAAAATAATAAATTGGAAACCTTCTTTATAATCCTATAATTGGGAGGTTGAATTCTTGAAAAGAAAAAAATCAAATTTTTTTTCAATTAATTTAAAAAGCAACAGCCGAACTACTTTTATCAACTTTAATTCAATATTCAACAATAATGTTGACTCTAGCCAACGGATTTGCTAGCAAACATCAAAATATTTTTTATCAAAGTCAATTTTGGTCAATAATGAAGATCTTTTAAATTCCATCTTTTGTTTTGTTTTCATCAATGAGAATTTATAAGCATGTGGCATGTGGGAAGAGGGATTGTAATTCAAGAATTTTGAAATTAAAGTTGACTATAAGACCAATTAATGGGCCAAAATGCATTTACTTTTGGATTGCAAATCCATCCCAAAGTCCAAGCCACTTTATGATTAGTTGTTTTTATCTTAAAATTGGAAAAAATATGTTATGAAATGATTTTGATATTGGCATCTCTTGGATCTTCATTTCTAAAGGAAATAATATTCCAATGTCAATGTGCCAATCTTCCCTTCTACTCGATTGGATTGAGGGTCTATAATGGGTATGCCTACCTTTCCTCTTCCAATTCATCCGAAATCCAAGTAAGACAAGGCTTTGGTCATCGACTATCTCTAGTCTCCGCAATTCAACGCATTGGTTGAGCTAAGGCAACAATCATGGGATCACTTACTTATTGAAATTCTTTCCATATACTTTAATTTTTCTCAAAGAAAAAAAAGGTACTATACATTAGGATTATCTGGATAAAAATTACACCAATTAATTTCAATGGATCTAAGACATGTTGCAACTTCACAACCTATTGCCATTCATGAAGTTCAATTTTGAACAACATATGATGGCAAGGGACCACAACTTGTAAAATTCTTCTAAATCCAAATGCTTGAATTCTTCATAGCGCAAGAGTCCCACCACTCTAACATACTGAACTCCAGATTGCTCAATGGAAAAACTATTATAATGAATCTTGAACTAGGAATTCTTGTAAAATACTTACTAGATGGCTAACTATTTCCTAGTCCAAAATTGATGTCTCACAAAATCATAGCCAAAATTTCACCCCATCTAAAACCTCCATCATCACTCCATATATTGTACATCTCCAAAATCAATACAAACATATGATGAAGAAATGATTTTCGAACATCCGCCAAGAAAAACTTTGATCCTTCATAACTTTTGCATACAATATTCAAATGCCACGTTCTTTGGTGCATTGGAACCTCCTTTTCACTTGCCAATAAGAAAATATGAATGCTTGATTGGTCTAATAATAGTAACAAAAGGAGGCAGTTTAGAGGTATCCACCTCAAAGCCCAACACTATTAGATGGCCCTTGGTGGACTTTGAAGTTCTTTTGTTCTCTTCGGTTGGTGTTTTTTACAGCTAAGGTTGCTTGGCAATGAGGGTCCCTTTGTTTGTTCCAAAGACAATAAATTAAAAACTTTTCATTTCAACTAATAATTCAAAAAGTGCAAATAAATTTTCCATGCTCCACTAGCTCCATCACTTTTTTGAACTATATTTGCAATTAAATTTCACCTCAAAAATTATCCATGTTCAAAAATGACCCATCAAGAATGACTTCAAAAAGGTCCAATCAAACATTGAACATGGCCAATTTTGTCCAAATTATTGGGCAGTCATAATTGAGGTCTTAATTTACTTTAAACTCAACATATATCATTGAAAACTTCACAACCTATTCAAGTCATTGACACAAATAAATATGATTGAGGTTCAATGACAAAGGGACAAACTTCCAACTCTTGTTCCACATGTTCAAAAATTAGTTAAAGGTTGATGTTTATTCTTCACTCTTTAAATTAGTATGGTAGGAGGAACACAGGATAACAACTTGCGTGCAATTAGTATCAATTTAATATTTTTTAGAATGCATATATACTATAAAAGTGTATTTCCAAAGAGGATTTCCAAAGAGGATTAAAAAAAAGCATCAAAAAATGTACAAATTCATATACTTTGATATGTCAACACATGCCTAATACAATTTCTTAAAGCATATAATATAATAAAGAATATTTACTTGAAAGAATTTAGATTGTAAATCTTCATTTTTAGAAGTTTTCTTTGTCCACCCATCTTAACATGAACTAATTCAAAACCTTGTACAAAAATGAAACATCAAGTAGTTAAGCTATATTGATTTGTCCTACTATGGTAACAACATGAAACACTTCATTCGAATTGTGAGGTGTATTTTTTTGCATGTCCAACTCAAATGCACCCCCAACTTTTGAGGTGCAAAGTTAATGTATTGAAAATCAATACTTTAAATGTTTTGAGTAGTCCCAACTATAACCAATATATTTTGAATAACCTTTAAAGTCACATATTATTTAAAAATACATTTTTTATTTTTTATTTTTTTTTTGTTTACGGATTTTAGTACTATTGAGGATTCAAATCAATGAATCTCACTTGGAAATTTGGAAAACAAGTTCCACCACTAAGATTTTACATTATTTTGAGTCAAGGGACTTTTGTAAATTTTTTGTTCTCCATATGAGTGCAAAGAATGCCTAATTTCTTGTAGGCACATTTCTAGACATTGGAAAACATTCTCCATCATTTCATTGGTGTAATCTCATCTTCATAAAGTTGTTAAAAGAATTATTTTTAAATTATTTTGAATGTTTTCACTATTTTCCAACAAGTTAAATACCAAAGTATCTTTTGTCTTTAAATATTCCATTAACTTGTTTTGTGCATAATTTTTGTAAAACTTTTCTCATATGCCGCACATAATATAAATACAATGTTTATAATATTTTACTAATTTTTCATAATTTATTTAAATTTAAAAAATTTATCTCCAGAAATTCAATTACTCTTAAACTTCCTCCTAAAATAGCTTTAGTGCAACAAACTTAGCATGTATTTCAAACTTTCACTCATTAGTGAGTGTGCACTAATTTACCAAAATTACGCTATTATGAATTTATGCATATTGATATCTAAGGTTGAAATATTACTATGTTATACTCCCTTCGTCCCAAAATGATCTTCATGTTGAGCTTCAAATATTGTCCCAAAATGATCGTCTTGTATGACATGGAAGAATTCCCGCGGAAAGAATGTGAAGATAGTGCCACAGTGGTTGCACACCCCCACCCTTGCCCACGAGGAACCTGAATGCTTGTCTTTTCACCGGAATAGACCGACTGGCACTATATAGACTTTTTTATAGTCGAGGGCCCACTTGCTATATGAGATCAAGAGAAGCCTGGATTGGCTCCAATTCACTTCAGTTCCGGGTACTATTTTTTGGTGTGGGAGGATCAAGCTTGACTTTTGGGCATAAGGTGAGTTGTCCACAGGGAGACGCGGGAATGCCAACTCAAAACGAGGGAATAGTAAAGGACGCAACCCATAGCGCGGGAGTTTATGAAAGGATTGGATAGCGATGCTCCAAAAAAATGATCAAAAAATGCCTCTCTTCAATCCACCACCACTCTTTCTTAAGAAAGAATTCAACTCTGAAATTTTGAGGACAATAAGAGTGCATCAAGCTCAACTTACCGGTAAAAAAAGAATTGAATTTTTTTGATTTTCAAGCTTAATCCAGAGCGTTTTGTGTAACAGGAAGATCATTTTGGGACGGAGGGAGTATTAATTTTGACATAATAGAATTTTACAAGTGACATTTATAATTAAGTATTAACCCTCTAAAGACCAAACATTCAAATTTCAAACAATTTATAAATGCATGTGCATTCCAAGCATGCAAAGTCTTGATTTTTCCAACCATATAAAATTCTAAATGTTTGTAGATTCTTTTTTTCAAATTATCTATAGTTCAAGCCTCAAAGGATCTAGATTTTTTCGTCAAAAAATGACCCATGAAAAACAGATTTAATATATATATATATATATATATATATATATATATATAAACATTTGAATTTAGTTTTCAAAACTTAAAAGCAAGAAGTTCTCAAAAATATTACACATACTCAATCCATAATCAAAAATTTTAAGGAATTTTCATTTTTTGGTCCAAGTTGTATAAAAAATGATTGGTTAGCTTAGTAGGAGGTCTGATTGTATCGATATGATATGTGCAATGAATTTTACAGCTTTAGTTTTAAAATCATCATTAAATTATTATTTGAAGTAATCATATACTCATATCTATGAAGATATGAAGAAGAAGAGACAAACTCAAATAAGTTGCTTTTCCAATATAAGGTAAGTGCACCTATATATATACACTTTAGTATTCCATAGAATGGTAAATCTTGTTCAATTGGTATAACTTAGATGGAATGACCAAGGATCATTGGTTTGGACTCCCGACTCGCTCCAATCGACAAATCCAACCTCAATGATTGGATTGGTGATGGAATACAGGAGCTCAACACAATCATTGACACGCATTAATTGGATTCAACATAGCAAGGGGAATGGCTTCATCTTCAAAGTAAATAGATTATTCTCACTGCCATCTATTTTCCTAACAATTGCAAGTTGATTCATGAGGATCACTTGCAAACAATTATGTTGGCAAATGTCAACATTTTGAATACATTGGGCAATGGTATTTAACAAGGTATTCATGGATGAGTTCCTCAACATGCTAGTTGAGCAAGGCTCTACACTAGTAGGCCCTTTCTTCATGACCCACATCCATCGCTGGCTATCCTATCACGAATGACACAATGACCCACTTGCTACACTTCAATCTTGGATCTACTCGTGAATACCAAATACAATTGCAGGCGCCCACCAAGGCTTCTTCTTTTTAGCTTTCTGGTGTCAAATTGCACCAGAAAAGTTAATCTGTCTAAAAAATGTCAAAAAAATGTTTAAAAACTTGGATGAAATTTCCAGATTGTGAATGAAAACCCAATTATACACCTGTGACATGTGCTAATTTGATATTTTTTTTTAATCTAATATGTGGATGAATGTTGAAATTTGGAGCACCACTATAAATTTTTGTATCACCACTTTGGCACTTCTTAAAAAATGAAAAAAAAGCCCTGGTGCCCACCCATCTACTGAGGGAGAAGGCTCACGCAGACATCCTTGCTCGCTCAACTCTCAAGCTGGAATTCTTGGTCACAAAGTTAGCCACAACATTCCAGACATGGGAGGACACACATATTTGAACATGCAACAGACGCTACAGAGCATGTGGGATTCAGTTACAAAATTCATATCCTTGTCTGCACCTAAGGTAGACAAGCCTATTACCACCCTGATTTGCGATCTGACTATGTTGGAGTCAACTTCAATGGGGGCACCTATTTTTCAAAGGTGTATGCATGTTTCACAAATCAAACCCAAGTGGAATTATAATTTTCTGATGAAAATTGAAATTTCTATGAATTTTTGAAGTTGACTGCCCTGAAATTACAAATCCGCCCATGGATTAATTTATAAAAGTCAGATCAACAACCCATTACCGCCATAGATTGTATCTATGAGTACTTGGATTTTCACCAATCAATGGTAGACACGTTATCCAAGCTGAATTAATGAGCTGATTTTGTCAGAAAAATAAATGGACTTAGATGAGTTTCAGGGTGATAATGGGGCCAAAAGTCAGATGTCCGAAATAGGAAGCTGACGGGAATAGGCTGGTTCACCTTAATGAAGCTGCAAGGAGCAAATTACGGACATGGAGACAGAACTAAGGTAGGTGGCTCAAGAAGCGACAATGTAAGGGCTGTTGGGCCTTTTTGATGGTTTTCAGCTGCCCCAGAATATTTTCCCTAATTTTTCACTTGAAGAAAAATTGATGCGGAATCTAGTACAAGTGGTTTCATATTTTTCAGAGCATTTATGAATTACTTATGAATTTCCAAAGAATTCTGTTGTAGGCACCTATTTGTGATTCCAGGCCTTGCAAAACTAATTCATGTGTAGTCTGAAAAAAGAGATGGCTTGACCAAAAACAAACACTGTGGCATTCAAAAAGTATTACACAAGGTTCCTAAATGTGACCCTTACTAAACTTAAATGGATCCTACATTCTTTTAACATTTGTAAGAAGGCAATTTGGCAATCAGATTCCATTTAGAAAAATTAAGTGGATACACTTTGGCTTTGAAATGGACCCTCCTTTGCTCTTATTCCATCCATTGACAAAAACTTCATTAAGCAGCACCATGCACTAAGAGAGGTTGGCAATCCATTTTAGAACCATTTACTCTCCATTTCAGAGCTCCCGATAGGGCTGTTTGAAGAAGAAGGTTGTTTTTTGAGCCACCTACCTTACTCTCTACATGCTCCAATGCGCGGAAGTAGCAACTGCTAGTACTGTATACAACATGCACAATAGAACCATTAGTAGGTACTAAGGTAGAAACATCCATACCTCATCATTTAAGTGATTTTGCGACACATGATGAAAGGTATGAAGGATGCATATTTTTTTCTCCGTAGAAAGATAGGAGATATAGAAGAATGCAATTTTCTATAATTTTATTTCCAAAATTGAAATTACTACATTTTTGGGGAGCCGAAAAGTAGTATGAGCCCATAGCCAATGTTTAGGGTCTTCCAATTCCAATCATTCAAGAACTACTTTCCAACTCATTACTTTCTACTTTCTTGCTCACTACTTTGGAACATGTATCATCACCTAATTAGTTCCATCCTTGAAAAGAAGAAAAAAATGCATTCTAAAATGTGATTGAAAATCTACTCCAACCATGGTTGGAAATAGATGCATGCTATAGGTCAATTATGAGATCTCAATTGGATATAGGTGTTTCTACCTTGGTCAAGAAAATAGAAGAAGCCCAGCTCAATTACAATAAATCACTTTGTAACCTTTGTATGGATATGGATGCATTTATGGACGCAATTGCGAGAGGAAACGGACAAAGGTGAGAGCACGCCAGAGGTGGTTGCCCTAAAACTACAATTCAAAGCCATAGGTAGGGCAAGGAAGGAGGCCACTCAAAAGATGGAAGGCATGAAGGACGAATTGGCACGGGAAAGGCCTAAAACCAAAATCTATACTTGGCCTAGTTTGGGACTTGAAATTAGATCTTTGTGAAGATATATATGTCACAATTGTTGGTTTGTGGAATATCATCAATTTAACAAAATTGACGGTAGAGTACAACTTGTGCACGTGACGTACACCTTTGCATTCATCAAGGACTTTGCTTTTACAAAATCTGCACAATAATTGATGGCATCAAATGAAAGCAAACTATTGCATTCTAGGCCCAATGGGAGCAAGCCCATTGTGGTCAAAATTATATTAGCGGTGTACATTTTAGAACGTGAATGTACACTACTACTATGATTTTGCCCACAATGGGCTTGCTACCATTTGGCCTAGAATGGGGGTAATTTATGTTATTAGATCATGCACCGTGATGTTTGAAACTTCACAAGTGCTACTAAAATTATTCCTTCAACGTTTGAAACAAACTACAATAATATAAAGCATGAGAAACATTACTGAAGCATCAATTTCATGAAGGGATTGTCTTCCAAATTGAATCACACGGCCCGCACCATAGCTTGGTACCCTGCCTGATTCAACCTCTGCAAAGCGCAAGCACAACTGGGGCTAAGATTTCAAGAAAAATAACCTGAAAATTTCACTGAGCTAATAGCAAACATTTTGATGCATGCACACTGATGTAAGGTAGGCACCCCAAAATGGCACCTGACCTTAAAGTGCCATCTACATGTTGTGTATATTTTCAAAATCAGTTATGTACTTATTTGGATGGAGCGCTTTCAGAAACAAACTTTGACCCTTAACCCTTTAGTGTCTAAGAAGCCCAAATTGGGTCTCACGTTTTTTTAAGCAATGTTGAAGAGTTTGTATGGAGATTTCCTTAAACTTAAATAATGTGTATTTGAACCAATGCATACAATGTTCTTCATTTAAGCTAATGATATAATAAATTTTTTTATTTCTATTATATTTTTTATAATATAATTAATCAAAATCTGCAACTGAAAATCATGAATTCTCAGTACATAAAGGGTTAATAACTTTTGCATACAGTGTCCAAATGCCACGTTCTCTGGTGGGTTGGAACCTCCTTTCACTTGTCAACAAGAATACATGAAAATTTGATCAATCTAATAGTAATAACTAGGCTCAGTAGCAAAAAGTGGCGGTTTTGGGTGTACCCACCTTATTGGGCATGAATAAACACTCACCACGCATTTAGAGTAGGTCACTGACAAAATACGTGTCAACTATTTATTATGATTGCACAGGTGCTCTTTTTTGCCTCTGTTTTCTTCTATTATAGCAGATAAACCCTAAAGCCCTACCACTGGAAATTGGATGGTCATATTCATTACATTGGCATAAATTAACAAAACTGGCACATTCTGGAGAGAGTTGTGCAACGATCCCTAAACTGACTAAAATTAGCTGAATTTCTAATAAAAAAATCCTTGCGATACTAGTACATTGTAAAACACGGCCATTAATGGAGACATTTTAGCCAAAACTGCAACAAACAATAAAGTTTGATAGCCAGTTTGTAACTTCCCTCCACATTGGAGTTAGCATCTGTTTTGTTAGTTTTGTATTATTAATAGTACTCCCAATAATCCTTCAGAACTTGCAAAATCCTTTCTTTTCTATTTTTTTATACTAACTCTTAAGATAGTCAAAGTTGATGCATGTTTGTCTTGAAGGTAGCACATTGCACTAAATTCCATAAACTAGTTCTGGGATAACTGTTGTTGTTTCTCTTTGAACAGTTCGAGCCTCTAGATCTGGATAACAGAAGCGTTTTGAAACAATTGAAATCTCATGTCTTTATCTAACGAAGACCTACACTAAAGGTATTAAGGGGAACAAAAAATTGAAGGGATTTGTTCCAGAAAACTATAGATGTTTGTATAGATGTTTGAAACATGATGTACAGACCCCAGACACTTCAATATGTACAACAAAGGTAGATATTTATATAGGCTAGGGTGAACTATCCCCCTCACTCGTTCTCATGAGAAAACCCTGAATTTTTTTAACTTCCATGCATGAATTTTTTTGCAAATTCTTCAATGAGAGGCCCGAAATTAGTTAGGGGGCTATAGGAAATAGATTTTAGGAAAAGATTTTACACGGAACAAAATAGGGGACTTTTTTTATATGCACCCCTGGATGGACTTTGGCAGGACGAGCGAGCGGGCCAGTTCACCCTGGCCTTTATATAGTGTGTAATGTCAATTAATTAGTATGGGGTCCCTTAAACCCCTATTTAGTGTAGATGATAGGGCCCTGAGCTTTCACTTTGGCCAGCTTGAGAGCTCAAAAAACGTAACTTCAGCACTTGAGTCAACACTTTGGTGAAAAGGTATGCTATAATGAGTACTTGTTTATATTGCCATGAGGATTGAATTTGTAGAACTTTTCGACAATAGATTCCCACACAATCAGGTTCATGTCACGGGGCGGTGGGAATGTAATAAAACTTCGCACTTCAGTTTTCTTTCTTGAGTTCCGTCATCTCATTTATTCTAGCCACCTCACACCCAAAGTCGAGGAACTCAACGGAACTAAGAACATCTGATGTGACCTCCACTTTCCCATCCGCTCCTTTGATTAGATGAGAGCGTCAATTCCATTAAATTGGCAGCATATCGAGCACCATTTTGATATTTAAACAAGATTGTTGGGGGGATAGACAGGTATACTCTCACCAGCCATTCCTCTCAAGGTCTGAAACCCACTAATCGCCAGACTCGTGGTGAACAATTCGTCAGAGGCTGGACTGCAGATTTTCCTCAACCATCCCAGAGCCATGCATACATAGAAAAATAGAAAAAAGAAAATTGTGACGAGAATTTCATCATACGGCAGTATCATATGGCTAGTTTAAATTCCTCTCAAAAGTTACATTGAAGCTCAGCAAACTCGTATAAAGGCTCCAGGAGAGTAGTGCACCAACGTGCCTTCATCATTGAAATGGAGAAAGTGAAATGTTTTCACCTTCACGTAGTACATTAAAAAAGACGGACACAAAAAGTGCAATAAATCCCATGATCTATTCGTCTTCTTGGCTGCGAAGGCGAGCAGTCCCGTTAGTCAAGGCAACGTTCAACTGTGCAGCTCGCTCCACAATAGCCTTCCTCTTTAAAGTAGAGACGTTGTGGGCAATCTCAGCACTATACTTCCTGCAGTATCATGAAACCCATACACAGAAAAGCTTAGCAATCAGAATTATTAGCGTATAATCAGAGAGTGCTTGAGGGGCGTCATTAAATCACGAACATGTATAGTTGAGACAGCACAATAGCATCAGAGAGATTCCCAGAATGTGTCATCAACCCTTACGGGAAATATGATGTCCCTATTCTTCTTCACATCACTTGCAATTAGCGCTCAAGACTTCATGTAGGCCATCCCCTAGAGAACCTATTGAAACCCTAAATTTACCACATGAATATATCAAGACTCCGGCACTCAGCAGAGAATAAGAAATGAATAAACTGCTCACCTGTTGTGCATCAACAGAAGCTCAACGTCCTTCACGTTGTGAACCAAAAACTTGACGAAGCCACTTGGCAGCACATGCCTGGTCTTCTTGTTCGATCCGTAACCAATGTTGGGCATGAGAGTGCATCCCTTGAACTTACGGCGAACCCTAGAGTCGATACCCTTCGGCCTCCTCCAGTTTGTCTGGACAAGTAACCACATCAAATCGCACTACATCAGCATGCATACCCTAAACAGGACCTGAATCAACCGCCGAATCGCGACTCGTCCCCCAAAACTCCCGAGAGCAGGAGAGACAGATTACTGTTACCCTAAACCAAATCCTACAACCCTAAATTCTCCAAAAGCCGGCCCCTGCTTGAAACACCTTCAACTTCTCGGAAGAACTCTAAAAGCGACTTCAAAACCCTAAATGAGATCAGCCACCTCTTCAAACCAAACTAAAAGGGAGATATCACAGACGAGGTTGCCGCTCCGTGGAGATAACCCCATTGCTTACCTTCACGCAAATCTTGCGATCGGACTGCATGCGCTTGAACTTCTTGACGCGCTTCTTGACGACATCGCGCTTGACGAGAGGAGTCACCATGGTAACAAACTGGTGGAGCGCGACAGGGAGATTCGTCTGCTGCGCTGCGAGAAGCACCACACTCGACCAAAGAGAGCCGCCTCTGAAGCCCTCCCTCGTCTTTGTTCGCAGGGCTTAGGGTTTGGCGCTCTCCACTGGATGAATGAAATACCAATACATCAAGTTTCATCCTCAGTTTCACATCCAAATCACAATTTATACCTGGATGTATAACCTGACTACGGAAATTCAGATGTACGAGCGGGTGTCAATCCTGTTTGCGCTCATCATCATCAGCGCCAAACCAGGCCAGTCCAGGCCAGTCTCATCATCAGCGCCGAGGGTTATTGCTGGCAAGTGAGTTTAGGGTTTAGTTTGCGTTGCACCATCTTCTTTGGAATTTCTTTGTGATGCTTTGACGAATTCGGGGACGATGGAGAACGACGACATGTCTGATCAGGCGGTACATTGCCTGGATATCTTCGGTGCATTGCATCGTGCCCCTCCGTTTAGTCCGAAGAAAAGTTTAGCTACTGTTGTTTCTGATGTGATTCCAAGCAATGGTGGACCTAGCCCGTCCTCGCCCAGGCGCAGTCCTCGAGATGCTGTGGTGCAGCAACCGAAAACTTCGCCGTTTCTGAATCGATCGTTGAGGCGAGCTTTGCTTACTTCTCCGGCGCGACCGGAGAGGAATGCCGCGGAGGGAGGAATACCTCCGAGTTCCGTTGATAGCGAAGCGCTGCATCTGATTGATAATGGAGGTCCGCAATTCGGGAACAGTCGAAGCACGAGAGCGTCCACATTGGAGTACATGACGCAAATTTTTCCGGGACGCAGGTGATTTTTGTTTTCCTCAGATTAATGCATCTTTTGGAAGAGTGTTGTAATGTTAAGTCTCAATCCACCATACCATACAGCAAGGGAGAGGTTCCATTCTACATACAGGTGAACTTTGAGCCTTTGCCTACAACAATCTGGACACTTGTGTCATCTCAAATTTTGCTTATTTATTCTGTGTTAAGTTTATAATCAATTGCAAAAGACTAAATGTCAACAGATTAAGTGTTTAGACACTTAAAACAAATCAAAGTCAACCTGTATGGTCTATTGTACTGTATGGTTAATGGAGCCTCTACTTTAAAGTGTTCGAAATAGAGTAGGTCTATTTGTTGATGTGTCGGCTACGCTTGCACTTTTTGACCTAAGAACATTTGATATGGTGGTAATTATGAAGTAGACTCAATTTGGAATTTCTGTGTACAGGAATGAGATCAATCAGCTCCTCAATATTCTGGGACGACCTTGTGATCCCGTCCCACCCGTGTTTGTGTATGGGCCAGCTGCGTCTGGCAAGACCAGCATTTTGCGTGAGGCAATGCGAGTTCTCAGGCGACCTCATGCTTATGTGAGTTGTCGGTCGAGTCATACTCCACGGCTTATGTTTGAATCAATCCTCAACCAGCTCTTAGGTCACGTTCGATCCGCTTCCAACAAGTATTCCAGTGCGCGAAAATGCGAGAGACTGATTGACTTTACGAAGCATTTGCCTGGGGCTTGTGCTCAGGCTTTGTCCCGCAAGAGCTCTCACGACAAGAGACTCAGATCCACTCAAAAGGTGTGGTACATACTGTTTCTTTCTGCTTGACAAACTCTCCTCGTTCTACTAAATAGAGCTGTTAATTTTTACCACTGTATATAATCGGTAGAATTGTAATCTGGCTCAAACAATCTGAGAAGGTGATTTCTTAGTACTGCCCCCCCTTTTTTCTTTGTTTTCGTACTTAGTATGTTGAAGCGTGGAGAGCTTTGCATATGTAATGCAGCTAGGACGTGGTATACTTATATTGAATCTTTCTAGGTCTTTCAGAACTTCTCAAGTGATCTCCTGTGGTAGTTGCTCGTTATCATCATGTGTGTATCTTTAAAAGAAACTCGATGCTTTGTCTGAATGACGTGGATGGGGGAAGATGGCTGTCTGTTTTTGTGACTCCATGGTCTGTTTTGCAGAACAGGGCACCCCGAAGGCGGCTGAAAAAATACCTTGTGAAAAGGTTAATGATACAGTTTACCTAATCTTTGACAATGTGGAGCAGTCGCGCGGGTGGATTGGTGGCACCCTACTCCTGGGCTCGTTGTTTAAGCTCTCTGAACTGACCAGACTGCCAAATCTCGGACTAATCTTCATCAGCAGTGTAGGTCTTGATGGGTACCAAGCGTCCACGTTGTCTCGGGAACCTCTCTCCTTATATTTCCGTGACTATAACGATTCTGAGCTATATCGTATTCTACTGCTTCAGCGTCCCAACATTGATCTTTATGCTTCCTTTCTAAGGTTCGATTCTCTTTCTGATGCGGACGTTGATTCTTATATAATAAGTAACCTGCCTGCTTTGTAGATGTTAGCTGGTTTGTATCCTTAGCTCAGTACCATTTGTCAAAGATGGGGAACGTTGATCAATGCTGATCACAGGCGGTTGGGCATCTCCTGACTTCGTGAGATTACTGTTTTGCTGCAGTGCTGTTTTGAAAACATTTAGTCGGGCGTGTCGACGTGTAACGGAACTTTCCCGAAGTTTGGAGCCTCTCTACCAAAAGTATTGTGAACCTGTCCTTCGAGGGGCAGCAATCACACCTGATGACCAAGGCAAGCGTCAGCGTTATTCAATGTTGCAGCCACACATTCGGCCAGCCCTCTCTCAAACTCTCATCATTAATGTCTCTACTCCAGGTGTGCTCCATTGTTTGTACCTGGTCTTTCATTTGGCTTTAACTTATGTATGCACTTAAGTTTCAAGGCAGGTTGCTGGCGCTTTTGCTTTTCGTTGTTATTTCCGCAGTATCTTTGGCATTGTCTATTCATAGGTCTTTTGCTTAAGCAGGTCTAGTATCTGAATATTAAGGTGGTTATCTCAGGACCAAAGAGGAGTGTGATTGATCAATCAGGAGGAAGCAGAGGACGGACTAAGACCACTCCCAGGAGGATTTTGTCATCTGGAATGGACTCACAAGATTTGAGTTTTGAGATGCCTCAGTGCTGCAAGTACCTCCTGCTGGCGGCTTTTATTGCCTCTCGAAATGCTGCCACACTGGATGCCAGTCTGTTCGACACAGGCGATGGTGCTCGGGGTAGCAGTCGAAAGAGAAGAAAGTGAGTCCAAATCTTTACGCGAGTGATCATTATCTCTCTAGTGTTTACTATTTTTGACATTTAATGTAGTCATTTTTCCACTGATGAAAGGCAAGTACTTAATATCCTCGACTGCCACTTAGTCTCGCTTCAATTATCTCATGTCGGCATTTAATATGTCTTTTGTACATGTATAAAAATAATAAAACATCAGCTACCGGGGGTTCTATTCCAGAGGACTGTGATGCTAACGACGATTTTATTTGATCCACAGAAGTTCCTCGTCAGCCATGGAAAGAAAAGAGGCGGAGGCACATGAGCAACAACTGAAGGGCCCTGGTAGCTTCCCTCTCGAGAGGCTATGGGCCATTTTTCGCTGCATTGTTGTGGATACTGATGCTCCTGCACATGGGTTTGGTCAATTTCACTCATCCCCACCCCCTAATTTAACCCCTGAAGAAGTGGATGGGGATGGTGAGGAGACAGAGGAGCTCTCAGCGGATGTTCTCATGCAGCTGTCCACCCTTGTGAGTGTGAATCTATTGTCTAAAAGTTCTACCAACCCTCTCGATGGCAATGCTCGTTATCGGTGCAACGTGGATGGCAAGTTAATGCAAAAGGTTCTTCCTCACTTCCGTTCTTTTGTATTACATGCCTTTGCCTACTCATATCTGTCCAAGCGCCTGTTGATTTCTGTACCTTGCATTCAATACAGACGCTAGGCACTTCACTGTCCATGAATTCTAAGGATCGCAGCTGTCAATCTGCACGGACCTTCGCTGAAGTTTCAAATCCCATAAAGATCCTGCAGTGCTCACGGATTCACTTGGGGAAGAAAGAATGATCAATTTGAATTTGTGGATGATTTCTGACTTACACTGACGTGTTGTATTGGTTCT
Source organism: Antitrichia curtipendula (assembly GCA_951230915.1). Taxonomy (NCBI): domain Eukaryota; kingdom Viridiplantae; phylum Streptophyta; class Bryopsida; order Hypnales; family Leucodontaceae; genus Antitrichia; species Antitrichia curtipendula. The sequence continues at coordinate 40,974,952 of OX579633.1, forward strand.
TATTGGCAGGTTGCAAAGAGTGTACAATTCCCCCTCTCTAAATACTTGCTCCATGGCTAATTGCTCTCTGGCAGCCTGCTCTTCCTTATGCCACGAAGTTTATCTTCATTGAGGACCATTTTCAGACATTGTGGACCATTTTTCACACATTGTGAAATTCTATCTCATGTTCAGTAGGTGAGAGGTTTGACAGGGGGAGGCTGAGGACCGACTCCATCACTTTTTAGGATTACATGCCATTCACCAACCAACATAGACTGTTGTGCATTTAGGTAGAAGTTTCACGTTTCCAGTTGCGGACCTGTTGCGTCCCGTGTCTTCCAATACATTGAAGTGGTTTTAGTTTTCTGTGTATATTGAATGCTATTGAGGAAGTGTGACCATAGCTGAGAATTTTGAATGTTGCAGCAAATTTAATGATTCGATTGCCTGTACCCTAGTCCTACATTGCCACTTTAGAATGAATTGTGATCTGAGTGTGTTTTTGTTTTGATGTAACAGTGTTTAGGCGCTCATTGTTATGTTTCTTTGCAATAAAGTAGAAGCACCCAAATCCGCCTTTTTTTTTGCACCTATTTCGGTGGATGGTCGTAGTGATGATTTCTTTTATAAAGAATTTTAGCTTCCTTGTGAGAAATCTAGTTGTGGTTGTTCCATATTTTCTTGACAATTGTGTAATATTCTATGAATTTTCAAAGTAGAAAGTATAGAGTACCTATCTATGTCACTAGGCTACCTTGGAATGGATACCTTTGAAGCAAAAGATGTTTCAACTTCCATTGGTTGCCTCAAAGAACTCTTTAACTTTCATTGATTGTTCTAAAAGAGCTTGTGGTGGTTTTAGGAGATGTAGTGGTTTTTGTTACTTCTTTGTTTCTTCCATGAGTCCTAGTAGGTGGTGCATAAAGAAAAGAGGTGAGATTGGGTGTCCCTACCTTATCATTTGCCCCTCTATTAGTTGAATGAGATTATTTATTTCTTTGTTAAAAAAATGCTTTAGTATTTCTTACCTTTTGGTAGGATCCATAGATAGTAGTAGCCTTTAGAATTCTCAATTTATTTTCAAAGTGTCGAAATGGCTATCAATAGTTGCTTTAATATAAATTTATGGAAAGTGAAATATATATATGGAAAGCTTTATAGAAAGTAGTAAAATGTGCATTAATCTAGAAAAAAGAAATCATGTATTGTATCGTTTAAGCATAAAAATAAGATAAATAAGAACTATATACTCAAGTTAAAATTTAACTTCCAAAGTAGAATTTATGGATTTAACTTAGTATTTAGAGGTCAAAAAATATGTATATCCAAAATTCCATAAGAAAATAGTCACAATTCTTTGCTTCACAAAGCTTTAACTATTTAAATTCCAAGGCCTTTATTTTTGTCAAAAAGTGCTCAAAAATGACATTTCTATTTTGGAAATATCTAGCTGTAGGATCTTGCAATAGACTAGTATGTGAATTTGTAGAAGAAATTTATGAGATTTTGAGTTCATAGATTGCAAGATAAATTGAGTTCAAAGTGAAGAAAATATATTTTTTTGGCAAAATGAAAAATTAGTCTATGATACTTTTAATCCCTTTAATCCCTAAAGTCCCAAGGCCATTTTTTTTTTCAAAAAACACTCAAAACTTCTATTTCAGCAGCATTTGCCCTCCAAAACAGGAAAAAATAACTTTTTAGAATCTAATTGTAGGATCTTGTACTTGACTTGTCCCAAATCATGTGGTAAAAATTTCATGAAATTTGACCATACAAATTGGAAGATATTAGCATTCAAAGTTGAAAAAATAATTTTGACTTGTAATTTTGACTTGTAATTTCAGATGACTTTAACTGCCATTTGTGATATTTTCTTGCACTACATACTTTGAATTTAAATTTTATTAATTTGAAGAATGGAATTGAAAATCTAGAAATTTAAAAAACAAAAAACAAAAAAATACTTCATTGTCATTCATTAAAAAATTGTTAAATAGAAATAGGTCTAAGATTGAAAGAAAGACTAAATTGTTAATACATGTAAGATGGAATTGAAATACAATTATTCCAATTGTTAGATTGTTCTAGCAAGCATACTTAACCCTTTCAAATAATTTTTTTTGAAAAAAATATGAAAATTGCATTCAAAAATGATTTCCAAAAGTTATTTTTTGAAGAAGATGCTTAGATTGCCCAAAAAACAAGATTGTCCATAACTTTCTTGTCACTAGTCCAAATAGAATGAATCAAAGCTTCACATGTAGACAAAAATATAATAAAAATTTAGTGAAAAAAAAAATTTGACTTTTTGTGATTTTATTAATGTTGCCCATTGACCCTTGTTTTGGGCTTATTGTGCCATAACTTTTGTTCTTGGGCATCCTTTGAAATAAAAATTATATTTCCACAAATTTTTTTTTTTTTTTAGCTTTTCAAAAAGTTTCAAAAAGTTACGATGAATATTGAGACTGTATGAACCTACCGTAGGTTGCATTTCGGCCCTCGTAGGGCCAATGGGACTTTAGAGGATAACTTTTAATTATTGCACTAAAAAATTTGAATTTTAAAATTCTTTTCATGAAATATTAACTTGAGAGTTTAGAGAGAAAACAACAACATGGTTTTCATTCTTTAAAAAATTGTCAAGTAGAAGCAGTTACAAGATAGATGGAAAGACAAAATCATTAATAGCCCTAAGAAAGAATTAAAACACACTAATTCTAATGGTGAGATTGTTCTAACAATCAAAGTTAATTCTATGGATATTTTTGTTTTGGAAATTTTTTAAAAACTGAGCTCAAAAATAAATCCTATATGTTATTTTCTTAAGAAGATGTTCCATAACTTTCACATTACAAATCCAAATGGAATGAATCAAATCTTTCCATGTAAAAAAAATACAATCTATAAGCGAAAAAAAAAAAAAAAAAATTAATTCAAGTTTTTGTGAACTTCCTTTCTACTTGCCAAATTCAAATTTTGGACTAATAACTTTTTCTTTGGGGCATCAATTGAAATAAAAAATTATATTCCTAAAAATCTAATATGTCTTTCTATCTTACAAAAAAGTTTCAAAATATTGTGTCTAAAATTGAGCTCATAGGAATATGTTCTAATTCCATTTTGTCCGTTGTAGGGACAATAGGATTTTAGGGATTAAAGATTAAGAATTTCAAATTTCAATTGTATGCTTCATATACTAAAAATCTTATAAAGTCTCTTTTTGCATTCTATAATGATCATTGAAATTAATTTGAAAAGTGAAATATTGAATGTAAGTAATACAATTTGCACATTTCTATCCTATTTTTATTATTTTTAAAAGAGCCTTTTTTGACAAATATCAAATTCACAAACATTCCTTCAAGGTTTCACTTAGTATTGCTATTATGTTTCACATTTTGGTATACCAAATTGTTAATCTTCCCATATTGCATCACAATACATATCCCATCTTCATTTCTAAATCTAACATTGTCATTTTTTTCTTATTCATCTGATGTCATTTTTGTCAAGATGTTAAATCCGTCATTCAATTCAAAGTAGGCTTGGTTTGATGTGGTATACGGACTCGACCATGGAGGTTAGCCTCAACCCCATGGGCTAGCCATTCGTGCCATAGAACTCCCAACTTAAAGTTGATCTCCATTAGAGAGTTGGACCTCTGATTTTGGACGAGCGGGGGGGCTCTGTTACCATTGTAACTGATCCAGGACCTCTAGCTAGACTTCCAGCCTCCAGCCCATGAATTAGAGGAAAACAAAATTGGAAGGCCTAGAAAGGGGGGGGGGGGGGGGGGGGGGCTAGACCCTCCCATTTGGTGGAAAATGACAAAAGAGCGGATGTCAGTTGATGAGAGAGAGCACTCTAATGGAGATTTGTACAAACCACGTATCCACCTTCTTTTTTGTAGCTACAGGTTCATATTATTGTCCAATGGAATAGAGACTTTTTGTTCTTTTGACATCTGGACCTTCTGGCCCCCTCCAATGGCTGGAGGTCCAAGCCTTCAATGGAGTCTAGCTCTCGTATGCAACACCCTCGCCTTCCTATGGACTCAATTGCAGAACCCCGACACCGACCCTACTTCCAACAAAGTATGGCACAATAGCGACACATGTCAGCCCATGGACATTAACGCACAAGGGAATTTCCTATGTCGTGCAACAAGACAATTTGGTCCTCGAGAAACAAGCATAGCTATTTTTCATGGCAAATTGTGATGAATGGTTGTTCTTTACTTGAGGTTTTGGTAGTTTAGTTGTAGAATGAAATAGATACAAACGAGTTGCAAATGAATCACACATTAGTCGCAAATAAGTTGTACAACTCATTGATTGAGTGACCAACCTCAGGTGGCAATAAATACCACATTAGTAAAAACATCATAAAGCGCATTGATGTAGTTCCAAATAAGCTGCCGAATGAGAAACAATCCCGTCATTACAAGAGAACTGGAACCAAGAAGGGGCCGCTTCAATGCAAGAGAAATAGGCCAGCATAATAGAAATAAGAGTCACTAGTGTTGAGTTCTGGGGTAATGATAACTAGTTGGGCAGCTGAGTGATGATAGAATGGACAAATGGGATTGGACAATGAACTGCCCACTTGAAGAGGTGCCCGCTTACGTGGTAGCTCAGTAGCCCGCTAAAGCAACCGTGGCCGCCCCATTTGGCGGGTTGATGACATGTACCTGTTATGACCTATACTCCAGTTGGCGGGTTTCGACATGCTCATGATCAACGTGCCTGCAGGATCAACAGTTTCTTGATGTTGAAAATTATTCTCGGACTGTTTTTTTGGGAGGCAGAGGGATTAATTGATGTATCGAAGGATTGAGTAAGCTGGTCCAAGTCGCTCTTGATCAATGCAGTGTGAGTAAGGTAAGAGAATCTTGGAATTTGCAACTTGATCGAGGCCTGTGTACCTGAAAGTTTAGTCTCTAAGGTTCTAATTTGCATTCAGATTCAAGTTTGGATACGAACTCTTTGGGTCTCTAGAATTTATATTTGCATCTCCAATGCTATGAAGTTGGTGCAATCCTTGGGCGCTAAAATTTTGACAGTTTGCATATGTACAGTATCGAGACTTGAAGCATGGCTCTGAGGACGAATGTGACGCTCTATAAAGCGCAGGCCTCGATTGATCCTAAATATGCACCTATAATTCAGCGTGGCAAGTTGCTCCATGAGCAACCATCGAGGTCTACTTTTCCAGCAAAGAGAAAGGCAGGAGATACTAATATAGACCTCTAGCTTGATGGAAGTATATATCCGCTGGATCATCGTACAGGGAAACGTCCAAAATTTGATTCGCTGAAAGGTTTGTTGGAGTTTGTAGGGGATGGTGAGAATGGCTTGTACGGATACGTGCAAAGGCTCCATTCACAGAGCACAGAGAGTGTGCGGTTAGAATTTCGAGAGGAGATAGTAGCCTTGAGAGAACAAACTCAACAGCTACAAATACCGATAGATTTGCAACGAACTCAATTGCAAGATGCAACGTTCTTCCAGAACGAGATCAAAATACTGCAGTCAAAGAAGAGTTCATTAGAAGAGCGCTTGAGTAATTTGCAAATGGAGGTCCATGATGGATATGTTGAGAAGCTGGCCAGTGATTTGGAGCTTGAGTTGGCATAGCAAAGCGGTGAATTAGAACGACAGAATTTGGTTACAAGTCATGGATTAGAAGTGCAGTCAATGAAGGCAGAGCTTTCAAAAAGCAAGGCCGAATTGAACCGTCTTGTCTTGAAATTCAACAAACTAAGGAAGACACCATATGGCCATCGAATGCTAGTTAGGCCACGTCGTGACTTGAACAAACTAAAGCAATCTAAGGGAAATGCAAAGGCGCAAAAAAGGTTGGCTAGGTGCTTAGTAGGGCCAGAGACTGCGAGGAAAGTTCAAGAGAGGAATGCAAGTGAAGGGAGATCATATCGGTTGTACACTTGTACGGTGATCCAAAATCGCAAATTGCAAGTGGTTGACTATTTGGTAGTTTACTATCAAAAACAGAGATGTCGGCTATATTAGAAACCCCAAGAGTGACATTTGTAGGGAAGAAGATGATCAACTATTACTTGGACAGAATAGGTGCAAATTTGGGTCTTGAAAATTTTTTAGAGACATGCGACCGAAATGGAGTTACATGCGATGGATACGGTGCAATATATAAAAATTTCAAGGGCACAGTGCAGGCGGCCGGGAAGGGAATTCGACTTGGGTGTCTGCCGAACCCATATCAAATTTCAAAGCTCAGAAGGGAGATGAATGGAAATTTGAAAGACATGATTGGCGAGTACTACTGTATTAATGACACTCTGGTTCTTCCTGAGGCGAAATCAAAGGAGCCGACCAAAGTTACGTTGAACAACAAGAATTCTTTCTTTGTCGATGTGGAAACAGTTCAGAGAACCATGGTGGCACTTTACGGATTCACCCCAGAAGGTAATTGCTACATCCAGTCTCAAAATTTTTGGCCTTCAAGGTGTTTGTTACTGGTGAAGACAATGAGTCATTGGTTCATGCCTTAGAAGCTCAAATTCCACTTCTCATTTCATGGGCCTGCTAATGGGGTCTGAATGTGGTTGCTAATGCGGTCCTGCTTACATCAATCCCTTATTAAAAGAGATTTTGAGATTTGTCTCTGTAAAACCTTATTCTTGAAGCTTAGATTATTGGGAACATCCTTCCAACTTTGGGATATTCATAATCATTTGATTTTATAATCATCTAGAATCATTTGAGATATTTGTAATATAAGAGCCTATTCAGAACTAGCTCTGCATGATGGATAAAGCTTAGGTAATCGTAAGAAAACATCACCCCAGTAGCTCATCTAAATCTGAAGATCCAGCAAGTAGCAAATTAACAATCAGCTCTAGATTGCTAAATTAGTGGGTGACTAATTGGCCGAATACCTGCTAGGTCAGCTAGGATACTACCTGCTCGATTACTTGGCCAATACTTGCTCAGATACAACCTGCTCGGACACTTGTGTACCTTTCTTGTTGACTAATCACGTTATAATTCACTTTCTTTGCATTGTCATATCTCATGACTCTGAGTAAGTTCACAGTTTGATTCTTTAACTCTCGCTCCCATTTGAATCTCCTTCAACAAGCAGATTCAAGTGTACTTGCGTTCCTTTGCATTAGGTTTGGTAGTCAGCTCGTCTTTGCCCAAAGGACTTTATTGTTGATAATACGTATTGAAAATAAGAGTATTCTTGGTTGTTAAAGCAAGAGAATAAGGTAATCAGTTGAAATACTCTCACAAGGAACTTGCATTATGAGTGAAATATGAATTTGAGACCATATTAAATTTTTAAATGTTCATTGGTGTTTTTTTCAGAATTACAGGGCGACCCCTTGATCTTTGTCCTGAAATTGAACGAGGCAGAAATAATCCATGGACAGAAGTTAGAACGTGTGTCCATCACCATTATGAATTGTGCCCTAGACCTTGATATTCAGAAGAATAGTCCTCGCTATTTCTCGGTGTAGTTTGAACGGGAGATCTGGCCAGTAGCAAGCTTCCAAGTGCCTAAAGAATCTTATGAGGTGCTGTCCTGGGTGTTCAAAATTCATCAACAATCCTTAATGCTTCAAAAAATATGAAAAACATTGAGTTACATTTAGCATCCATTTGTCTTTGTCTAAAAAACTGACAAAAAAACTTCATGTTTTGAAAAGCCAACAAAAAAGCAAACCAGCCTTTAAAGTGATGGTTTTAGAGCATACTACCTTAGGTACACTATTGGTATTGGATGCTCCTACCTTGATCAAAATTACTTTTGCCAATTATTCATTACTACTTACAACCTTCTAATTTTAGTCTATTCATTCATAATAATTTGAAATACATTTAAAAACATTGCTCATTAGCACATGGTCTATACAAACTTTGTAACAAAACCACTCAGCTCATAAGGTAGGAGGCTTGAACTCTATTAGGGCACTAAAATTGCTCACCTCCTCAAATGAACTCTGCCAATACATGTTCTTATTCATTGCCTTTTAGTAATGTACAGTACGTGTACATTTGAGGAGGTGCGTGGTTTTAGAGCCCTATGGCTCTTCCACTTCAAAATTACATAACTAATTCCATAAAGCTCCAAAAAATATGAAACAACTTGGTTAGATGCCAATTCCTCTTGCCTTTCAAGTAAAATTTATTGAAAATTATTTCAAAAAGTTCAACCTCCCCAAAATTTAGTTTCAACCCTTCAATGGTCTAGTTCTAAGCCTCCTACGTGAATGACAACTAGTTTTTAGTTGCAAGAATGCCACACCTTAACTTCAAAAGTGATTAAAATACTCAAAACTAATTAAAATACACACACAACAAGTAAAACAATCTGATTGATTTCACACATTAGGAAAAATCTAGAGCCCTAATAAGGCCTTTATAAACAAATTTAGCCCTCCATTTTTTTTGTTTCCAATGTGGGGAACCAACTTTTGCTAGTTGCCAAAAAAATTAATCAAAAAAATTCTTTAAAACAAAAAAAATTAGAGAAAAAGAAAACTTTTTTTTCATTTTGATTTTGATTTTTTTTTTAATTTTAAAAATAAAAAAGCTAACATGGCACCAATGGACGTTATCCTACGCATGATTTTATTAGGAATTGGGTTCCCATGGCTAAGGCCCCCCAAAGTCAAGGTCTTATTGGGGTCCCATTTTTTTGTAATGTACAAGCTTTACTTGGTCAGTTTATCAGTTTTAAATAATAAATTTACAAAACTAGAACCTGCTTGTTATATTTTAACGAGAATTTTAATTGTCACAGCCTAGTAAGTTTAATTTTCAAGCTCTCTTATAATCAATGTGTTATTATTGTACTTAAATTATACATTGTCTATTCAATTTTAGTCATAAATTGCCACTCACTACCTCATGGATTGCAACAAAAATTGTTGCACTAAAAATAACAAAAAAGTCACTCTCACTACCAAATAGTTTATGCTGCAAGTCTAGTTGTTTTCACAACCGGTAGTGCCAAATTGCCAATCATTGATTTATTCTATGTCATACACACCACTCAATTTGCCAATTCTTGGCCTCTTTCGCACACATACACAGTATTTTGACAATTTTTGGCAATTCACTCAAACAAGACTATATCAATGCCAATCACTAGCAAAAATATAAATAAGTAAATGCTCAAGCTAAAATATGTTCTAAGGGAAATCATAAGTATAAATTAGCAAAGAGGCAAGTAATTACCACAAGTTTGTAAAGAAATGAAAACACAATCAATTATATACTTAGGTTGTCTTACCTCTTCCTATCATAATTGCTTAGGTTTTCACTCCTTTGTTGAATTGTTCTACTCCAAAGTATATTAGCTAATACAAAGAATAATTGTCTAGTTACCTACATTCACACTTCAAAGAGTCGACCTAACTTAATATAGTAATTCCGAACAAGATTGATTTATGGTAATTGTAGTCACACTATTTGGTGACAGTTTTGCTATAGTAGAAATTTTATGAATATCTTTCAATTTTCTATAGTAAGAATAGTAGAAACAGTGTAAATATACCATTTTAGTGAATCGCTATAACTCTTGGTTTCCATAGGGTATATAGGAGAGATCTATAAAGGTATTGCCGATTGGTGAACTGATAGGAAGAAGATGTGTATCTATGGAAAAATATCAATATTTTTCTTTAGTTTGAAGTGAGCCAAAACTCCCGCTTGCGGTCGGTGAAGCCATGGGAGAAGCGAGTGTGTAATCAATTGTGTTGGTATAAATTGCTTTTGCTATTGCTTGTAAATGTTCTGGTGTCATTGTAAACTTCAATTGGAAGTTTGTGGATGAATTTGTGTGAATTGATATTGTGAGTAGTGAAGCTTTGCATGATCAGAGAGATCTATTGTGAGAACTGGAAGTTGAATTGAAATAAATTGAATGTGAGTTGATTGTGAATTGAATGTGAAAATTGTGTATATCAATTGAGAGTGATTCCAATCTATTAGAGATTACCAGGATCAAAGTGAAGGATCAATAGTGAGATTTGTTGATCTGGCTGGTCGAGAGGACCAAGCCATGGTGAGCTTGGATCGATTGTGAGAATCAATAGCAAAGAGTTGAAATGATCAATTGATAGAATCTGATTTGGCCAAAGGAGAGAACCAGGATCAATGTGAATATGTCAATAGAGAAGAGTTGATCCAGTCTACGGAGAGGACCAGAAGTGATCAGGGTGATTGGACCAAATGGAGGGTGACATTTCATGACTTTTATGATAATTTTAATGAGCACCTAGGCTTAAGTACATTGAGAGGAGTCAGAGACCAACTTTGATGTATTATAAAATATGGTTATTTCAACTTATTTGAAATTTGCAGCCAAAGAGAAGATATTAGGCAATATGATAAATTTTTTTATCTATGTGGTCAAAATCCAAAAAATATTACAGAATGATACAGAAATTGAGTTTACATTGCAATTTTCTTCACTATAATATACACAGGGTGAACTTTTCAAATTTTTTGAGATAATTTTCTATTTGTTATGATTTTTATTCACTTTCTCTTCAATAATTCTAAAAAAAATCAATTTTTCACAAAAAAATCTAAAAAATTTGTAAAGTAAAAGAAGACATGTACTTTCATCTTTGTAAAGTTTAAAAAAATAAAATTGTTATCATGTAGTCGCAGTATTGTTCTATTTATTTATAGTAAGTACTCTGCTTTCCTTAAAAAAAGAAAAAGAAAAAGCGATACAATATTGTAAATAAATAGAATTTCGTTACCTGTACTCGCAATATTGTTTCGCTTTATCGCTCCTCGCCCTCGCTCCTTTGTAAGCTCCGTCACAAACGCGAGGTGCCATCAATCTGTTTCTGGGCTTGGCTGGATGGCCATAGAGCTTCGGATTACTTTGTTTTCAATCTTTGTTTTTCTATTTTCATTGCTTTTTGGGTGCAATCAGGGTTTGTCGCGTGGCTAGATTTTAGGGTTTTGGAGGGCACTTTCTTTTGGGACTTTGCTTGCGGTTCTCGTACTCCTGAGTATCGTTACGTTGTGGAAGATCCATTAGGGTGTTTACATCTCGCGTTGCACCTTGAATTGCTGAATTTGTAAGGTTCTGGAACAGTCTTAAGTCTTAGGGGTTTTGGTGCTCACGATTGGGAGGCGGGCTTTGCGAGGAGGGAGTATCTTTGCATTTACTTTGCGTTTTAATTTCCTGTATTGCTTTGCAGCTGGTGATGGGTTCTTAATGGCTAGCGTTTGATTAGACGACGCAGTGGATTTGTCTTGAAGAGAAGTAATTGTTACGCTTTGATGTAGCATTTCGGAGTCACGTTCTATTGGTAGTTTTTCCTTTCACGATTGCGGCTGCTACGTGCTGAAGTTGATTAGCGCCTTTAGTTTCAAGTGGCGTTTGAAATCTGGCAAGCTGGAAAGGTCTTTACACAATTTTCTTTTCCCCCTTACCGACGCGTGAAAGAGAATTTTTCGCTATGGATTCCAGTAAGCGAAAACGAGTCAAATTCGAACTTGGAGCGAAGAGGAAAAATATCCCTAGTACCAAGAAACATCGGTGTCTACGTTTCGCCCGAGATCAGACTCTAGGATCTGTCGAGAAAATGACCACCGCGCAGGTCAGGGGCTTGGTGTCGCTGGACCCTAATTCCAAGTTACGGAAACTAGGAGTAGTGGTGAGCGGCATTGACGACGTTGATTCTCCTGCCTCGCTTCTGGCTGAGGTGCAGGATGACAGTCAAAACCTGTTGGCGATGGTACAACGATTAGAGTCCAAGGCCGCCGAGTCGAAGACCGAGACCGCCAAGTTGAAGAAAAGGGTGGCTGACTTGGAAGGCGAACGTGTTGCAGCGGCGTTGATTGTCGACCAAGGATATTCTGTTTGTGGAAGGGCTTTTGCAGATTTCGTTGTCAACCGCTTCTACCATTGTGCAGGGGTGGATATCTTAGATGCCAAGGACCGACATAGCTGGCTCGAAGGCAGTGGTGCCGTGGCTTTCTCAAACACAGGAGGGTCTTTCCAGGTTTTTGGAGCCCATATCAAAATTGATGCGACCCTTCTTAGCACGGTGAAGAAGTTACGGTCATTGTCAGTTAGTTTTAGCAGGCACAGCTGTCACAGCTTTAGGCCTGTGCAATTGGCATTTGCTCTAAAGCGTTTGCCAGACTTCTCTTCACAGAACTCTATCCTTTGTCTTTTTAATACCTGTTTTGGAATGCCTCCGGAGAGAGTTGTGGAGTTGCAGAAGACAAGGAGCCTACCTGCAAAATTCTTCACCGAATATAAGGTTTCAACGTGAAGGTTAGTTAGTTCTACGCCTGAGAATCCAGTTGAATGGTTTCCGGTTTCTTTAGGATATTCGCACAGTGATGAGCTCCTTTTGTTCCCATTTCACGTGAACGGGGCTCTCGTTCCTCGTGGTGAGATTATGGTTTTGAATTCGCTTGGCCGGATTGAGGCTGGATTGGGTGAAAATAGGAATTTGGTTTCGTGGATTTTGAATGGCATAGGGATGATGTTTGGGTAGATTTAGCATTCGTGAATCTGTTGTTCAGGGAGAACGGTGTGATGTCGTTCGTCGAAATGTTTGGCATTGTTCAGAATTCGCTCTGAAGCTCTGGCTGAGATTGCAAGCTGTACATGACGTTGATTCGCTCATGGACATTTTACGCGATGGATTTGAGTCTTAGGCAGTGGATTCCCGTCATGTTGCAGCGTCCTCAGGGTTTGATATACCACCACATCATGGCTATTGGTGCAACGCTGGTAGTGGCCGGATTATGTAAGCAGCCAGAAGGAAATGCTCTGAACCTCTGGAAACTGGACCCCAACACACAGCTTGCTTCAAATTGGGTCCATGTCAGGCCCAGTATTTGCGTCGCTGGGGAGAAATTCAGAAGTGCCGACCTTGAATTTTCTTATGAATGAGAATGTGATATATGTCTCCAAGGCATACACTAAAGATGGGGCATGGGTTATGGGAGAGATCTCTTTGAAGGAGTGCAAGACTGAGTGGCGTGTTTTACCCAGTGTGTCATACTTAGGGTACAGATTTGATAGCATGGTTACCTTTTGTACTTCTATTAATATTAGTCCTTAGACTTCTGTGCAGTGTCATTAGGATCTCAGGGGTCACGTTGTAGCTGAATACTATTCGAATGTATATTACATCATTACGTCTAGGGACATTGGTAATGTCACTACTCCAACTGTTCTGGGCGATGGCATAGGGTGAGCTTTCTAATGACAATATTTTAGACCAGTAGTGGTAGTTTTTGAAATTGTACAGTAGACTGCAGTAAGTGAGCACATGGGGATGAACAAACTGTTGTGTTTTATGTTCTGTAGCAGCTGCTACAACTCAGATTTCTTCTTTGAATGTGGCCTTTGATTTGATGAATAATTGCTGCCCAGAAATACGTACGGTTATAATCAATCTAAGTGCTTTCAAAAAACACCTCAACTATGCTTGTGAATGCCCCCACCTCAGCTGACATACTTTGTGTAGAATCTTAATTGCCCAAAGAAACTAAGTTACCTTTAAGTTATAGGTGTGGTGTCATGATCGCTTTTAGAACATGAGCGCTTTTAGAGCATACTACCTTACCTTTAAGTTATAGGTGTGGACTATGGATCCGACTGCGAACCAGTATTAGCTGAGCCCGGAGCCATCTAATTTCAGATTCCTTGCATCACAAAGAGTTGGCTTCATGGCTTGAACACCCTTGGAATCGATTCAAGAAGGATTTGTTTTGGGCACAATCTTGAGTTTGATTCATAGATATGAAATCATTTTGGACTTTTTTAGCTCCAAGTGACAGTTCTCGATTAGAGGAGCATACTCTACCACGTTATTTAGAATCAATTGTGTTGAACGATAAACAACTTACAACTTTGGCATGCTACTCCGATCCGTATAACAGACTGACAAGATACTCAAGCATGCATAGCAGCAAGTACTTGCACACACTTTAGCAGCGAGACAAGCATATGTTAAACTAATATCTCTGACATACCTCTCTCCGCTAGGCTGAGTACAGAGTACACCATAGCTGCTTTACCAAGAGTAAGCTTACTGGCCAACACTATCTCATCGTAACGCACACATGCACAAGAGAGCTACCAAAGCTGCACCCTATGCTGCGCAGGAAGTATCTGACATCGTTGGATCAAGAAAGCTTCGCTGGTTCATCTTCCCGTTTCAAACTGGTGCTTCGCATGATCCTGGGTGTATCATACTTTGAATTCGGATGTAGGTCATCCAATGCCGTATTCATCTGTCTTCCAATATATTCATTGGACAGAAAATGAAATGTGTTTTGAATTGGAGATCTGTAGTTGAGAAGGGGAAGCCTATGTTGTGAAGAACTCCAACAATAATTGAAGGCCGGATACGGTTGATGGCGTCGTCGAGAATCGTGATCTCTCGACACCAGCTCCCCAATTTCGATCTCCAATAGGGCCCCCACGCTAACACCAATTCCTGAGCACACAGCACAGTTGCGAAAGGCACCCCAATTGCATTCCACAAACAAGCCTCATCATGGTCTCTTCGCCTCCCATCGTTGAGCGAAGCATGTCGTCCTTATCCCACGAGACCGTCCAACTTGGCGAGGGGGCCGTGCAAATTCCGACTCACTCTGTGCTCGTACCGTTGCAGGCACAGTGGGACTGTGGGACTCTGGCCGGTTGCCACACACCATAACCAATCGAGTGCATAAACTACAAGAAGGATAGGGACAAATGCTGTGGCCGCGGACACGGCGAGAGCGAGGGCTGGCAGCCGAATAATCATGAACAACACGTCAAGAGAAAGTGGAACTAGTAATACGAGGGAGCCAATTGCTGGCTAGAAGAGAGAATCGAAGACGCGTGGCGTCTTCGAAGGTGTGGATTGTCACAGTGACCTCTGCTAGCAATTGCTTGCAGAGCTCCATGGAATTTCTGGAGCTAGATTGCAACCAGATTCAAGACCAGGAGAGCCCGCAGGAGAGTCAAGTAATGAAAGGAGTCTGAGCTTTTTCTTTCCAGGAGAAGGATGTGCAGACAGGGATTACTTTATCACAGATCCTAAAAATGGAGCATCGACGGTTGATAATCTTGTGAAAACAATAATTGCCGAAGGACCTGCTGCTTGAATTCTGCCACAAATTTTGCAAGGGGTCTTGCACACAGTACGGCTGGTAGAGTGAGTGGACTTGTGAGCAGCTTACGTTAATTAAGGTTCATGCGGTAATGCGATTATGAAAATGCTTTTTGAGAATCACTCTCCGGGGAACCACGTGCTGGCGAAGAAAGAGAGACGAAGATCTCCATTATTACGAAGTATTTCACCATCTTCATCTTGATCAGGATTACGATCTGAAGTGGTTGCTTGAAAACAAACAACCCAACGGGACTAGATAGATCATTAGGCTCTTTTTGCACTTCCCGCAAAACGTGGCAAACTTCGAACCGGAATCCTGATCTACTACCTAGCCTGGCATTTGAATGAAACTTGACCTGGTTATTAACCTTAAAGCGTTGGGTCGTAATCAGAAACAGTCGAGTAGTTCTATAGAATCGTGCGAACTTTCACTTGATGTGCTTTTGGTTGATCTTAGAAGGGCTCCCATTCAGCGACATGGTTACGAAAAATAACCTTCCACTGATCGACCGACAAAGCTGCCTCGAAATCACGACTTGGCATTCTTTTGAAGTTCTAGTACCTAGATCTCTAATTAAGAACTAGGCTAGGTACAGATCTGAAGTTTCAGTCGGGCGACTGAAACTGCTCCAATTTCTCTAAATTCGATCCTCAAAACAACAGGGCATTGACAACCACCCTGGCATGCATAAAATTTGCTCGCTTTCTGAATCGTTTTGCTGATATTGCAGTCCTTTGACTTCGGAGCAACGTTAGTTTAAAATGTACAGCAAGGTGATGCAATTGCGAAATTAAAGTACTTTTCAAGAATCTGATGACGGATGATCCCATCCTCAGCTTATTCTATGCAATCAATTTGCCGGTGTTGCCCCTGTTGTGGGATTTTGCCTGCGTTTGTTTGGAAATTGCAGATCCTATTGGAGAGTACGTCGTCGGATTGTAGAACATTGCTTCATTGATGAGGTGTCAATTTTTGGTTGTTTTGTGTTTTATTCAAATGATGCAAGTTTAGAATGCATATTTTTCATTTATTTAAAAAAAGGAGTTTACTGTTGTTTGAGCTGTAGAATATCGCCTTGTTAACAGGGGCTTCCATGTCTTAACATTTATAAGGTATGTTAGCAAGCGCATGTTTTCAATTTATTTATTTAACTTAGAGATTGCTCACTTAGGCTCTGTATCATTGCCTTGTTAATGAAGCGTCAATTTCAGGGTATTCCATGTCACATTCAAAAGGTAAGTGTAACAAGTGTGTGTTTTCAAATTTTTTTCTTTTCAATTTAGTAGTTGCTCACTTTTGTTGTAGATTATCGCCTCATTAACAAAGAGTCAATTCTAGGGTCTTCTATTTGACATATCAAATGTTCAATGTTAGCCAAAAAATTTATAATGAAGTCCACAGACTATCTACCATCAAGAACAACTTTGATGGCAAAATGAAGGAATTATTTCATTGACATTGAGTGAAAATGAAGGTTGGAAAGGTTGTTTTTATAATGAAATCCATTGTCCATCATGAATCCTCAAAGAGAATGGGATAATTTGAAGAAGAAAGCTTGCCCGCTCATTGTCAAAACGCAAGAATTGTGTTCAAAGTAGAATTTCAGACGTCATGTTGGTATAGTAGAGTAATTTTTTTCTAAAAACATAGAACTAATCAAAGTTGGTGAATTAAGCTATCTTCATTGTTAGAAAACCAAGATTGAAACAACAAAAAATCAACTGATTTTTGTTGTTTGGAGCACCGGAATGACCATTTTCACTGATTTTTGAACTTTATGTGAAAATCAACAAAATGACGCCTAATTTCTGTTGATTTGAGTAGTGCAATGATTGAATCAACATAATTTTAGGGATTATGGAATCTTTTTGGAATCTTTTGGAATCTTCAAAATTCTTTTGGAATCTTTTAGAATCTAATTCCATTTGCATAATTCTATTTTAATTTTTTTTCTATTAAACAACATAATCTTTCAATCCATATGTGGTATTGTTGTGCTTTTTTTTTTATTTGATCTCTAATATGTCTAATTTGAATTTGTACAATTTCTATTCAAAAAATATTGATGAAATTTATCAAAATGTTGGCTTTTTGTTCAATATAGAACAAACTCTAAGAAACTCAGAAAAGGCCTTAGGCATTTGGGTGCTAAGGATTTGATGAGAAACAACTTGGAATTTAAAAAAAGACCAAACATTAAATGATACAATTACTAATGTAATTTCAAAAATCTTGTGGAAATCATAAAATATGAAGATTGCAATTGCCTAAATCTTACTTTTTAATTATTCATTCTTTGTAATATTATTTGCCTTTATTTACTTCTTATATAGATTGTTGGGTGGCATGAAGAATATACTATCGTTTTAAGAATGTACTATCAAAATTCTCGATTAAATTTATTGTTTTATGCAATCTTGAATTCTTGATCAACATACAAAATTTCAATTTAAAAAAAATATCCCATTTTTAGTAAGTTATTTTGTGTGCTTCTCATTGTGTTACATAATAATTGATTGAAAAATATTGATAATGAACTTTTCAAATTGTATTGTAGAAACATTTTAGAAACATCAATGTGTTCATCTCACTTTGTGAAAAAATTCACATTACGTAAGAAAAATTTATACTAGAAAGAAATCAATGTCAAGGTGTTGCCTTCCCAAATTTTATTAACACTATAAAAAACCCATGTTTGTTTTGATGTCCAAAAAATTTGACGTCAAAAAAAAACACGGGTTTCTTATAGTGTAAATAGATATTTTTAAATTGTAATTATATTTTATCAATCGACTCTTATATTATGACTATATCTATATGCTTGAGCATGATGGTTTAATTGGTTTATCAAACCTAATTACAATTTTGAGAAATTTGTTGTACAAATATTTTATTAGACTTCATAGTGTGGTTGCAAGACTTCTTGGAGGGTACTATACAATTAAATGTTTTTGAAACCATTCACAATTCGGTGTCATTTTAAAAGTCAGCAGACTTTGGAGGGCATTTTGGCATAGTAAATTACCTTTTTTCAAAAATCTTTGATCTAAAAAATGTTTCATAGTCAAGCTAATTTTCATCTCCAGAAATCCATTTGAGATTTAGAGACTCCAATCAAAAGTTATGGGCAAAAGTCAGAGAGGGATTGAAAAGGACATTTCTTTTAATTTTTCAAATATCCTCTCTGAATTTGGTATATAACTTTTTTACTGGAAACTTGAAATTTCAAACGGATTTCTAGAGATGAAATTTTAGTTTAATTTTACAACTTTTCTTGGTCCAAATATTTTTGAAAAAAGTTGTTCTACTATGTCAAAATGGCCTCCAAACTCTATTGATTTAACAAAGCAAACGATAAACTATTAGAAAGCTAATTAAATAAAATACTACTAATGTGTTTAATATGCAAAGATTTGCATGGAGTAATGTTTGACCCCTTGAACCTCCACCACGAGGTCCAAGGTTCAATCCTCATAGGTGACACCCCGCTTGTGTGGCAGGGCTGCCAGGTGGCAGATTTTATTAAAAAATAGTTTTTCAGCTGCCTGAAAAACTCGGGCAGTCAATTTTTTTTTTAAAAGGATTAAATTTTATTTTTTTAAATACAAAAATTAATTAATTTTTTTTCGGATTTGTCAAAAACAACAAAAAAATCAACAGATTTAAGTTGATTTTTGTCCAATACAACGCAACCAAAACAACAAATGCAAACAATAGTTTTATGTTGTTTTGGTCGTAGAATTTTCTACTAGTGCTTTCATCTTTAAGAAACCGTTTGTGATGTTGAGGCTCCAAAAAAAAGTTATGAACAAAATTTAAAGAGGATGTTTTTGGGAAAAAAAAGTTCTACTAATCTTAAATGAGGTCTAAAATTTTACTTCAAACACAATTCCTACTTTTGACTTAACTATGAGCAATTGAGCTCCCACTAATCCTAATTTATATCCCACATAGGTTGTTTTACCTCATACTAGTCCACTTGTATAAAGAGCTTGTCTTCTCATCTTCGTGTACACTATAATAAGTGGCTTATGCGAAATATTTTGAATGATGTTTATTATATTGTCAAATTTTTAAAATTTAAATTGACGAATCTACTTTAAAAACTTGAATTAATTATTTGGCATCAATGTTTTATCTTTGGCCTAAGTATGATATTGTTGGTTCATACTTCTAATCATCACTTCATTAACCTATAAAGGACCATTGTCCCTTCGAGGGACAAATGAGATTTCGGGTAGGTACCTACGGGCTGAATTTTTGTCCTGATTTTTTGAAACTTTTTTTGAAGATAGAAAAATTTATTAGCTTTGTAGAAATATAATTTTTTTTTTCAATCGGTGCCTGGGAACAAAAGCTATGTCCAAATAAGCTCAAAACAGGGAAGAGCGGGTAGCTAAAAAATTTGCAAAAATTTAAAATAAAATATTTCATAGATTATATTTTTTCTATCTGGTAAGCTTTTATTCATTTCATTTGGATTTTTTATGAGAAAGTTATGGACAATCTTGTTTTTCGGGCAATTAGAGCATCTTCTTGAAAAAAATAACCTGTCGGATTCATTTCTAAATCCAATTTTTGCAATTTTTCAAAAGAAGAAGTTCCACATGGTTTAGTTTGCTTGCTAAAACAATCTCACTATTGGGATTAGTGCATTTTAATTCCATCAAAAAGATATTAATATTTTAGATTTTCCTTCTATCTCATACCTACTTCTACTTAACAATTTTTTGAAGAATGAAAATTAAGTTATTTTGAATTTCTTTTTTTCCCCTAGACTTTCAACTCAATTCTCCAATATAAAGATTTAAAGCTCAAAATTCTGTAGTGCAAAAAATTTAAGTTAAAAATGTTCAAAGTCAAAAAGTCTAGTCTTGCAAAGTGCTGAAAAACTTATTTTTTTCACTTTAAACACAGATATCTTGCAATTTGTGCAGTCAAAAATTGTGAAATTTTTTCCACACATTTTCATACTACTTAGGTGTAAGATCATACGGTTAGGTGTGCAAAAAAAATAATTTTCCATTTTTTTTACTCTTTGCTATAGAAATGGTAGCTTTAAGTGTTTTTTGGCAAAAAAAAAAGGCCTTGGTCCTTTAGGGGTTAACTAGGTATCAATTTTGGATTTCTAGATGTCATTTACAATGTCAGGGTGGCAAAAATTGTATTTAGCTCAACGCTTTGTTATTTTAAATCAATTTGAGGGTTATGTCACGGTTGGCACTATAGAGCTTTATGGATGTTGATTGGGGGCTTACATAAGTGGAGTGTTTGGAGCTTGTTGTCAATGATTGTTTTGAACTTCTAATTACCATTCTTTAGATTAGATATGTTTTCAAATTATCTTTTGTATTTATACATGTTACATAGTTCTTGTATCATAATTGTGATTCAATTTATTTGTTTTCAATGACTTATTAGTGTACACTATAATTTGTTTTCAATATACTATCTATTGTAGACTAAGAACACTGCTGAAAGTCAAAGTATTAATTCAACTTTTGCGGGGCAAATGGTAGAGGAGGTAGAATATGATGTGCAAAATGGTCAAAAATTTGACTCCAATATTATCATTAATAATATGTTATTCAATGCTAGTGGAGCAAAATCTCAATTTAGTGTTCCTTTTAATAAGATGATAGGGCTTCTGTTGGTGCATCTTTTCATCCAATCACGTAAAACGTTGGTGACAAATTTTATTCATGGATATCAACAAAGTGATCATGTACTTTATATGTCAACAACAAATGACAAGAGACTTTGCAAGTTAATAACACCCAAGATTGTAGAGACATGAAATGAACACTAGATACAAGAGAATGAACAATTTAAGTGTTGGTTGAAGTCTCACCTATCCATCTCACATTTGTCAATCTATTGTTCACTATATGAGATAACAATCATCGATTAGCGCCTTGATATGCTTACATCTATTGGATGCATCATCATGATTGTAAATGGCATTTGCTTATTGATTGTATGCTTTTGGTGTCAGAAAGTTGCATTTGCATTCTTTTGAAAGCTACGAACAACATCAATTGGTGAGTATTCATTTTTTGGTAAAAACACTTCATTTCTACTTCACCACTTCTATTGATGTGTTTTAGTATTCTATACTTTTATTATAAGAACCCTATGTCAAAGTTGATGGATTTTTTTGGACATCCAATGTAATAACCCACATTTTTATATCAACAATGATGTTCAATGTAACATCTTTCCAGTGACACTATAGAATGTGGTGCTAGATTGTTATATATCTATAAGTATCCTCCACTAGTTATCATTATTTAAGCCATATTTTTTTCTACATTGTGTGTAACGTATAAATTTCAACTATTGGTGCTGTATTCAAAGAATAGGAATCTCTATCTATGTAGGCTAAAACATTGGATGTCATTTGGTGGCATTGGAGAGTGTTAGTGAGATTTTCAAAGCTCTCTTTCAACCTTTGAATACACCTCCTACTTCTATTGCCACCATCTAAACCAAGTGCCCTCTGCCTAAAGTGGTTACATTCACATTCTAGCAATGGCTATGGCAGAGGCTCCATCACCCATTTTTGTTGCCAAATATTGTTCATACAATGTTGCTTTAAAAAAGATCTTAGATCTAGAAGTTGATGTCAAGATACCCAAGTTTACATGCATAGATAGT
This sequence comes from Antitrichia curtipendula, assembly GCA_951230915.1. Lineage (NCBI taxonomy): Eukaryota > Viridiplantae > Streptophyta > Bryopsida > Hypnales > Leucodontaceae > Antitrichia > Antitrichia curtipendula. Next base: position 40,996,737 of record OX579633.1, read on the forward strand.
AGTTAAGTCAATAATCACTCTTATCCTATTTGTGAAATTGGATCAAATTGATTTTGTTCTAAACACTATTGTTGTTACTTTATTTTCTAATGTCACATAGTGAGACTAAAAGGGCCATTACATTCTTACACCTTATCATATTCTTGAATTACTTTGCATTTTTGTGATCCTTGGTGTAGTAATAAAGGTCAACTTCATTATAAAGGACATCCATTTTAAAGGTCAATTATTATAAATTTTTGTGGGTTGAATCTATTTCTTTCAATTAGCAACATGATGCTTTTTGTAAATGACAAAATGTAAATAGAACTCACAAATGTTGGTGTTAACATAGAAATAAATTTGTTGAACCTCAATAATGCTTAGGATAAGGGTCAATTATCAAGTACCTTTTCATCCAATGCCATGAACAATAAATGTATTTCATCCAACAAAGTCAAATAAAAAAACATTCATCAAAATCCATTCATTTCCATTCATCTTCTTTGGAAGCATTTATAGCCATATGTTTTTATCCTAAATCACAAACATAGGCATCTTGTGGTGAAAAGTTATAAATTTTTCTCAAGTTCTTCTAAAATTGCTCAATGCTCAATACTCCTTGCTCCTTACTCATACTTTAGCAACCCTATTTATAAAATACTTGAATTTATAATACAATTTAGTTAGTGTAATTGAGCATTTTTTCAAACCATTAGGCTCTTGCATAATTGAGGAAGAACTCATAAATCTATATTTTAGATGATGAGCAAAGTGCCTTAGAATGACATGTTGTCCAAACAACTTTTCATTCCTCCAAAGTAATGTTTGAGTCCACAAAAATAAATCTTTCATAATTAATTTGATGAATTGAAGCTAATAATGCATTTATATAGAGATTAAATAATGATTTGTAAAATATAAGAATGGACTTGGATGTTACATGTTTAAGAGGTCACGTGAATGATGAATTCATTTGTTCAAGACCCTATACTACATTTGATATTTGGCATCAATTTCAAAGGAGGCTCATAAAAAGTAGGGTAGGCAAGCTTCTAATTTCTTACATTTTGGTGGGTGTCTTTTGCACGTGCGTACTTAGAAGGTGCGTGTAGGTATGTAAGAGTTGTAACTGACTCTAACACAATGGAACTTGGCAAAGGCCATTCCAACTCTGGAAAACATAAAATTGCATCTTGATTTCAATTCTACAAAGAAGTTTTCCCTTGGGATTAAAATCATGAGTTTGCGTAAATATATGGTATTTAGTATAGGCCAAATGCAACCCTTGTTATACTTTGGGAGAAATGGCTATCTATTGCATACTAGGGGTAGTCCTCCCCTGTAGAAACAAATTTTCTTAAAGAATACAAGCATGGTGAGAAAAGAAGAGCCAATGGGAAGATGTTGAGCAAGAAGATGGTGTGACACCTCCTTCTAAACATGAGCACCATGATTTTCTTGGAGAAACGACTAATTCACTATCATAAATGTGTATAAGTGATGTGGAATATAGGTGGTGCAAGTGGCACAGGTAGTGTAGAAGGAGGAGTGAACTTGGGGTGTGAGAAAGAGGACATGCATCAAACAAGGTGAAAGTGATGTAAGCGGGAGTGAAAAATTGTGGAAGGAAACCATTCTCCAAACCATTTCTTCACCTCTGGAGTAGAAAAATTGCACTTCCAAAACCTCAAAGGTTGAGAGCTTTGCAAGGCACAAAAAACCACATAGAGAGCGCCACGCATCCAATCTCTGAGAATTGTCCAAGGGTCAGAGGGTGTGTGACTACCCCTGCTATACATGAAGATCTCATTCAGCACTCAGAGACCAAAATTGAATTTCCACATCACATCACACCATTCACAGGATGACATGTGGCACTTTTTTACAAAATGAGACCTTCACGTAGGGTAGCACCCTGCTTTTTCTGGTAAAGGAGGAGGAGCTGGCTTCGCCAGAGGTTTTCTGACTGCAACGGAGATCACGACGCATCTATCTGCGGAATCCACGATTGCGATATTCTGCGAGCTTTTGTAAAGATTCACAACGTTGCTGCTTGTTGTTTGGAGTGCGAAATTTTGGCCATTTGTGATTCGTTTTGCAGGGCTAAAGAGTGTGGGCTCACCATTGCCGCCGATTGTTTTCTTAAGACACTTTGAATTTCTCTTGCAACTCTCCAACTTCGAAATTTCTCGAAGGCAGAAGATTCTAACTGAGAACGGCATGGGCATCGCTTTCGATTTTCCCACTTTCTAGGTAGTAAGACTCAGGGTTTCGTGTTTCTGTAGCTGGAATCGCGTAGTTTCACATTCCCCAAACCCTAATCTGGCAGCAGGGGATTTAATTTCTTGTCGATTTCTGTAAAGAATTTCTCTCCAGGGACGAGGATTCCTGTCTTCGCAGGCCTATATTGTTAAAGCTCCCTTCCATGGACTCTTCCTCCGATGATCTCATGTTACTGAGACCATTCTCGGATCTCTTAGGGCGACAAATTTCGAAGCGATCCCCATCGTCCACCCTCGTCCCCCCGGAGCAGACCCCAGAGGATCCATGGCGTCTCCTTAGCGACGACATGTTGGAGTATATTCTAGCGCGACTGCCTCTCTCCCCTCTTAAGGTCTGCAAAGAAGTTTGCAAGCGATGGGAATCAATCCTTAGCACCCCGGAGTTCGACACTCTTCACCGTCTTCTTGGGGAGCAGCAAGCGCGGTTGGTGTGCTACCGCACGAACCACCTGGTGCGCAGCAAGTCCCAAGCGTTTGCTTACGAGGAAGATGCGGGCGCTTGGATCACTCTCCCCCCCATGGAGTTTCCGAGTCACAATTACGGCTCTCTGGCGTCCGCAAATGGAGTGGTGTTTGCCATTGCTGGCCCCGGGGATAACAAGCTAGCGTACAAACTCACGAGCTCGGCGTCGTGTCCGTCGTCGTTCTTGGGGACGTGGGAGCACACGCCGGCTATGGGATTTGCGCGACATGCGCCGGTTGTGAGTGTGGCCTTTGGGACAGGGAAGGAGGGGAACGGACATAAGGTGGTGGTGGCTGGTGGAGTGCCGGATTATGAGCCTGAGCACATGGCGGTGGAGGTCTTTGATTCTGAGACTGGTAAGGGGATCACATACCCTTGGGGATGCCGTAGGTAGTCTTTTGTCTGAAACGGGAGAATGCTACCATTGGAATCAAACCTTTTTGATCTTACCACTTGGGGCCGTAAGTTTGGATGTGTATGACATTGTTTGAATGTGTGACAAGTTTGCTAGAGTGGCAACTGTGCAGGATATTCTAGAATGTCCTCTTAGAGGAGGTCGTAATTAAGGGTTTGAGTGCAGCATTCTCCCATTCTGGGAAAATGAGGAAATGGTCTTCAGTGACACCCGCCACTAGGTTCTGATTTTTTGGTGAAATGTTCTGTTTTTAATTAGTTAAAGTTTACTTTACTCTCAATTGTGGGTGACTTGGAGCAAAGTTTAACAGTAATGGGAATAATGTCCCATCCCAGGCTGGGAGTCTACCCAAATTGGACGGAATTGGTCACTAACGACCAGTTCCTGCCACGCAGAGTGTACTCCCTAGCTGGAATAGTCATGATTTCCACGAGTGTAATTTTTCATGATTCAGCGATTTGTCAGCTTTGTAGATGTAGATATGACTAATCATTTTTCCATTACATTCAGACTGCTATACCGACATTCTCTGAAATGACATTCTGGAATATTTTATACACTTATCACGCTATGATTGACTGTAGCTCACTTTTTGCACATTCAAGCTGTGCCGTAGTTATTATTTTGGGAGTCAGATTAAAGATGTCTGGTTGTAATCCTTAAAGAGCTGTTGGTGCTGAACATTGTAAGATGCATTTCTTGAACCAAAAGCTGACCTTCCTCGTAGAGCTGCAAATGTCATGTTCTCTTCACTATGTCGGAGGTGGATGAAAGTAGATTGTTGAATGGTTTGATGAGTTGGGTCAGAACTCAAGCTATGGCTGTGGAGGGATTTCATAAGCAAACGTAAGAGTTGATACTGAACATGATGGAGTCCTTAGTCTGCATTCCTGCTCACTAAGAGCAGGAAATTGTAAAGTTTGTACTTATGGCCATTTGTATGGATTGCAGGTGCCTGGGAGGTGTATGGTAGTTTACCAGACGACTTCTCAGGAAACAGCTCCAGACTGTGGATGTCAGGAGTTGTGTGTGACAACAGGCAACTTAGTGGTTGAATTTAGGGTTTGGTCGGATGCGCCACCATGGGCTACGTATGGTCGGTGTGAAGTTCGTTCTTCTGAGTCGCATTCTAGAGCACCAGAGGTGAAATTTTTTGTTTTTCCTGTCCTTAACCTGTATGTGTTGTATAGACTCGTTACTAAGGTTTCTGTTCCTGACTGCATATTAGAGCTTAGGTCATCTCTCTTTTTTGTCATTGTAACGTCTAAACCTTGTGGTCTGTTTATCTCAGAATCAAATATCGAGGCCAAGAGATATATCCTAGATCCTCGTTTATCATCAACTGCATGAAAATAAAGTATTAAGACATGCTTTGGTTTGCAATTTTCTTACCGATTTCTTCATGAATTTGACCACTTGTGTTGAAACTGTAACAGCATGTTATAGTTCGACATGCATGTTGGTTTGTCAATGAATACGGATTCCTAGCCGTGTGGTCATGCCAAGGCATGGAGAAATCTCACCATGCGGCAAAGGCAGCCTATCACCGGCATACTCAACATGCAGGAGGCAAATTTCAAAAGAGTCCACTACTACAGGTTTATGAACACTGGTACCGCATAATTCAGCATCGTTTCAGAAATAAAAGCTTACACGATAGTGACGAGTTTCTTGACTTGACTGGGGATGCTGCTATACAAGCGAGGCGGGAGCGATCAATATCCTCCAGTGCTGCTGCTCATCATGCAGCATGGCGAGCTACTTGTACTCGTTAAGGATCACGTTGGGTTCCCAACTCTGAAAATTTGAGTGAAGATCCACAAGCAATAGATCAACCTGCAACAAATTCTGATGAACACCAAGCAGCGGCAGACCTTGAGGAATATAAAGCAACTTCAGGCTTTGAGAACTAGGTATTAGATCGATCCAAGTTTCTGCTTGAACTATGCTTAAGAGGTTATTTATCATTACTTTGTCGTTCAACTCAACCATCATATAGGGCCTTTTTACATTCCTTTCCAGATGAATATACTCAGTTTAAACTCCAATGACGCTAGAGATACCCTGCAGAACTATATACTGCGGAAGCTTATAGATCAATGAGAAGGCGAAGAAGGGAAACCCCTAGTATTAGTAACAGCAGGTGTACTGTATCAAGTTGTTTGCAACAACATTAACATAATGAATTCAGTTCCAGCATTCAGTTCCAGCAGTTTTGAGTTTTTCACAAAATGAATTCGGTATTTCAATTTAGAATCTCATTGAACTAATCAGAGATTTGTGCAGTGCCTACCCAAGTTGCTTAGTGTCATTTGCCAATTTCCAATCTAATAACTTCTCATCAGATTTGGTCTCTATACCCTAAAAGATCTTTAAGATGTATGTCGATGCCACTATCCTCCCTATCAATGTTCCTGGCTTCTTACTACAACTGCGCTTGCTGTTGCCATTTTCTGCGCTCGTTGCTATCGGTCCTGATTTCCAGGATAACAATGCTGGATTATACCACTGGTACCGCATTATTGATTTGCAGAAAAGAAACAGCAACTAAATCTAAATAGCTGAGACCATCCAACTTCAGACTTTGATGAACCTGCAAGAGATTTTTAAGACTAAACTTTTGATCAAAGTTGAGGGTCTTACCTGACGTCAATTAACTTGAGAGAATTCGAATCCGTTTCAGTGGTAGGACATGATCAGCAACTGTGAAATTTTTTTTCATTACGTTGATTCACCTGTCACATGCAACTGACTATTTAGAAACAATTTGATGTGCCACAGAGGCAACTTAGCAAAACATTTCGAGAGGGCAACGTTTTTGCACGCAGCTTACAAGGCCACATCATTTATCCTGAGTACGAGGTGGTCATTACATCTGAGATGCAGATTCGAAAGACAACAGGGTTCGGAAGACCTGTGTCACGAGTTACAGAGCAAAGTAGACACAGCCCTCGGAGGAAGCAGGATATGCAAGACTTGTGTATCACAAAAACACAACAAATGAAACCCAATCCAAAACATGTAATTCATTTGAGCTAACCTGCAACAGAACAACAACCAGAAGAGTTTTAGAAAAAACTGAAACAGTAGGAAGAAAAATTAAGTGGCAAGCCTAGGAGGATTCAAAGTTAACTGAAATTATGCAGTATAAAAAATCAAGTTCTCACCTTTGAGGGTGCTTGGCCATCTTGAACAATCCACATACGGAAATCTGTTGGGTAATTTGTGCCCAATGTGATGGTTATCTCTTGCCGCACATTTGACAATAGCCAGTTTCTCCCCACTTCAATCTCAATTTGCCGATCTCCATATTCACATGTTATGAATACAACATCCATAGGACCAATTTGATCTATTTGTTGCCACTGGTTGTTAGGCTGGAGACACTGACAATTGAACTGGAAATTTGTATACAACGTAGACCTACCAATGTGGAATCTGAAAATAAGTGAACTCCAGTCCACTTCACATTTAATAACATCGGCGCCTATAGTGATTTTACTATCCCAGCCTTCGTCCATTAGGGATGACATCAACTTCCCTGTCACGTTTTTGAAAACAAAGAAAGTATTCGTTTGATGAATACTCTCAGCACACGAGAAAAGATCAACCATCACCATTACAGGCATAAACCATTGTAAGTGTGTTTGACGGCTGCCTGTTGTGGGTTTCATTGACGTTATGAAATCTAATCTCAGTTTTGTTCTAAAAGACTCGGTGGTTGCCATGTCGGGGAGCGGCTAAAGTGGATCGTTGAAGTTCAGTAATGGTATTGGCTCAAGATGGCCATGTGTCTGGTTACCTGTTCTAGGATAGTAGAATGAGTTGTAAAAGAACAAACTATCACGCATGAGTTCTCTATGGCTACGGCCCCCTCGATAAGGTTCGCCTACCTCTGCATGAACTACTGTAATTATGCCCAGCAAGTTTTTTGCATCGATCCAATCGATATACTCCGAAAGATATAGATCTGTCCAAAATTATCAACAATATATTAATAATTTATTCAACACTCCAAAATTACAGTATAGTTTGCCAAAGCTTCAAATTGCAAATCCCAGTGCAATGCATGACTGACTACTATCCTCAAATTACAAGAAACCTTAAGGACGTCCTAATAAGCTCAATTCTGAGGCAGAGATTGAAATCACGTCTCTCTGATGCATGGCTTTGGCCGGTTTTGGAGCCACTTGTACATGCATGGCCCGTCCTTGCAAAACCTTACTTTATAAAATAGCATCGAGGTTGTATTCTCAAAAACTTTGTAATGAATACCATCAATTTGCAACAGAATAATGTTTGATATAATTGACATTAGCAGAGATTGAACTTACAATTTGCACCTCCCATTGGCAATGGAGCTTGCGGATCGAGCTCAAGCTGCCTGTACATGTAGGCATGCTGGACTTTAACTTCAGAGACAACATTTGAGCTTGAACTGAAGCGAAACTGCAAAAAAATTTGGCCTTATAAGCACCCTCAATTGCATTGCCTCCATGCCTGATTGCATCTCGTGCTTGCCCTCCTCTTCTTCCAGGCGTAAGAATAACCCAAGAATTTATCTCAAACTGAGTTGGAACCCAGTCCCTTGCTTCACCTTCAATGTAGAGAATCACAGCTTGGACACTTGATCGGGGCCTCATTCTAAGACACACAACTAAAATCAGAACCCTTCAATCTATTATACTCATACAAGCCTCGCATTGCAAAATTCCACTCTTCATTCCTCCTGCACTTCAGAGCTCATCTCATTCAATTCTTCTCACAATTGACAGAAGAGCGGACTTGGCTCATCGGAGGGTTAACTTCACCTGAGTGGCGCGAGGGACAAACATGTCTACTTACTGATGAAGGAAACGAGTTCGAAAGCTGGAGGGAACTCGATCTTGAAGAATTGTACAGATGCGCTTGTACATCTAACGGGCAACAACCATCAACGTGTCACGCTTTGAGTGATCTCAAGGACACAGCAAACAAAAACGTTCGGCCGGTCATCATAGCCAAACACCAGCACACGCCATGGACCACTCAAAGCCGACTCAAAGCCCATTCACTCGCCTCAATGCCTATGTGGACACCCAGTGTTTTAAGACAGGCAAGCTAGAGTAGTGAGTGAAATAGTGAGAACTCTCACAACCATTGTGAGGGTCCAGTTCTCTTGTAATGTTTGCATTGCAATTATGATACAACTAAAAGACTTATCCATGGTGACTAAGACCTTCAAATTCTCACTAGTCACAAATGTCCAATGCACTCCAAAAACTAGTTGCTCTTTGTAGTAAAAAAAAAACTCATTTTCGTTAGTGTTTTTTATTAGATTGAATGTCCTTTTCTTTGAAGTTTAGGGTCTCAATTTCTTTGTGGTTGAAGGTTGCTTGCTTTGCTTTCAATCTTTGGTTTATTGGATCTCTCTTCTTTGCACCTTCACCTCTCGTTGGATTTGGGGTTTGAGCGTCCTTGTTTGATTTAGTTTTGGTATGATGCGGTCTTCTTTAGGTGCCTTGAACTATGAGATGGATGCAAGACATTCAAGTGGTCAAAAGCAGGAGGCTTGTAGAATACAAAGTGACTCACTCGGCATTGTGGTGTAGAACACAACACCGATGACATCCGCACTAATGACCAATCATTCAATGTAGGAGCAGAGGCCCTCGTTTGCAAAGAAAAATTTTCCTCAAATACTGCAGTTGTAGGATAGTGATGACGCACACTTCTTTGCATATGAGGACCTTGACATGATTTGATGACTAGGGTAGCCGACCCATTTCCAACCACCCTCCTATTTTCAATTTTGTTTCCGTGAAGTTGTGGCACAGTTTGAGTAGTAGTTGTGGCATATAATAATTGGCTACAAGGCTGTCAATATTGCAATCAAACCTTTGTTGATTTTGTAATCAGCCTATGGTCAGAAATAGAAAGGTCTATATTACCATTATAGGTCAAAGAGAATCGTCTACTAAAAAATTCATAATAATTATGTTTTGTGTAAGAAAATTCTGGAAATATATGCAATCTTTTCAAATTCTATTTTTGTAGATGAGACAAATTAGACACTCAAAAAACCTGCACTCCAAATATGCATAATTGCTTAAGTGGTTGGAAACAGTGGGTCATCTGCCATAGGCATGCAATAGTTCATCAATGTCCTACATTTTTATCCAATTAGATGGACCAAGCAAGAAGGGATATCTACAACTTTTAGGTTCGTCAATGATTTAGCTTCCTTAGAAGAAAATCTAGCCGCTCATTATTCTGCACTAATTCACTATCTGGGTTCCTGGTGTTTTTACTCAAGAAGATCACTCCATGTAATGTAAGATATACACGTGACTTAAGAGGGTATTTGATGTGGGGGTATTTTCTTAATTATTGAATTTAAGATGACCATATTTTTACATAAAAAGATACAAGGGGCATATTTCCAATAGCCTATGTTTTTTGTAAATTCATTCATAAGGATTTTTAACTAGGGCTATTATATCTTACATATAAAATTTAAGTGTCCAATTTTTTCCCACCTCTACCTTTCTTCACAAATTTTTCCTTACCTCTACTATATACATGTATAGGGGATATATCATGAAACCAATAACAATCAATTCAATTCAAGTGCCATTGACCAAGTGACAGTTTTTAATCCCTAAAGGTTTATTGTTCTTTGAACAAACAATTGAAAATCCAAATAGATTCCTATGAAGTCAATTTTGGTTGGATGTTCATGAAAATTTGGCACAAAGTGTGAACATGTACCTTCTTACTAGAAATATAATTTTTTATAATTAGGTGCATGAATCAAAAGTCATATTGCCCTTAACTTTTTTGGCAGCTAGGACAATTTGGGCATCTTTTGCAAAAATGCTCATCAAATTTGTCATGTTTGTATCTAATAGAATATGACATACAATTATCAAAAAAAATTTAGCCCTCAAATCACATTCTAAGAAGAATCAAACTTTGTTAGCTATATTGGGGCAGCTTCAAGAAAAAATATTTTCTTCTCACTTCAAGCAATCAAGCCTACTATCTTGCAATCTTTGAAGTCAAATTTCTTACAAAAATTCCCACATATTTTGAGTGTTGGTTTCTAATTTTTTACAGTTTGAATTTTAAATAAAACATTTCTTCATTGCACAAGAAATCATTAAAAAAAAGACTAGTGTATTGCTAATGTACTTAATCTCCTTGCATTGTACAGTGATTTAGAATAAGCTAGACTTTATATGACTTTTCTGAAATTTTTCATGAGTGAACCTAATATTGTAAACTTAGGAATGGTCAAAATCTTCATTTTTGTGTACAACAAAAATTTTACTCCGAGAGGTTTGAAGTCTGCTGACCTTATTTTTCAAGATTGAAAAAAAGTTTTTCTTCTCACTTTGGACGTTGTAATCTTTCAATCCATGTGTTCAAATGGGCTGAAATTTTTTCCACGTATTACCTTACTTGTTTAATACACTTTTATATGGTTGGAATTTTTTTTTTAAAAGGTTGTTTTTTAAAATTTTGGACAATGCATAAAAAGATTGGCAATTTTAGACTTTTTGTCTTCCAAAACACCCTCCAACTTTTAGAAGTTCATAACAAGTATACCATTGAACACTTCAAAATCCCCATTGAAACTATTTCATAAAAATCCCATTCATTATAGGTGTGTTTAACACATATGGCTTCAAAGATTGAAGTTAAATGGATTATAAACTCTATCTTTGTGTTGTGTAGTTTTCAGTTTATTTAACCCACTAAGGTAAACCTCCCTCTTTAGCAAAATGTGACAATTTCTACCACTTGTGGTTAATTTCTTACATTTATACTTAATTTTTTTGATATATACACTATAAGTAAAGTGACACAATTTCAGTCAACCACCCTTCATTGTAGATTTTCTTGACTATGATAAAAGTAACTATTCTGAATAGCCCCCCGCCCCCCCCATCTTGACTTCATAGGGAGACCTATTATGGACAATAGTTGCATACATTGTTCATTGAAAAATATTCTCTATTTCTACTTTCTCATCCACTCATTTGTCTTCCCTCCTTGCTTAGGGAGAAGTGCCAGAGCTAACCGTAATATATAAGTCTATAAGACCAGAATGGGTCCAACTAAAAAATTCACATTTATATTGAATAAAATATTCATTCTTGAGATTAAAATTTTAAAATTTTTAATCTTTAAATTTTTTGGCATTCTTCCTCATCCTTTTGTTTGCACACATAGGCTCAATTTTTTCAACAAAATTTTCTATATCCTATAGGCTGAAATGCTTAAATTATCACAAATAGATACTTCTACCTTAAATCCATTTTTATCATCTATATGAAATTATCTATCCACATCTATACTCATTGTATCATGAAAATTTTGTGTGGCCCCTATCTGTCAAAAAATTCCATTTGAAGTGAATTTCCTCCGTGAACATGATCAAGCACCTTGTGCACAGTTTCCCAACTATCCGTCAGCAGTCAGTGTACTAACATCTTTATATGTTGCAAGTTCTAAAAATGGTATTTTATGATTCCAAATCTTTTGTGAACTTTTTTGTTTCAAACAAAGTTAAGCCAATGCACTATGAACTAAATTTATCCATATATTACAACAATTTGCCTTCTCAATGCATGGAAACACACAATCACTAAGGTAGAAGGTTCAAAAAGCGCTCATCTAAGGGAAAAAAGACCTCTGTACAAAAATGGGTGGACCCAAAGTTTTTTTATATTTTCGTGGAAGAAAGAGAAATGAGGAATGGAATAGTGAAAATTTTAAGTCTAATTTTCTGACTTGAAATGAATAAGATATGGATTTTCAAAGTCAGAGGTGCATAGGTCCCTAGTAATGCTCATAGGTGCAACTGTAATCAATCAAAACATGCCATTGAATGGAACTAGTGAGTTTAAGAATGATACTAATCATGCCTTTAAATGAAAACAATGATTCTAAGAATGATCCATTGTATGTTTCCATTCAATTTACTCCCAATTGTAAATCAGAATTTATTGCAACCGCTAAACACCCCAGGGTTTCTTCTCATAGTTTCAAATCAAATTCAACGTGCTGTAACTTTTGCATATAATGTCCAAATTCAATAAAACTTATTGGAAATTTTGTATTCTCTTTTCTAGTTTGTGTGGTAAAATTTTCAGATCAATACAAGATGTACTGATATTTTGGAAGCCAATCAAAGCTCACAGGTTCAATTTGAGTCCACAAAACTGCATTTGATGGTTGCAACTTCGGGGGCTTGTATCTCCTTCATCCAATGTTAGTTTTCAATAAAATTTGTTGGGTTATGTTTCCCTTGAAGTCTAGTTGTTGTGGTAAGATTTTCATGTCAATCCAAGTGGTTTTGAATGTTTGGGAGCAATTCGAAGTTTAAAATCTCGACATTTTTGGATTACAGTGAACTTTGGCGGCTTGTTTCTTCTTCATACAATGTCCATTTCTAATTTAATAAACTGGAAAAGTTGCGTATACTAGTCTAGTTTGCGTGGTTAAAATTTCACATCAATCCAAGAAGTTATGAGTGATTGAGAAGCATTTTATTAGAAAGAGGTTCAACCTCAAATGTGTTTCTTGCAATTTTTCTTGCAATTTTTTGACATTTCAAAGTCATTATGCAGATCTCACCAAATTCAGGTCTTTATTAGGAGTAAAATTACACATGATGATGAAGCATGTCACCTGTTCAATAGCCTAAAATCACATGCATGGGTTGGCAATTTTTCACCACATGAAGTCATTTCCATTTCTACATCCCATGTGCACTGTTTTGGGCACTTCTGTAGGGGCGGTTCTTAATGCTTGGACTGTTTTCGAACCTCCTCCTATACTGCAAGTTCTTCTGTCACGAAGTACATCCACAAGAAACAACCAATCTTACTCGAGGAAGAGAGGATTATAGCTAACCCTTCACTAGACATTCAATGAACAAATACTTTTATATCTTGATTTTTCCAAATGAGAAACAGCTATGTATATTATTTACAATTACAAGGTTGCTATTTTGACTTGGCCACATCCAAACCACTATAAGAAACCCGCGTTGTAGGTGACGGGCCCAAATTTTTTTAAATGGATTTTAGGTGACATCCAATGCAACAACCCATGTTTTTTAATGTCAACATTGATGTTACGTTGGATATTTTACTGGCATAAAAATATGGGTTGTTGCATTGGATGTCACCTAAAATTTGTTTAAAAAAACTTGGGCTTGTCACCTAAAACGCGGGTTTCTTATAATGGACCCAACTGCATTCATCTCAAGGAATCACATCTACTCACCATACCACCTGCTCGGCTAATTGATCCAGTTTGACCCTGAATCGTGATTCCAGCTAAGAAATTTGTTGATCTTTCTCTCGATCACAGAAGCAGTGGATCCTTGTCATACGAATTCTGATCAGCCTTCACCTGCGTTTCTGATTGATGAATTTCAGACTGTGACCTTTGACGTTCCTTCGATTTTGCTCTATCGGTTGCAACTTGCAGGTTGATCTTGAAATTGGAGAAGAAATTGTGCGCTGGACATCCTGTACAGTACATCACCGTGGTTTACAATCCGGTGAATTTTTAATGATTGCAATGTGCTCCCGAAGTTTTTTTGAAATTTGGATTGTGTTACAAGAATATTATGCCGGCTCGTACAATTTCTTCTTTAGACAGACCTTGGTATGCTTGTTTCCATTGATAAAAAGTAAAGGTAAACGTTGACATTTCAATATCTATATGTTGCAAGGCCGAGGAATTTCACGACCCTGCACCTGCACAAACTTTGACATCTTCTATCTAAATAAATAAAGCAAAGGGAGATTCGGCCATTAATAAAGTATCATAAGTTCGGGGCTTCGGGCTGTTCGACAAGCTGTTGGGATTTGTTTTTTTTGTTCTATGGTTGAATTGCTGATGACGTAAATCAAGTCATATTAATGCGACAAGGAAGGGCGCACGTGCTTCAGGAGTTTTCTTCTGCTCATTCATGAGTCTTCTGACGACTACGCAGAAGAACCCATCGAGAGGCTGCCGTTAGTGTTGGCATAGTAAGAGCTTTCTCAGGATCGATCCTGGAATCCAAACGTCTTCCACAATTTGCAGATAGACTAGAGACATCTTTAGAAGGGCTCTTTTTTGATGCTGTAGTGACCGTCTTAGTATGTCATGAAGTTTCTAGTGAGTGCGCGAAAGCTTCGGAGGATGTTTCAAGAGCATTTACAGATTTGCTTGGTTTCTGTTTTAGACTAGGTAACTAAAGGACACAATATGCCCTTGATGATTTTGCAGATAAATGTCATGGATTAGCAAAGATGTGGTTTAGTGCTTTAACGGTATGTTGAGGAGGTCAAAATGATCTTAGTACATTTTCTCTGATATAAAGATTCAAGTTGCAGTTGTGGACGATCAGGCACTTTGCGGGGTATGGATGGGATCGTCTTGCATTGCATGGGTATATCACATTATGAATTATTCACATTACGAGATTGCTATTCACTGAAGGCATTCATGTGTTGTAATGTTCTATAAGTTTTTTTATCTGACACTTCATGTGAATTTCATCTTCTTAATTACAATTGCTGTAAGATGGTGAGATTGCTGGCAGGAGTGCAGGACAACTAGAAGTTATACAAAAGAACAACAGAAGACGCTTCGTTCCAGTAAGTGTAATATGAGAGTACTTTACCGTAATTTACTAATTTAGAGAGAGAATATTAAGTGCTGTTACAAAGCTTCATTAGAGAGGTTCAAGTGTAATTACCTTGAAATTAATAATCTCAGGAGCGAAATCGAAGAGAAATCAGTAGAGCTCAGAGTAAGAGGGTCGTTGCTCCTCGTACTGTCTAGTCACAAGCGGCTCTGCAAAATACATGTTTGTTTCGAAACTTGTGCAGAGACTGCGTCATGCCAGGGCCATAGAGCGTGAAGAGATAAAAAGCAGTTTTGTAAACTGGGGGTCAAAAACCTGTTTCATACGATAACATCTGTCGAATTCCTAAACACACCCTCTCCAACAATTGCGGAACTCCGTTTGTAAACGTCACTTCATGGACACCAAGAGCTGCCAGTTCAGAATGGAATAACAATTTGGCTGTAAAAAAATCTAACAGAACAAAACAAGACGAAGTCCATCCCTGTGGGTTTTGTGTGGCAAGGCCTTAAATTGGACTCCCAAATCTGGTGAATGATCAGGATGGCCTGGGGAGAAAAAATGAGAAACCCCACCAAGGCCTCCATCCCAAGCAACTCATCCACCAAACTGGTTCCAAATGGTGGTCGTGCTGAAGCTCTCCGGGCAAGCAGTGTGCTGATTTCTTGCATGAACCTCTAGAGGTTGAATGCGTTGCAAGATCTTCTCTTCACCACACCGGAGGTCCATCACCGACGGAGACGTAGAGCTCTCTGATGCCGAGCGTAAAGTGTAGCTAGCTAGTAGCCGAGAGCTTCTCAACGATCCCCTCTCGAACTTGGTCAAAGGAAATGCCGCAGGCAGTGCTTCGCAGGGGGGTGCAGAACCAGTGCGTCTTACTCTTCCTCGCTGTTCCTTGCCTCCCGAATCAAATGGTGCTCTTGGAAGGGGATATTGGACTCCAGCAATTTGATCTTCTCCGTGACTGAGGTCCCAAATCAACGTTGAACTTCAAGAGTGGCGTACGTCTTACGTTGTCGCGAGGAGGTACTTGTTCTGCAGGGCTCCCACCTTGTCCAGAATCCCAAAACCTTTAGTGATCGATGTGCTCCTCATCCAGGACTTTTTTCAGTTCTCATATGATAGATCCTCTCCGCAAATTAGAGTGGCTTGGTCTGCGTCCACCAAAGCGTTTTCATCACAAAGTGATGAAATCCTCCACTTTGTCGATCAGGCTCCTCCACATGCTCGGCAACTTGCTCTTGAATGTGTCTCAGGTTAATCTTTTCATGGCCGTGGTAAACATATATAGACTCCACGGTACGTCCATTAAGATAGCCAGGGTGCCAGGTCCAGCGGAGCCTGGGTCAACTCTTCGGTTCACTTGCCTTCGACAGGGTCCAGGTGCAACATTGTCGATTGAATCACTACTCCTCCATCGTTGACAGTCTGTGACTTCAAGGGATCACCCCTAGATACTGCCACTGGTCCTACACCCCTTCTACGATAAACTTGTGCATATTCACATGCAGCACAGGAAACCCATATAGGGTTCCCTGCAAGTAACACACCGAGAAAAGTGGGACGCACCAGGAAAGTGTGCAAGTTTACCAGGTCCAGCACTCCTCGGTTTGGCGGTGTAGTAGCGTAGTTTTCCCCGCTAACGGTGTCGTAGTATATTGAATCCCTGGAGTAGTAGTGTAGTTTCCCGGGGTGTCCCAACTTATCCCAGTGTGAGAAAAATTTCCTGGTGTGCCTTTCGAACAAAGAAAACAGCGGGAAATTCTTCTCCTTTTCTCCACAGGGAACTCACAAGGACCGCAATATAAAGCCCCTTGTGCAGTACGTCAAGCAAATACCAAGCCAAATCCGCCATTGATAGTGAAGCTTACGTATTGCGTCCGACAAGCAAACTGTAACTGATGATCGAAATTGACTGCTCGTCAAAACGTCGCGCTTCCTGTTTTGGAAACCTCTCTCTCCTTCCCAGCACGTCATTTCTTTCATTCCATTGGACTCACACAAGCCACAGAGGAGGGAGTTCTCTTGCTTTTCTGGAAGGGACACTGATAGGAACTTACACTTACAGGCAGTTGGAAATTCAAGCAACTACACTAAAATTGGTAAATAGTGTTGGCTACACTAATTGTCAACAATAACACTAATTGTGATTTGCAAGGTTAGTTGTTAGAACATTATTTACCCATTCTAACACTATTTTAGCTCTATAGTAAAAAATTTGACGGCGGGAGACGAAAATTAGAGTTTCCCAGGAAGAGTCAGAGTTTGACGGCAGGAATTAAGTGTCCCTAAACTATTTACACATAAGTTGAAAAATAGTGTTGGGGGTAAAAAACAGGGAACAACACTAATTATCACCCAACACTATTTACCAATTTTAGTATGCTGAATATTGAACTCAAACTACTCTAGAAGACCTTTCCTTTTCACACAAATTTTGGAAGATGAATAGTTGCACTTATGTCCTACATGGAGAGATTCCTTGTCATTCATTGGTCAAAAAAATACATCCTTGGCGTTGTTTATGGGTTATTTTCATCCATTTCATAAGGATCCGTTCAAAGATTTCAACCGAAACTCGGCCATGTTTGAAATTCTTAATTTCTAGAAGTTTGAATTTCCTATGTGCACAAAATAGCAGAATAACATAGCTTGAGTGACAAAAAGTTGGAGGTGATCTGGACATCCAATTGCTTTTGGAAGACGACCCATTTCCAACCACTTAAACAATTACACATATTTGTAGCGTAGGTTTTTTGAGTTCCAAATTTTTTCCATGTATAGAAATATAATTTGGAAGGATTGCATATTTTTCCAAAATTTTATTACACAAAACGTAATTATCATAAATGTTTTAGTAGAAGATTCTCTTTGACCTATAATGACCATATAGACCTTTTCATTTTTTATCATAGGTCGATTGCAAAATCTACCAGGCAGGATAAGACAATCTAATTGTCAAGGCAACTTAATTTCATTATTTTGTGTACAATTCTTATTAGCTCTAGCCTTGGCAATATATTTTTTATTGATTTTGTATGAACACGTACAAAAATATGTATCACCTAATTAAAAGACAAATGTGCAATGTAGTACAAATTAAATAATTTTGATGCAACTTAATTGTTCATCCAAACCTAACAAGGATTTTGGAGTATTATATAGCCACATATGGTAGCCAACCCATTTCTAACCACCACCTTTTTTCTAATCTATAGACTATTTTGTTTTTGTAAGGTTGTGGCACAATTCAAGGAGTAGTTGTGGCGCATTATGATTGGCTGCAAGGCTATCAATATTGCAACCAACCCTTGTTGGATTCTGAAACCAACCCTGGTTGGAAATAGAAAGGTCTATATGACCGGTACGGGTCAAACCAAATTCTCCAACTAAAAAATTCACAGTAATTATGTTTTGAGAAACAAAAATTTGAAAAAAATTATAGAAAACTTCTTAATTCTATTTTTACATATGGGAAAGTTTCCCTACCGAACCCCACCCCACCCCCCGCCCCGTAGATATGTGCATTTGCTTAAAGTGGTCAGAAATGGGTTGCCTCCCTTAGTTTGGTTCAAAAGCCATCCTATGCAGGGTGAATGCAAGAAACACTTGTATTATTTGTTGCGTTTTGGTGTTTTTCATGACCAGTACTACGTGTACTACGAGTACTGTGAGTACTAGGAACGTCACAGCAGAGGAAATCTGAACCGTTGATCTAATGTGGGATGCAATGCCTAGACGGCACGTGTTTGCATTTCATTCGTTCAAAAACTGAACTGACAATTTGACCGCCTTGTCATCGGCGTTCATAATGGCGGTGATGGTTGATGGATGAAGTTTTCATCATCCATCCACCCGTCGTCTCTCTCGTTTGGTTGGCGTGGATTCATGGCGCCCATTGCGCCAATTTTTTCAAACACTTTGCTTTTTTTTTGTTGCGCGGCAAGTGTATGTTGAAGAAAACTGTAGTCTAAGAGGCTGTTGAGGGCGGCGCGGGAAGGAGGGCGCACTCCTGCGATTTGGGTGTTAGAAATGTGACGGGCAATTTCGGGTACTGCTAGACGATTTCGGAGGAGCTGAGCGACCGACGGAGTAGCGACCTGTGGAGGTGCGGCAAGGGCGGAGCTTGAAGCGTTAGGAGAATTCAGTTCTTGCGAGGCGATTGCACTTGCGTCACCGGGCTTGCGGTAAGCTGTGGAACTGCGGATTTGTTTTAATTTCTAGGGTTTAGGACCAGTATTTGCGGAAATGTTTGCAAGGTTGACTCAGAGGATTACAATCGAGGAATCCGAAGGCGGTAGTGTGAAGGAGCAACGGATTCAAGTTCGGCGACTGATTTTTGAATGAAGTGAACTAGAACATTGCCTCTTTTGTGAAAGGGATTGCTCTCTTTCTTGTTGTAGGAGGGCAAAACAGTGGTACTTTCAGCATTTCACGTACTTGCTTTCACGTTGTGACAGTTCGCCATGTTCTGTACTCTACTCAATGACCGTCCTGTTGTCTAGGTCTGAAAATTGAGCTTCGGGTGTAAAATCGTCGGGTTTGACAGGGCTGTATAGGGCGACGGATGCATGCATCAAAGCAGTGGAGCGTCGTTCAGGTAGTGGCGGCGATTTCTCTTAGTGGAAACTACTTCCAGACCTTAAAGAGGTGAGCGCAGGCCACACCCTTCCAACTTTTGACTTCTACAGGGCGTCGTCCCTGATTAGAAGTGTGACAACTGTTGCTTTCTTTAAAATCGTCTAGCAGGCACGTGATGTCTGTAACAGGAAATTCTCGGGACATTTGGAGTCATAGAAACATAGTCCCTGTTCCATGTGGATGTGCTGCTTATGATACCGGTGCACTTGAAAGAATCTACATGTCAATGCAGTTTAGTTAGGTTTTCATTTGTGTACAAGGCGTCATTATCCAATTTCATTGTCGTGGCCGAATTGTACATGGTTTAGGGTAAATGTATTGCAAACTTGCAGTCGGTTTTGGGTCAGAAATACACGGCAATGTCCTATACAAACCGTTTGTCAAGGATGTTTACAGATTAGTACTACCTCTGGCCTACATAGTTAGTCAGCAATACTTGCCAACTTCTTTTCAGCATGATGCAGATGTTGGTTGCACTCTCTGCTTTCCTTGCCGCACACAACTAGTAATGCCGCCGCCTCACCCATTGGCATTCCGTGTGTTCAGATTTGAAGAGACTCAGGGATAGTACTTGGAGTCCTCAAGAAACGCCAGAGCACTGCTGTACACTACGTTCTCCTAAAACGTACTACGTTTGCGGTACTTATTCTCGCAACTTGTACTGGCTACATGTCTGTTGTGTACTGTGTTGTTTCCATTTTGCTCTGCTAGGCTTCCGGATTGGGTTCGTTTTCTACATGCTAATTCGTATGCACTATTCCTATACCTAGCAGTTCTGTTCTTTACTGCGCAGTACTATTCATGCACTCAGCAATACCATTTGCACATACAATTAGTTATAGTACTGTTCCCTTGTTTAGGAGTTGTATTTCTTCTTTATAGCAGTACTACTGTTTACCTTAGCAGTCCCATTTGCTGAAAGGTATTACTCGCGGTACTCGAGCCTCCTCTATGAGTACTTGTTCGTTTCTTTAGGAGTTCGTTTGCTTTTCTGAGTAGTATTAATGATTCTATTAGCAGTAATACTGCAGTAGCAGTACTACTGTTGTCATTAGAAGTACTGTTTACTTAGGCTCATGTACTATTACAATCTTCGGAAGTACTATTTACTACTGTGTAGTACTATGACTTGTACTAAAGTTGTACTACATTACCTCGTCCTCATTGTATAATATAATCTCCATGTCTGTAGGTTATCTTCCTGTTCCACATGGCAAAGATGAAGAGTACAATTCCAGAAAAAAGACGACCTCCTGCTCCTGTGGTCAGTGCTTCTGCTGATGAGGCTGCCGCTGGAGATGACGAAGACATGGAGTTGCAAGAACGAACTTACGGAAGGAAGGGGAAGAAACGTGCAGCCCAACAGCAAGTGCAGTCCACTGCAAACAGAGGTGGTTTAGACTCAGGAGGAACTGTTGGGGAAGGTGGAAGCAAGAAGAAAAGAAGACCAACTAAACCAGCAGCCTCATCGTTGCGCGTCTCCAACAGCCCGAACAAAAAGAAGGCAGTATCTACCGTGAAGAGGATACAGAAAAAGAAGGCACAGGAATCATCGGATGATGAAGATGTTCAAGGACAGTCTAGTAGCGGCGATGGCTCAGATAATGACAGCATTGAAGACATGTGTGTTACCACCTTGACAAAGGGGAAAAAGATTGCTGCAGAAGCACGGCAATTCAGTGAGGAGGACTGCCGCAAGCAACTGTGTTTGCTGAACCAAACATCCAAGCGACCTCCTACACCAATGTCAGAGGACATTTTTGCCACCTCCTGTGAATTGGATTGGGATGGTCTAAATCCGCATAGGCTTCGCATGGAGAAGGATGTACCGCTAGCAGATGTTGAAGCGCTATTTGGGTTGGAGAAAGGACGAAATGGCTTCCTCCTTGGTGAGAAGCTCACTGCCACTTTGCGGAAGGAGGTGGAGAAACTCTACTGCCAATGCTACCAAAAGCCCCACAGCAGCACTCACATTGGTAAGGAATTGGCTATGGGATGGACTTTGTCAAAGAAAGGGGTGAAAATCAATTGGGCTGGTTTCGCTGCTGAGACTAACTTGGGGCAGCGAAAATCATATGCTAGGCGAGTGAGGACATGGCTCAGTCGCCTTGCAGATGTGTTGGACGTACCATTTGCAGAGCTCGCAGCCAAGGAGGGCTTCACGAAGTACTTGGAGGTTGAAGACCCCAAGCAATCCACAGTGCAGCTGTTCCAGAGTGTAAATGACTATAGTAGCGGCGCACGTGATGGGAAGCCTTTTGGGCTACTGACACGTACTGGAAACCTCAGCACATCAGCGTTGGGCACATATATCCTCTGCTCCTCTTGTCTTCTTTCCTTTATTTATGTTTAAATTCAGTCTCTTCAGCAATTGAAACTAACCACAATCACTGAGAATGATGACAAATACGTTATCCACGTCATTGGCTTTCTCTTCAAGTGTATTTTCAGTTTATATATTGGAGATTTTTTTATTCAGACTTTGCACTAGGAGGTTACATAGCTTTTGTGTTTTGAGGAACACTAGCGTGGAATTTGTTTACTTCTTTGGCATGCTCTTTGGTCAGTCCATGACAGTTTGGGTGCCATTGTTTCCAGGAAGGATGCTGTTAAAGGTCTCCTAGATGCTGTACATGAAGAACTGGAGAGGATGCAGGCCAATTCTGTGATGCTGAAAGAGAAAAGCAGATGCAGCGGCTGACCAGCATAGAGCGAGACTTCTGGGAATTCAGCAGCTGCAGGAAACTATGACGGAAATGGACGACGACAGTGGATCAGCAGTGCTACAGAAGGTAATGGATGGGCACGTGAAGAAGGTGAAGGCATTCAGCAATGCAAAGGAAGAACTCCAGAAACAAGTGGATGACGTTACTTCAAAGGTGGAAAGACTTATCTCCCGGGAAGCAGCTCTTCAAGAGCATATGAATGACTTGATGCAGGGAGGTGAAGGGCTAGTGCTGCACCCTCATCCACAGTTGAATGAGTTGGAGGGCAACTGTATGGATGCGACCTCGGTCATTGTGCTTCACACCCTCCGTTGCTCTCTTTGTTTTTATGGTTTTCCTCATCGGGATATCTTATTCTATAGTTGTGAGCATGTTTACCACCCATGGTGTGCCGCACATTGGTTTAAGAGTCACAGCCAATGCGCCATGGGAGATTGTGGCCCCGTGCATCCCGGGTGGTCCAGTAGTTGGGGCTTCGAAGACGGAGCAGGAAACCATAGGCAGACTATGGATGATCTTGCAATGGCAGCTCTACGACATTTGCATACACGAACTCCGGCTGCTCAGGCTCCAACAAGACTTCATGTCACTAGTTAGTCGTACTATAGTACTGTAGTACTCCTGTAGTAGTACTCAGCTATTCACCTGCAATACTGTCAGCGTACTGCAAGAACTACTCCCAGTATAGCATGTCAGAACAGTTTTACTATCATGTACTCTTCATGTTGTAGGCAACCATTTTGATGACTGATACGTAGTAGTTCAATAACTGTTTGCCTGTGCTATGATATGAACAAGAATTTCTTACTATATTGGTGTATTATGCTGACATTTTAGTACTTCTCTGGAAATCAACAGGTCTGGCCTCCGTTGGGACTGGGGCACCTAGTGTATCCGCCTCGGACAGCACCCTCTCTAAGTGCATCAATCAAGGACAAGCGCATCCACTAGTCCATGTAGTGGTACAGACCGAAGGCCTCCATGATGTCGTCCCGTTGCAAAATAGTATTGGTGGTGAGGAGACGTCCAACCCTTTTGCGTCAAGGTGCTCCACGATGGCTACAGGCATGCACCACTCTTGCACGAGTGCCACTCCGTCATCAGCATCTCCAGTACCTCTCCAGTGTCCCTCATCCACTCAGAAGTCAACAGCTGTGGTGGATTCGTTGGCACCTGCGGATACTCTACAGACTAACACATTGGACTTCTCTTCAGCAAAGGCTGATGACAATGAAACAACTGTACATGACACAGATGAAATTCTAAGGGAGTTGGACGCCCGCTCACTAGATTTCGTGGATAGCCCTGACAAAACTGCTGTTGAAGACATGGAGCCCTCTCCTGAAGTTCAGGTTTGAATCACTTAAATTGCCTCCTCCACTGAATCTACTTTTCGAAGAGTACTGTGCTTTACTGTCCATCCCTCTATGTATTTGTTGTCATTTCTATGCACTTGGCATACACATCTTGCATCTCAGTTACTGAAGCTGTCCAATGTTTTGCAACTGCTATACTTTTGGTGTCCTTCGAATTAATTGCTAATGGAGCTACTCTGAGTTTCCAGGACGGGCAGGAGACTTTGGAAGATCCGTGGGACATCACCACTCCCACAATCATTCGCGATGCACGAGGTGTGGGACGTCAGGATTCGAGTGTTGTGAAAGGTGTTGTGCTAGTGCCACCCTCAGTTGTGTTAGGCTGCCACTTTGAACATCCTACACTTGCATTTCAGATTGTTGTACAAGGCAGTTGTCACACCCACTACGTAATTTGTAGTTTTCCATGTCCAACTCTTACGGACATGTGCCATAAGACTAACTTGCACCTGCTGGACTATGCCTTGTCAATTGGTTTGCAGTGAAAGTTCCCCCGCGACTTGCAACAAAGGCAGTGAGCCCACCTGAAGGCAATACAAGGCAATTGCGACCACGGCCGTCTGCAGCTGGCGCCGGAGCTCAAACTCCAAACATTCCCACAGTCCCGAATGATGCAGGAGCTTTACCTGAGAAGGAGGTGGGTAGAAAGTAGTACTAGGCAGGACCTGCGAGTCGGCCACGAAGCATTGGGCGTCTAGTCCACGTCGAGGGTTTCCTCATACACATGAGGAAGATGGTGCGTCTGAGAAGGGCTGTGTGGCCCAAGAAATTGGGCCCCTCTTTGAAAGATCTCAGGCCCTAAGTCACGGAAAGAAGGTGGCAATCCAGGGGACTTCCCACAGTCCTGTACAGTTGCTCCGGTACAAGGAGCTCCATTATATATTGGTACTATCCACTTGTTAAACCGCATTTGAGTTGGATGTTTTGTCAGATGTGTAAATTGTTGTTATGAACAAGGTGAGCAGCTGTGGTCTTCATATGACAAGGCAAGGGGTATGGAAAATGTTCCAATTCTATTGGACGAGGATGCTTCACCAGAAGCGTTGTCGTCATTGGATATGAGCTACAGTTATGTATGCACTCCTCTCTTGCATGAGTCCACAACTGCAGAAGCATTGGCTTCTGCACGTGATATGGACATGTTTTGCTTGTGCACAACAAACGTGACTCTCTCTGACAGTGTTGGAGACTCCTCTTCCGTCTACAACAGTGGAGGCACAGCCTATACAGTGGCTGGTTGCCTACTTCCCCAATTTATAACGCAGGTAAACTTGTACATCAGACTACGTAAGGTCTTCTTTTCTTAATCCATTATTTACTATTTTAACAATGTCTTTATTTTTTCCCGTATAGTACAAGGTTGTTTGGGTAAAATGTAAACTTTCAAGCCTTGCATATTTCTGATGACGTTGTCCCCGCCTTCACAATATCGGAGGTCTTTGTCTTTGAGCAACGGAGGGCTTATTCGCTGCCTCGGAAAAAACTCGTGCTCTGAGTTCAAGAATGGCAATTGTATAGGCCATGTTCAGCGACAGTACATTCGGGAGTGCTATGAGCGTTGCCAATGTGCTCCATTTTGTACAAATAAAGTGGTGCAGGGTGGTTTACAGAAACAGTTACAGGTACTGTAACTCGGAGCCATCTGAAGTGTTTGCAATCCACCAAGTACTGGCACAATCATCTGAAAGTACTGCACAGCACTGCTCAGCAGTACTACTGTGTCCCTAGAAGTGGTTCTTGATTTTCAATTAATTTTAAGATTCATGCCTTCAACTGTTTTCCTCAGGTTTTTCACGTGAATGGGCTCAAGGGATGGGGCATTCGGACGTTAGAGAGGCTTCAACAAGGGTGCTTTGTCTTTGAATATGGAGGAGAAATTCTTACTAATGCTGAGTTGGTACGACGTAAGACGCCTCTCAAGTACTGTCTAGCTCTTGATGCGCACTGGCAGTCCGAAATGGTTCTTGAGGATGATGTGCTGCTTTCCATAGATGCATCAGCCATCACAAATGTTTCTCGGTGGCTGAATCACAAGTTAGGAACAAGTATCGCGCACCCTTCTTCTTTCCAGAATTTTCTTTTGGAAGTCTGCCTTCTCAATGAATCCCTAGAGATTTCAACTCACTCTTTGATGCAATGTGTGCAATCATGCGGTAGATGTGGGGATGCAAATTTGATGGATATTCCCGTGTGGATTGAGCAACGAATTCCAACTTTGTACCATGTAAGTACCCTCTGTGCACTTCTGTCATGTCGCTAGTGAATTGGGAATCCAAGGACAATAATTAATTTTTCTGGATGACTTCTTTGGGCTCACTAAGTACTTCTTCTCCAGGTAGCGTTCTTCACAACCAGAGAAGTGGCGGCGGGTGAGGAGCTCACATGGGATTATGGATGCACGTTCTCTACTACAAAAAATGGTCGTCTGCCATTTCAATGCAATTGGGGCAGCACTTTGTGCAGAGGACAGTGATGGTCTGATGGAAGCCGGACCCCTACTGTATCTTGGATGTGCACAGGGAGCTCACTGTACTCTCCTAGTACTTCGCTGCAAGCTCCAGTAATAGTTGGTTACAGAGCAGCAGCCTCCTGTACTGTCCATTGTTCTCTTGTACTATGAACAGGAGTTGGTAAGTAGGGCAGACTCTGTATATTGAGTATGTAGCAAATCTCTAGTCTGTATGGTACATACCCTCTAGAGATATCATTATGTACATTGTTCAATTCTTCGAGAGAGACTATCCATTTAATTGGTATTCCTTATTCAGATAAACAATTAGAAGTACACGACTTTTTATTTGTATGTAGTACATATTGTAATATGTGCATCCGTATGCCATGTATTGCTGAAGACAATGATAATTAATGTAAAGTTCAACGCATTTGTGAATTTAAATTTGCTTTACCTATAGCTGGTACAGTGCACACATTTCTTGTAGTGTGTGGAAGGAAATAATTAGAATTGGTTTGTTCAACATATTTTTGTTGGAATGAAAGGATGTTGCCATTGAAAATGAAGAGGTTTTTCAGATGTTCCTTTCTTTGTAAGTGTTTGAGCTGGGGTACTTCAAACAGTTTACACATTACTTTACTACTGTTCCAGTGCAAGGCCGTTGAATGAAGTTCAAACGTATGGTGACAGCGACACTGCATATGACGGTAGTGCAAGGGTGTGCACAGAACAGGTGGCCCACTTTAGTGATGATGGCATACAGTGATGCATGTTCACCTTTGAAAGGCATGTTTAATATATACCAAAATGAAGAGCTATGTACATGTAGAAGTACAAGGAAGTGACAATTTGCCATCCGAATGTCTAAATGTTTGTTCCTAGTTCCTCTAGAGCTGTGTTAATAACGTCAACAGCCTCCTCTGAAAGGTTGTACACCGCGTCTCCACCTTTCATCCTATGCTGGCGTGGAACCATTTGGAATTTGCACGCCAAAACAACAGTGCAATCTATGTATGCTAGCCTGGAGCGTCGCAAGTATACATAGTTGTTAGAGTCATTGCGCCCCCATTTTTGATAGTACGTGCCAGAAATAACATGGTCCCCAGCTTGAAAGTGCCCTCCCCAGACACAGTCAAAATCTTCTTCTACCACATGTTTTGCAGCTTGGCACTGCAAAATATAGAAGGGGACACCCTCATCATTATTGTCCGTCGCAGCAACTGCAAAATTGTCGCTCGGTTGGACTAAGTCTGCCATGGAGTCACCATCGTACTCATACTCCCAACTGTCATCCTCCTCCTCATCGATCATGTGCAAGGCTGCAAGTCTTGCATTTCGTGGCTGAATTTTTATGGCAGTCCAAGCCTTCACGTAGGCCTTCTTCTCGCAACGCACAAAGTCTTCCTCCAAGTAGGGACCACAGAAACAAGCGAAGTGCCTAACCAGCAACTTCGTCGGGTCACGCTCATCAGGTGCGAAAATGGAGTGGAACTTTGAGGAGCCAGGAATCGCGTCACATGCATCCGTAGTAGCATGGTCAACATCAGTAGGTCCTATGTGATGGAAATATCGATAGGACCTGCATATTTGGCAATTCAATTAAGACAACAGTGATATATTTTAATAGAATTTGCAAACACAAGCAGGAGCGCATCACCAATTGCACACGTGGATCACAGAAGAGCTCTGTGCAGCCAAGAGAAGTATGGGGATTTCAGAGGAGCAGACCGCATTCCACCATTGCGACTGGGAACTTGTCCAGCCATGGTTGCATCCAAAAATAAGACACAATCAGCTGCGTTTTGAAGCCGTCGGTGTAGGTTGGACAACTGCTCCGTCCGGAGTGCCCTTTTGATGACTGCTCCTGCCCCATCCCATTCACCTTTTCCATGCTCTGTACCGTAATAACTCCATAGCATCTTGCAACCTGTTGTAAGTGACGGGTACCTGTAGAGAAGCATTTATCACAAAGTCAGTAGACATGTTCATCATATGTCACTGTAGAAAAAGGGGTGGGCAGACCTGACTCTGACCTTGTCCATGCAAGGCCACACCCATTGGTCTCATGTAATATAGGGCAGCTCAGTACGTGAGAGTCCGCATATGTACTAGCCACCACTAAGGAGTACTTATATGCAGAGGACAGTACAAAGAGTGGTGACGAGCAAAGTAAAAGAAGCATCACCTGGCAACGAAGTACATAGCTTTGGAACCTTTAAACTGCGCAGCACATCCATCGCTGTATACATAATGAGTTTTTGGAGAATGGCCCTTAGATACCATCCACCGCCAATGTAGCATGAGGCAATGCTGGGCAAAGGAACTATCATGAGTCTTGTCATCGGAGATGAAGAAATGCGTCTCTCTCCTCAACTCCAGAGCATCCTCTTCCCCATCATCCCCAACATGAGGAGAGTAAATAACTTGAACCAAAATCGAAATCTGGTCAGAGTGGTAATACATTGACTGTATTTCATTTTGAACCTCAAACGTGTAATTCTTAGAGAAATCAATGTGTGTTAGAATGGTCCCTCTTTGCAAGCAAGACTGCAGAAGCTTTGCCTGGTCACTTTGCCACTTAGCAATAAAATTATGTCAAATGAAGTGCTGCACCGTTGGCGAGAAAAAGTCAAGGAACTCGTCAAAGGATGTCATCATTTCAACCTCTTTGATACGCTTCTTTGGCCGAACATCAGCTGACACTCCAACAACTTCGTACTAGAACTGCTTCCACTTAATCATTCGAGCAACATCAGTCACCCGTTCATGAGGGCATACCTTGAAAAAACGCACACCACACTTACTACAAGTTCCCAGCAAGCACTTTGGATGGTTAAATTCTTCACCCTCAGATTTGGGACATAGCAAGTCTTCACACAAGGCTGTCACCCCTGCATAACGGTTGCTACCAACGTTGCAGACTCCCCCATTGTCAACGTTGCAGACAATGCACTAACAATCACAGAGGAAAAGAACATGAGCACCTCCATGAGGGTCACGGAATGCATTCAAGGCCTCAAGGAGGAAAATAACTTGAACATGGTATCTGCAGCAGCACACATTTCTCTCCCTGCATCTGATGACGAAAAAAGGGCGCAGCTTGAAGAAAGATCGGCACTGGATGGAGCAATGTGGATGTGCATCAACAAAACGAACATACAGCTGCATCTGCATCATGTAGAATAATGTCAACCATAGTAAACAACAGTTTGCGTAGCCTGAAGATGGAGCTTTGCACTCAACGTACATAGTACTACTGAAGAGCAGTATAGGACCACTAGTACACAGTATAGGACAATCGAGGGTGAATAGTAGTACTGCTTCTGACTCATAATACTTTGTAGAAGCTCATAGTACTGAATGGGACTCATAAAGTACTTCATAGTACTCAAGAGAATTACAGTGTACCAACCTATTTGCACGAGAAGCAAGCGCGGAGAGGACTGGAGGTAGCTAACAGTGGCCATAGTACTCTTCTGTTGCTACTGTAGGCACGAAGATATTGGCCTGTGTCTTCAGGATACCTAAAGTACAGTTCAGTCCTTCTTAGGACTCTGAGGAGTTCGGAAGTGTAGACCATGCACTTCGACTTGCGCATAGTATAGAGCGAGTGCCCTGAGCATTGAATGAAGTATAGAGGACGCGGACGTAGTACTCTATAGTGAAGCCCAATGCAGGAACAATATGTCGTAGTTGCTGCCTCAATGCGTGAAGCAAACAAATAGTACTATGAAGCTACAGGCCAATGCAGAGGGCACTGATGAACTGTGCACTGCCTACAAACACATACATAGGACCTGAGAACAGGAAACACGAGGTACTATAGACAACAGCTAGGAAGGCATAGTACTTTTGGAGTATCATGCATGGCATGCCGCATTCATGGACTGCAGGGATGAAGTATTTTATAATACTGGAAGTACACAACTGCACACTAGAATGTATGCATTTTGTAGTCAGATGCACTGACGTGCCGAGCGAAGCCCGACACAGTACTTGAATAGTACATTGCACCGATTTTCTGAACAGCACTATTTGGGACCAATGTGTACCCATGAGATCAATGCAAAAGGAGCATGACCTTGTAGCTCCCACAATATAATGAGAGTAGTAAGCAAATTGCAGTAAGGAATTAGTTGTATGCACTAAGAAGGTGAACAATACAGACATCTACGAAGAGCTGACAATGAGGACTATGAAATTGTACAAGGCACTGTACACGACAAAAACGGTACTCGTCTGCAGGGTATGTGAGAATCAGATGTCAATGGAACTTTCAAAAGCTCTGAAATTATATGTAAATGGAACGGAATGCAACGAAGTGAAAGTGACAAACTGGATCACAAATAGACGGAAACGACAATCCCTCAATGGAAGCTGCCAGAATCTATCTTACTATTGGACTTGTATCCTCCAAGAGAGGAAGGTGTGAATGTGGACGAACAAGGAGGTTATCCCTCCGAAATGGGCAAGAAGTACATTTCTGAGTCTGTATTGTCATTCAGACCTTCCTTCGACGATAGGAGCGGAGTGACTGGAGAAGATAACCCATAGAGAACGTGCCCGTAAAAGAAGAACCCAAAACCCAAACGGAAACAACGAAGCTAGAAAGGAAGATCGGAACACACCTGCCCTTCAAGAAGCAAATGCGCAGCATGGGTATCGTAGAGATTACGTCCCAAGCGCTTTCGTTTGACGTCCCTTCGCCGCGGGCTCACTCTAGTTTGTTCAGTCCACCACAGCAGAACAGCGGCCTTCACTTCCTCACAAATCCCGCCTTCCCTTTTCTTGCGCGCTGGAACTGGATAGCGATAGGAGGCCTCAGTATTGATAGATCGGAGCCGCTCCACGGCGGCCAGCAAATTCTCCTTCCTCGTACCCAGTATGTTGTGGAAGTTCGATATGTCTGTGTCCAGTTCGGAGACTATTGCTTCCAGGATTGCACGCTTGCGTGCCAACATACCGGACGAGTGTGGCACCTTCAATGCTCGCAAGTCGGCTCGAATGTTTTGCAGGATCTGTCGTTGTGCTCTGGCTTCTTCTGGACTCGAGTAGTACTCCGGCAGCAACGGGCGCACACGCGGATTCGTGAAGACCTTGTCCAAAACATCAGCCTGCAAAGTAGGATCTCCAATTCTCACTAACAATCGATACAAGGAATTCGCAATGCGTTGAGAAGATCGCCAAACAATACTTCGGTGCCTCATACTACCCCACTGAAGTCTGACATTTCCATCTCGCACGTTCTCGTCTACTGCCTGCACTGCCTGAGTTGGCGCTGCCTCAGTGGCCGCTCTGTGTGCAGCACGTCGACGACTTTGTCGTTCCCTGCATCCTCAACGTTGGTCTTCGATCGCAGCAGCTTCTGATCTCCTCCGTGGACCTGCCCGGCCTACAAATCGACCAGCATCCATGATCGGCGCATGTATTCTCGATTAGAATTCAAAAAAGACGACTTCAAATCCGGCCATGAGAGCGGTGACAATCCCGGAGGCCTCCTCGCGAGCAAAACGCAGCAATTCCGTTCAAAATTCCAGGAACCCTAAGAGACAATCCGATCAGGCAGTGGCGGCGATTATGTATGGATCTGTGAATGACGGCATTGAATTGGCGATGACAGTGGTTCTCATTAAATTAGCGACTATCAGTGTACTGTACACGTCGGCGATTTCCATCGGAAGTGGGCCCCCACCAGTATTATGCACTACTATTCACTACGCTCCAGTACTATGTTCTGCCACAGGCTGCCATAATTCGTAGAAAATGCTAGTTTAGATTTTTCATTTTTTATAAATATTGAATGACTTTAAAAAATTAAGGAAAAAAATGGCCATTTCTCCTAAGTCATTGAAGAGGGCATCCGCACAATGACAAACTGAATTTGATTTCTCAGTGTCTCCGAAATTACAGTGGAAGTCATGACACTTTAGGGCCTTCCACGCGGCACTAGAAGCAATATTTTCAAAATCCCTTCCCTGAGAAGTTGGAATTTACTCATATAAACAAGCCTGCCAAGTTACAACTTCAATGACTTCAAAAAAAGGTACTCCATAGTACTAGAAACCTCCAAAAGTGAATTTGTGACATTTTTTTGAAATTCAGTTTCTCCTCCACAATGAATTTTCGAAAAATCCAAAAAATTGCAGCGCGTTGGGCACATATACGCCCAGCTTTGATATGAGTTTCAAGTTGTTTGCATCATTTCCCTAAAACTTATACCCCACAACGACTTTCGATTTGAAAATGTGACACAAAATAGTACAAGTGTTTCTTGCATTCACCCTGCAATCATTTATATCTCATAAATCCTCCTTCACTGCTTGTATCTTTGTATAGAGAATTAGATAATGAGTAAGGTAGTGTGCTCTAAAAGCACCCATCTTCTTCAAACCACCCCTATTTTTCGGTGGAGAATGTTAATGGGGTGATCCTTAAATGAACCAGTTTAGCAATTGAATGCATGGAGAAAAAAATATTCTTCTATTGCAAGAGCCAACCATTGTCTTTTTATTTTTGCTCATCTCTTTACAAGTTGTAAGTGGACGGATTTAGGAAGACCTATGGTGAATCACAAACAAGTGCCTACATGCCTTGAATCTTTGAAAATTTATAAGTAATTCAAAAATGCTTGGAAAAATACAAAACCACTTGTGTTAGGTTCCACGTCTATTTTTTTTTCTTTCTCTGAAAAATGACCTAAAAAATACTTCTGTCCACAAAAGCCTGTGAGAAAGGCTTAAGGACCAGCCCTTAAATGGTCACTTTAAGAGTTTAAGTGCATGTTACGGCTTATCATATACATCCAAGCTTCATGGCATAAAGTGTGACTCCCCCGCTGATCGCGTGCTCGGTCTCCTCCAAGCCTCTCATCCGAGTGAGCACTGCAGGCACAGCAACTCTGTCATGAAGCCCCTCCCAAGTGTCACTGCCATGATTCCTATCAACATCCTCGTTGATTTTTGCGCTTCAGGTCTGCGTCGCAACAACATGCATGGATGCAGATTGAATTGCACGTACACTCTGAAGCCTTGGACACGACCTTGAACTCTCCCTGTGCTGTACCTGGCATCTAAGGTAGGAGGCTCAGAAATGGCACATCTAAGGGCTGGTCCGCCTTTTTTTGTGTATTTCATCGAACGGGAATAATTTTAGCTCGTTTTTCAAACAAAGAGAAATAGATGAGGAATCTAATCCAAGTGGTTTCGTATTTTTCCAAGCATTTTTGAATTACTTATGAATTTTCAAACGAGTTGGGTCATAGGTCCCTATTTATGAAAACCTAGGTCTTCTATAAACGGTTCACTTGCAATTCTACAGAAATATGGGGAAAGCAAAGCGAATGATTGGCTCTTGCAATTGATATTAATGCTTTTTTCCTTGATACATTCGATGACAACACATGTCAACTTCAGAACCAACTCATGTCCATTTTACAACCATTTACAAGGTCCGTTCTTAATGCATGTTCCATTTCAGAGCCTCCTACCTTAGTGTAGATAGACATGTGCTTCCCATTGCCATGTAGCCTTCATTATAATCAGGGTTTTTTGTTTTGTTTTTGACTTTCTGGTGCCAGATTGCACCAGAAAAAAACAATCTGGTTTAAAAGTGGCAAAAAAATGTCCAAAAAACTTCGATGAAATCGCCAGATTGTAGATGGACTTTTTTTAATAGAGATGTCATGTGTGCTAATGTGATATTTTCTATCCAATATGTGGATGAATGTTGAAATTTAGAGCACTACTAAAACATTTTATATTGCCACTTTGCCACTTCTTAGAAAATGAAAAAAAACAAATTATAACATATGGGGAGGATGAGTAAATTTCAAAGTAAAACTTTGTCAAACTATCGTTTATGCCCATTTTGGAAAAGCTAGGTCTAACAACAATTTGTGTTTCCGAGTAAGGTAGGAGGTTTGAAAAGCAGTAAAGCACTCATGCTCCAAAACCGCCCACCCCCTAAAATGTACACTATTTGTACATGAAGCTTTTTCATAGCCTTCACTAATGTACAAACAATATACAATTTAGGTGGGGATGGACGGTTTTGGAGCCCTATGCTATTTCAACTTCAAAATCTCATAACTAATTCCACAAAGCTCCAAAAATATGAAACAACTAGTCCACTTCTCTTTCAAGGAAAATTTATTGAAAAATATTTCAAGAAGTTTCACTTCCCCCAAAATTCAATTCCAGCTCCGAGGTGGTCGATTTAGAGACCTACTACCTTATGAGTTCTTATAATGTCACCTAACTTTGATCTTGTACAATCTAAAGAAAATTCTTGAACAAAAGTATTGAAAGAAACAAGTCAAGCTACAATAGGTCCCATGTTTTTGGTTCCATTGAGTCCTTTGACTCAACACAATTCTTCAATATCCGTTCATTAACAATGATGTAATCCATAGGCTAAAAAAGAAAGTAATCATGTATGATAAATTTTGCTAAGATGTACTTGAAATATATGTACATACATATTTGGCAATCAATAGTTCAAATAGGTAGGACAAAATGGATGTCAAAAGTAGTTACATTCCACCAAAAGTTAAACCAACACTTGCATATAAGGTCAATGTCAAAGTGGATGGATAAATATGTTTAAAAAATGATTGATTAAATTATGTTTAATTATATAGATTAATACCTACTCAAAAACATTTTTAGAACCATTCAACTTTGAATTGAATGAGGTGAAAGATGTGAGTTTTTATTTTGAAGGCAATAAAAGTAGAAATAACAAATAAAGATGTTTTTCAACCTCAATTAAAAAAAAATTCAAACATAAGAAAAAGGATACTAATTTTTTTATTAGAACATTCTTACCACTGGAATGAATAATTATTTATTTCATATAAAATTAATTAGTAGTTTTGATTTTTCTTTCATCCAATACCACCTTCCACTTTATTATCTTTTCGAAGATGAACATAAAATTTTATTTGGTTCAAATTATTTATACATAATTTCAACACATTTAAAACATATTAGCTAAATCACACAAGTTTACTACATATATATTCTTTTCAAAAAATATTAAAAGATAAAAATTCATCTTTAGGAAACAATAAAAAATTTCGAATTTTGTTGCAAAGAAAGATAAAACTAAAACTCTTGTTCACAAAATCCTAGATTTTTAACTACTACTCCCTTACAAATCTACAATCAATAGTACGTCAACCTTGTGGGCCAAGTTGGACTGGGTCTACTTCAAATGATGGATTTAACGTCTAGTTGCAATCACAATAACTATACCTAAAGTGGACCCCTCTTTAAAATCGCCCCCTGTTTTTAAAGGAAAATCAAATAGGGAGGATACCCCAAATGGTGTACATTACAAGGACAAATGTAAGGTGGAGTTGATGGCCATTTTGAGCAGTGTGCAACTCTATTTATAATACAATAGAGGTAGCAACCTTATAAGTGGTCAATTTTGGATGCACTTCTTGTTATTTTAACTCTTCTCTATGACATATTTTGATACTACTAGTGTCATTTCTTCATGTACATCAAATGCATTTTGGCATCACCTACATGACACTTTTAGCACCCTACACCTTGCATCTTTGAAAATTTGTAACAAGTTCAAAATGTAAATTATTTTATAGAACCAATTTCATTTTGATTCATAGTCCTTCACCAATGCGCAAAAGTTGTTGTTCATTTCATAGAGCATATTGGTTTGCCACAAAGCTTGTTTGGCCATTTTGGGTGTAATTACCTCAGATGTACATGTTTTTGGATGAATAAATTTTCATCCACAACGCCCATGTTTGTCCATACAAAGCACCGTCTCCCTCCCCGATCACGCTCTCATTAGTTTAAGTCTGATGCGAGTGAGTGGCCCTCGTGGTGCCTGCCGCTCCTCGCAGATGATCTAGCCCGCCATCGCTTGCGCATGAATCCCACCATGAAAAACTCGCAGCGATGGCGTCCATCCGGCACCACAATGCAACCATGTCCCGGCGCTCTCACGGAGCTCGGTGACGGGGTGCATGAGAACGGTGATGTGAACTGCACTCTGATTTCAGGGCCATCGATCGGAGGGCGCGGCTTGGCTTTCCTCCCGGGGAGAACCGCTGCCTCTCCTATGCGAACCCTGAGTATGAGGTAACGAAGGCGAAGCTGAGTTCTGTGTGCTGGCTGACTGGAGGCGGAGGAGGTTTCAGTGGAGTGAGCTCGTTCATGTTTTTTAGGGTTTGATTTTAGGGTTTGTCCTGTATTACATTGCCCCCGATTTGTTTTCATAGGTGTGAGTCTGGGTCCATGTAAATGGAAGTGCGTGATTGCGCATACCGGAGCATATTCCATCAAATAGGCGTGAGTGGACAGAGTGCGCTTCTTGTTGTGTCTTAGGGTTTGGTGTTAGGGTTTGTCCATGCGTGTGAAGTATATTGAAGCATATTTATTCCGAAAGGCATGAGTGGACTGAGTGCGGTTCTTGCTGTATCTTAGTGTTTGGGAGCATGTGCGTCATACTGCTGGCTATGATCTGAATACTTATCTGGAGTACATTAGTAGCTTTCCAGCAAGATATCACTCAAAATATTTGGTAGAGAAGGGTGTATCAAATCTCCGTCTGAAAATTTGAGTACTACGGTACTATCGCTTACGTCATCTCTGGTTACTAGGAGCCAGTTAAAATTGAAGCACACAAGCATAATTGTACAGAAATGATCACATTCCATTACTAATTTATTTTTTCTGAACCGAAGGAATTTCATTTCAATCTGCAATCTGCAATCTGCAATACAAACTCGAAAGCCAACAGACACCGCTTGGCGAGTCAGACTTTTTAGAGTTTTAACATTCTGTCACTATTGAAATTCTCCAATCATCGCCACGGTGCAAGAAAATCCGTACAGTCGATTGTCAGGTGGCAGGAGATCCCTCTCTTCTGTAGGTACCGTTTCCGACTGGGCACTGGTCATATTCTGCAGTTCTACAGTCACTTTGAGAAGCAACTCTGACTAGACATTGCGGCTTTTGGAAATGGACGTTGTGAAGTGTCAGTCTCTGCTGCGCAGCATCCCTAACGTGAGGTTTCCAGACCTTAACGGACAGCTCTTTCAGTTGGTGAAAGGGCGGCCACATGCACAGTCCAATTTCAGCAAAGAGAATTCTCAACTCAGTGCATGGGAGTAGTACAGCAAAACGGACAACCGGTAGGTAATGCCAAGGCCATCAAGGACATGAGGTGACGGGAACATGGACATCACAATAATTGTCAAGGTCATTACCTACCTACCCAACCTTCGTATCTTCTAAATCACAATCAAAAACTTAGCTTTCCAAAATCCACTGGCTGCTCGGCCTGCACCTAATCTAAAGATTCCAACTCCGGGAGCTCTCTCGAGGGTCACACTCTGTTCATCCTACTCTCCATTTGTGTTGAAAGATCATTGATTACTTGGGAATTTGAAATTTCGCAGTTCTGACCTTCAAAGTAAATTAATGCACTGAAATCTCATTGGTTGAATGCCTTCTGACTGAGGAGTTTCTCTTGTGGTTTGACTCACGAATTATGGGGATTTATTGTCCACGCAACCATGAAGTGTCTGACACATGAACCTCAAAAATCCTGCATTGGCATTATGAGAGTTCGACAAACAATAATGTACAATCCCTGAAGCCATCAGGCAATGGGCGGAAGTCTCTTCGCACATGCCGGTATTTACGATACAATATGAGTAATTCCCATGCAATCTAAAACCCGATTCCAAAACCTGTCCCTTGAACTGTTTTGAAATGTCATACAGTATTATGAACTGCTGAGGTATACCAGGAGCTGATACCAAAGCGTCCCAGGAATAACAAGATCGCTAACTCAATTCTGTACACACTAACTCCGAACTTCCTTAAATTTTCTTGAGCATTCCAAGGCTCCCGTATCATTAAGCTAGGACTAGTGGCACCTAACTTCAGTTCTTAAATCATCTTGGGAGCGGGGCTATGTCTTCGCAAACCCCAACCCATTTAAAATGAGCAAAACCACCGCATCTTCCAGCGATTGATATCATAATCTCATTATCTTTAGCACAAACCTGCAGTTATGCACAATGTGGGTTAGGCTCGTGAGCACTGGCGTGTAGAAGCCACCGGCGTCTGAAAAAATCTAGATAGACAACACCACACAAGATATCAACTTAATCACGCCAATGATTTCTAAACCCTACAGTACCAAGGATTGATGGCTAATTCGCTAGTACTACCAATTCGATTGTTCATGTTGTGAAAATAATAGAATTCAAATGGGGTGAGCTCTTATATCACCAGAAACGGTGAAGAACATTACTTGTGTTGGTCAATAAATAAATAAAATTGGACAAAAGAGAGCCTCCATCTTCCCTACTCTAAACTGGGAAAATTTGCGCTCCCTAGTCCTTTAGAGGATGATTACAATCTGTCGTGTTTAGTCTTACCTTGACAAGGAAAGAGCGTTGGCTGTGAGGACTAGAGGCCAAAAGGAGAGGCTTCCAAAAACAAACGGGATCTCTCATCATCTCAATGATCCTATAATTTCAGTACGTCTTCCTAAATGATCTACATGTGCAACGAAACGATCAGGCCCATCTACCTACAACAAAAAGACTTTCACCTGGAATACCTCCGACAAACAAGAACAAGACGGTGAAATCTAATGCAGGACGCAAAACTGAAAGTCCATGCAAGAAAAGTAAAGAATCTCTACCTAGCCTCGAGGGCTGAAGTCCGAAAAATTCCGAGTTTCACCATCAATAGAGCCTCGTGGACTGTCACTAATACCATGTGGCCTACACTCGAGCTTGTGCCCGTCATTCCAGTGTTTAATTTGGCAGTCTCGAGAACTGGAAAACAAATCAACAAATCAACGAGGATTGTTAGGTTCATATCAGAAAAGTAATTCGAAGATGACGAGTTATCCGAAGTGCGGGTCTTCAAGCTTAGGCATGTTTTCTAGTCTACTCGGCATGTTTTCTAGTCATGTTTTCTACTAGTGTGAATTGGAACCAGAAACCTAGAAAGACACTGGGACTTTTTAGCTCCTGAAATGATCAACAATTGGTGATCTTCTCAAAGCATACATACTAAAACATACCAGTAGTTCATGCTCTTGCACCGTGCACATCGCCGCGTCGTTTTGGTAGGCTTGTGACAAACAACGCAGTTAAGCCCTGACATCGGAGGAGCGTTTCTAGGTGACATATTTACAGGTTCCTGTTTCATAGCTTCCTCATGTTTCCTTCTCCTCTGCTTCTCCTCATCCACCGCCAGTTTCATGGCCTGCGCTTCGAGGTCTGCTCGCCTCCTCTGCCATTCCTGATCCTCCGCTTGCCTCCTCCTCCTCATCTCCTCCTCCAAATTCTCCCTTCGCCTCCGATCGGCAATCTCCTCTTGCTTCTTCCGAAACTCCTCGGCATCTGCTTGTCTTCTCCGCTGTAACAAGGCTTCCGCTTGTTTCCTGCGCTGCTCCTGCTCTTCCGCTTGTTTCCTCCTGTGAGAATCGCCCTCGGGGTCTCTCCATTCGCCAAGTCCAATGTCCATGTTGCCATATCCGTTTCCTGAAGGTCCTTGTGCTAGTCCTCGGCGACGAATGTCGACTCCGTAAGGCTCTGGTACTCCACGATGGGCTTGGTGAGCTTGGTGAGCTTGGTGAGGCTCTGAGACACTGCCGTGAGGATCACCACCTTGCTTATGGCGCATGTACTCGCGCTCCAACTCTCGTTCGGCACGGTCGTGCTCCTCCATAGCTAAGCGCTGCAGTCTTTGAAACTCATTTCGACGCACGCCGCTTGATCTCGCATTCTGTTGGAAACACATCCATAGGACGACCGCGACGCCGACTAGTGGTAACAAGACGACAGCAGGGATGGACACTTCTAAGAGGTCCCACAACATCGTTTATGGTCGTCCGCTGGCTCGCCTTGCAGGCATTCAAAATGGCGAATTAAACTCCAGCAATCGCTTGCAAAGTTCACACTAGAAAAATAGACCTAGCTGGCGGTTCTTTCAAACCCTGCATCCATTTAGCGGCAAGCTACATCAGCGAACGTCCGCAACCGAAAAACAAGACACACACAACGGGTACTTTCCGCGGCGAAACAAAACCTAGGCTAACTCCGTGATTAGAACTAATTGCAAGTCAATGATGCTAACGCACCACTAAGCCGTACTGGAAATCAACAACCAACGAAGCTCCCCTGCAACGTCATTCCTCAGGTTCAGCATTGCGCGGGGACACGGTATGAAGAGCGCCAGATCTCTGTCCACTCTAAAATTCGGGGGAAACTTCACCTTAAACGCGCCATTACGCACTCTCTGACACCCTTCGCTTTCGTACGCTTTCAAAAACAGAGCGCCAATGACCCCTCTCACGAACTAAACCAAATCCCAGAAACCCAACTCTGTCTCACTCACACACACTCACAGTCTCCCATTTGCCTTGACAAATCACCACCGAAGGCTCCACCTGAAAACAATGCGTGCACAAACTCCGAGAAATCACGATTCAGCCCAAAACCTACCAAGCCAACCGTATATTCGAAACGAGAAACGGCGTGCACTGCTCACCACAAGCCCGTAAGAAAGCTCGCACGCCACATCGAAGAGCGCGAAGTTGTTATTATAGCGCCCAATCCAATGTGGAATTGGCTGGCAGACGAGTTGCCAATTTGGACGGCGCTTGCTGAGGATTCAACACGAGCGCGCTCCGTCGCAACGGCTCTGCGGAGAGCCCGGAGGAGGCGTTCAACCGTCGCCTGCAAGCTCGCGTCTGCAATCTCAGAGGCTCCTCTGCCTGAGACCTGGCTGGCCCCCCCGCAGATTCCTGCCGCAAGTCCTGTTGGGGCTGCTGATTTGGATCTTGTGATGCATGAGAGATTCTACATACAATTGTACAGTACAAGTAACAAAGCTTATTAGTGGCGAAGTCCACCGGCGGAGGGGCGGGGGCGGGGACGGGACCGGGAAGGACGCAGACGGACGGCAAAAAAGCTGGCTGCGCAGCAGAAGCGGCGAGATTCAGATCTGATTAGGGTAAGCTAGGCCTAGTCACGATGCGAGGGTGGTGGGGAAGACGATTGCTAGCAGTAGGATTTGTATTATTGGCTAGTGGTGTTGGGGTTTTCAATTGGCTTGTTGTGTTGGAAGGTTCTAGTTTGATGGATCTTTTTTTTGGCAGTCGTACCGGATTAAATTTCTACATCAATAGTTTCTAATGTAGGTGATCAATTAGGTGGTGCCATGTGGCACTCACTAGTACAAATCCATCACGGGTTAGAATGGTTTGAGGTTAAATTTGTGTTAAAGTTGACATAAATTGCACTGATACTAATATAGATCGGCACAAAAGCAATTCAATCCGTGGTAGATTTGTAATAGTGACTTTTATTTTAAATAATAGTTTATTAAGGATTGAAATTGTTAGTATATTACAGCAAGGTGATAACTCCTAAAATCTACCAACTAAGCAATTGTGCAAGGTTCCTGTTGTTAGACCACATTAGTGATCTAATGGGTCTTGCAAGAAATCAAAGGAAAATTTTGAATCCTCTCATTGTATGACAGAGAACTACTGTCTTCTTGGGATTCCAAGAAAACAAAAATCTTCTTCACATAGTATTTGGGAGGGCAAAAATGTCGTCCTCCTAAGATCCCAAATAAAGAGATGTCTCTTTCAAGGGATACTCTGGGAGGGCTTCATATAGGAACTGAAAGGAGAATTTTGGATCCTTGGTCATTGTATGATAGAGAAATGTTGTCCTCTTGGGATCCCAAGGAAAGAGATATCTCTTGCACAAGATACTCTTGGAAGGGCTTCAGATGTCTCTTTCACATGATACTTGGGGAGGGTTTTAGCTTAAGAATGAAAGTTTTTGAAGAATAAAATTAAATAATTTAACTTTGACTAGGGGTGACTATATATTAGAGAGACATAGGGATCCTCTAGCAAAAGTTAACCTCGGGGAGTTCACTTAAAGTATCCATTAGAACCCATGTGCAAACAAAACTTTGGACCCCCTATATATTTTTTGAATTTTAAATTTAAAAAAAAATAAAAAATAAAAATAAAAAAATAAAAAAATAAAAAATAAATTAAATTAAAATAAATTAAAAATTAAAAATTAAAAAATATATATATATATGAAAATTGTCGAGACCTGGTCAATGGTCAGGTAGCTTGGCTACGTATGCATATACGGTCAGTATACTACCGTTTCATACCACTAGTTCGTACCTCTTCAAGGTTAAGGTTGTACCTCTTAAAGGTTGAGGTTCTGAGGAGTCGCGTTGCTTCTCAGCCAGAACTACGTATCATCACTCTGATCCTTAGGCTATTCAGAAGTAATGTGATTTTGAGCCTGAGGTACGTAGGCAGCTTCATCTCTTATCGAGAGATGGAGTCCGAGTGAAAACATACTGTCACGTTATCAGCACTGCTCACCGCAGAGCGAAAAGAGAAGTTTTGAACGAAATTTAAAAACAAGGAGCGTCGATGGCCTTACAAACAGAATCTGTCTATCCAAGAATACCTGCAGAACCAGGTTTCAAACCATTGGAAGAGGACGGGACAAATTACATAATGTGGATGACGAATATGCGTCAATACCTTTCTAGTAAAGGCTTAGAGGGTATAACAACTCGCCCACCAACACCGGCTGAAGTAGAAAGACGGAGGAAGGCAAAGGAAGAAGATCCCACATTGATTTTTGGAAAGTCCGAAGCAGATTATGATCGAATGCAGAAAGACACAGCTACCTTAGCAATCCGTCTAAGACTCAAAGACGATCTAGCCCTTCAAATGTATCATCATGATACACCATGCGACCTCTGGGAAGAGATTCAATCCCGTTTTGAAGCCATGCGTGAAATTACATATCCTGAAACATGGCAAGCATGGTTAAGTCTTCGTCATATGGATTTTGACCTACTTGATGATTATAAAGCAGCGCTATTTAAACTAACAGCAAAGCTAGCATATTGTAAGAGGCCAGTAACAGAAGAAGACATAATATTCAAGACATTATCGACAATGGGACCCGAAAGGATGGGACTTCGAGAGTCATTGCTAGCAAGAGAATATAAGAACTCAAGAGACCTATTCATTTACCTGGCTGAGAATGAGAAATTCAACAATGTTGCGAAAGAATTGGCAAAACAATTGTATCTATTAGATACAAACATGACAAATTTGATGAGCATTTTTGCAAAAGATGCCCAAATTGTCCTAGCTGCCAAAAAAGTTAAGGGCAATATGACTTTTGATTCATGCACCTAATTATAAAAAATTATATTTCTAGTAAGAAGGTACATGTTCACACTTTGTGCCAAATTTTCATGAACATCCAACCAAAATTGACTTCATAGGAATCTATTTGGATTTTCAATTGTTTGTTCAAAGAACAATAAACCTTTAGGGATTAAAAACTGTCACTTGGTCAATGGCACTTGAATTGAATTGATTGTTATTGGTTTCATGATATATCCCCTATACATGTATATAGTAGAGGTAAGGAAAAATTTGTGAAGAAAGGTAGAGGTGGGAAAAAATTGGACACTTAAATTTTATATGTAAGATATAATAGCCCTAGTTAAAAATCCTTATGAATGAATTTACAAAAAACATAGGCTATTGGAAATATGCCCCTTGTATCTTTTTATGTAAAAATATGGTCATCTTAAATTCAATAATTAAGAAAATACCCCCACATCAAATACCCTCTTAAGTCACGTGTATATCTTACATTACATGGAGTGATCTTCTTGAGTAAAAACACCAGGAACCCAGATAGTGAATTAGTGCAGAATAATGAGCGGCTAGATTTTCTTCTAAGGAAGCTAAATCATTGACGAACCTAAAAGTTGTAGATATCCCTTCTTGCTTGGTCCATCTAATTGGATAAAAATGTAGGACATTGATGAACTATTGCATGCCTATGGCAGATGACCCACTGTTTCCAACCACTTAAGCAATTATGCATATTTGGAGTGCAGGTTTTTTGAGTGTCTAATTTGTCTCATCTACAAAAATAGAATTTGAAAAGATTGCATATATTTCCAGAATTTTCTTACACAAAACATAATTATTATGAATTTTTTAGTAGACGATTCTCTTTGACCTATAATGGTAATATAGACCTTTCTATTTCTGACCATAGGCTGATTACAAAATCAACAAAGGTTTGATTGCAATATTGACAGCCTTGTAGCCAATTATTATATGCCACAACTACTACTCAAACTGTGCCACAACTTCACGGAAACAAAATTGAAAATAGGAGGGTGGTTGGAAATGGGTCGGCTACCCTAGTCATCAAATCATGTCAAGGTCCTCATATGCAAAGAAGTGTGCGTCATCACTATCCTACAACTGCAGTATTTGAGGAAAATTTTTCTTTGCAAACGAGGGCCTCTGCTCCTACATTGAATGATTGGTCATTAGTGCGGATGTCATCGGTGTTGTGTTCTACACCACAATGCCGAGTGAGTCACTTTGTATTCTACAAGCCTCCTGCTTTTGACCACTTGAATGTCTTGCATCCATCTCATAGTTCAAGGCACCTAAAGAAGACCGCATCATACCAAAACTAAATCAAACAAGGACGCTCAAACCCCAAATCCAACGAGAGGTGAAGGTGCAAAGAAGAGAGATCCAATAAACCAAAGATTGAAAGCAAAGCAAGCAACCTTCAACCACAAAGAAATTGAGACCCTAAACTTCAAAGAAAAGGACATTCAATCTAATAAAAAACACTAACGAAAATGAGTTTTTTTTTTACTACAAAGAGCAACTAGTTTTTGGAGTGCATTGGACATTTGTGACTAGTGAGAATTTGAAGGTCTTAGTCACCATGGATAAGTCTTTTAGTTGTATCATAATTGCAATGCAAACATTACAAGAGAACTGGACCCTCACAATGGTTGTGAGAG
Organism: Antitrichia curtipendula; assembly: GCA_951230915.1. Lineage (NCBI taxonomy): Eukaryota > Viridiplantae > Streptophyta > Bryopsida > Hypnales > Leucodontaceae > Antitrichia > Antitrichia curtipendula. Next base: position 41,041,617 of record OX579633.1, read on the forward strand.
TTCTCACTATTTCACTCACTACTCTAGCTTGCCTGTCTTAAAACACTGGGTGTCCACATAGGCATTGAGGCGAGTGAATGGGCTTTGAGTCGGCTTTGAGTGGTCCATGGCGTGTGCTGGTGTTTGGCTATGATGACCGGCCGAACGTTTTTGTTTGCTGTGTCCTTGAGATCACTCAAAGCGTGACACGTTGATGGTTGTTGCCCGTTAGATGTACAAGCGCATCTGTACAATTCTTCAAGATCGAGTTCCCTCCAGCTTTCGAACTCGTTTCCTTCATCAGTAAGTAGACATGTTTGTCCCTCGCGCCACTCAGGTGAAGTTAACCCTCCGATGAGCCAAGTCCGCTCTTCTGTCAATTGTGAGAAGAATTGAATGAGATGAGCTCTGAAGTGCAGGAGGAATGAAGAGTGGAATTTTGCAATGCGAGGCTTGTATGAGTATAATAGATTGAAGGGTTCTGATTTTAGTTGTGTGTCTTAGAATGAGGCCCCGATCAAGTGTCCAAGCTGTGATTCTCTACATTGAAGGTGAAGCAAGGGACTGGGTTCCAACTCAGTTTGAGATAAATTCTTGGGTTATTCTTACGCCTGGAAGAAGAGGAGGGCAAGCACGAGATGCAATCAGGCATGGAGGCAATGCAATTGAGGGTGCTTATAAGGCCAAATTTTTTTGCAGTTTCGCTTCAGTTCAAGCTCAAATGTTGTCTCTGAAGTTAAAGTCCAGCATGCCTACATGTACAGGCAGCTTGAGCTCGATCCGCAAGCTCCATTGCCAATGGGAGGTGCAAATTGTAAGTTCAATCTCTGCTAATGTCAATTATATCAAACATTATTCTGTTGCAAATTGATGGTATTCATTACAAAGTTTTTGAGAATACAACCTCGATGCTATTTTATAAAGTAAGGTTTTGCAAGGACGGGCCATGCATGTACAAGTGGCTCCAAAACCGGCCAAAGCCATGCATCAGAGAGACGTGATTTCAATCTCTGCCTCAGAATTGAGCTTATTAGGACGTCCTTAAGGTTTCTTGTAATTTGAGGATAGTAGTCAGTCATGCATTGCACTGGGATTTGCAATTTGAAGCTTTGGCAAACTATACTGTAATTTTGGAGTGTTGAATAAATTATTAATATATTGTTGATAATTTTGGACAGATCTATATCTTTCGGAGTATATCGATTGGATCGATGCAAAAAACTTGCTGGGCATAATTACAGTAGTTCATGCAGAGGTAGGCGAACCTTATCGAGGGGGCCGTAGCCATAGAGAACTCATGCGTGATAGTTTGTTCTTTTACAACTCATTCTACTATCCTAGAACAGGTAACCAGACACATGGCCATCTTGAGCCAATACCATTACTGAACTTCAACGATCCACTTTAGCCGCTCCCCGACATGGCAACCACCGAGTCTTTTAGAACAAAACTGAGATTAGATTTCATAACGTCAATGAAACCCACAACAGGCAGCCGTCAAACACACTTACAATGGTTTATGCCTGTAATGGTGATGGTTGATCTTTTCTCGTGTGCTGAGAGTATTCATCAAACGAATACTTTCTTTGTTTTCAAAAACGTGACAGGGAAGTTGATGTCATCCCTAATGGACGAAGGCTGGGATAGTAAAATCACTATAGGCGCCGATGTTATTAAATGTGAAGTGGACTGGAGTTCACTTATTTTCAGATTCCACATTGGTAGGTCTACGTTGTATACAAATTTCCAGTTCAATTGTCAGTGTCTCCAGCCTAACAACCAGTGGCAACAAATAGATCAAATTGGTCCTATGGATGTTGTATTCATAACATGTGAATATGGAGATCGGCAAATTGAGATTGAAGTGGGGAGAAACTGGCTATTGTCAAATGTGCGGCAAGAGATAACCATCACATTGGGCACAAATTACCCAACAGATTTCCGTATGTGGATTGTTCAAGATGGCCAAGCACCCTCAAAGGTGAGAACTTGATTTTTTATACTGCATAATTTCAGTTAACTTTGAATCCTCCTAGGCTTGCCACTTAATTTTTCTTCCTACTGTTTCAGTTTTTTCTAAAACTCTTCTGGTTGTTGTTCTGTTGCAGGTTAGCTCAAATGAATTACATGTTTTGGATTGGGTTTCATTTGTTGTGTTTTTGTGATACACAAGTCTTGCATATCCTGCTTCCTCCGAGGGCTGTGTCTACTTTGCTCTGTAACTCGTGACACAGGTCTTCCGAACCCTGTTGTCTTTCGAATCTGCATCTCAGATGTAATGACCACCTCGTACTCAGGATAAATGATGTGGCCTTGTAAGCTGCGTGCAAAAACGTTGCCCTCTCGAAATGTTTTGCTAAGTTGCCTCTGTGGCACATCAAATTGTTTCTAAATAGTCAGTTGCATGTGACAGGTGAATCAACGTAATGAAAAAAAATTTCACAGTTGCTGATCATGTCCTACCACTGAAACGGATTCGAATTCTCTCAAGTTAATTGACGTCAGGTAAGACCCTCAACTTTGATCAAAAGTTTAGTCTTAAAAATCTCTTGCAGGTTCATCAAAGTCTGAAGTTGGATGGTCTCAGCTATTTAGATTTAGTTGCTGTTTCTTTTCTGCAAATCAATAATGCGGTACCAGTGGTATAATCCAGCATTGTTATCCTGGAAATCAGGACCGATAGCAACGAGCGCAGAAAATGGCAACAGCAAGCGCAGTTGTAGTAAGAAGCCAGGAACATTGATAGGGAGGATAGTGGCATCGACATACATCTTAAAGATCTTTTAGGGTATAGAGACCAAATCTGATGAGAAGTTATTAGATTGGAAATTGGCAAATGACACTAAGCAACTTGGGTAGGCACTGCACAAATCTCTGATTAGTTCAATGAGATTCTAAATTGAAATACCGAATTCATTTTGTGAAAAACTCAAAACTGCTGGAACTGAATGCTGGAACTGAATTCATTATGTTAATGTTGTTGCAAACAACTTGATACAGTACACCTGCTGTTACTAATACTAGGGGTTTCCCTTCTTCGCCTTCTCATTGATCTATAAGCTTCCGCAGTATATAGTTCTGCAGGGTATCTCTAGCGTCATTGGAGTTTAAACTGAGTATATTCATCTGGAAAGGAATGTAAAAAGGCCCTATATGATGGTTGAGTTGAACGACAAAGTAATGATAAATAACCTCTTAAGCATAGTTCAAGCAGAAACTTGGATCGATCTAATACCTAGTTCTCAAAGCCTGAAGTTGCTTTATATTCCTCAAGGTCTGCCGCTGCTTGGTGTTCATCAGAATTTGTTGCAGGTTGATCTATTGCTTGTGGATCTTCACTCAAATTTTCAGAGTTGGGAACCCAACGTGATCCTTAACGAGTACAAGTAGCTCGCCATGCTGCATGATGAGCAGCAGCACTGGAGGATATTGATCGCTCCCGCCTCGCTTGTATAGCAGCATCCCCAGTCAAGTCAAGAAACTCGTCACTATCGTGTAAGCTTTTATTTCTGAAACGATGCTGAATTATGCGGTACCAGTGTTCATAAACCTGTAGTAGTGGACTCTTTTGAAATTTGCCTCCTGCATGTTGAGTATGCCGGTGATAGGCTGCCTTTGCCGCATGGTGAGATTTCTCCATGCCTTGGCATGACCACACGGCTAGGAATCCGTATTCATTGACAAACCAACATGCATGTCGAACTATAACATGCTGTTACAGTTTCAACACAAGTGGTCAAATTCATGAAGAAATCGGTAAGAAAATTGCAAACCAAAGCATGTCTTAATACTTTATTTTCATGCAGTTGATGATAAACGAGGATCTAGGATATATCTCTTGGCCTCGATATTTGATTCTGAGATAAACAGACCACAAGGTTTAGACGTTACAATGACAAAAAAGAGAGATGACCTAAGCTCTAATATGCAGTCAGGAACAGAAACCTTAGTAACGAGTCTATACAACACATACAGGTTAAGGACAGGAAAAACAAAAAATTTCACCTCTGGTGCTCTAGAATGCGACTCAGAAGAACGAACTTCACACCGACCATACGTAGCCCATGGTGGCGCATCCGACCAAACCCTAAATTCAACCACTAAGTTGCCTGTTGTCACACACAACTCCTGACATCCACAGTCTGGAGCTGTTTCCTGAGAAGTCGTCTGGTAAACTACCATACACCTCCCAGGCACCTGCAATCCATACAAATGGCCATAAGTACAAACTTTACAATTTCCTGCTCTTAGTGAGCAGGAATGCAGACTAAGGACTCCATCATGTTCAGTATCAACTCTTACGTTTGCTTATGAAATCCCTCCACAGCCATAGCTTGAGTTCTGACCCAACTCATCAAACCATTCAACAATCTACTTTCATCCACCTCCGACATAGTGAAGAGAACATGACATTTGCAGCTCTACGAGGAAGGTCAGCTTTTGGTTCAAGAAATGCATCTTACAATGTTCAGCACCAACAGCTCTTTAAGGATTACAACCAGACATCTTTAATCTGACTCCCAAAATAATAACTACGGCACAGCTTGAATGTGCAAAAAGTGAGCTACAGTCAATCATAGCGTGATAAGTGTATAAAATATTCCAGAATGTCATTTCAGAGAATGTCGGTATAGCAGTCTGAATGTAATGGAAAAATGATTAGTCATATCTACATCTACAAAGCTGACAAATCGCTGAATCATGAAAAATTACACTCGTGGAAATCATGACTATTCCAGCTAGGGAGTACACTCTGCGTGGCAGGAACTGGTCGTTAGTGACCAATTCCGTCCAATTTGGGTAGACTCCCAGCCTGGGATGGGACATTATTCCCATTACTGTTAAACTTTGCTCCAAGTCACCCACAATTGAGAGTAAAGTAAACTTTAACTAATTAAAAACAGAACATTTCACCAAAAAATCAGAACCTAGTGGCGGGTGTCACTGAAGACCATTTCCTCATTTTCCCAGAATGGGAGAATGCTGCACTCAAACCCTTAATTACGACCTCCTCTAAGAGGACATTCTAGAATATCCTGCACAGTTGCCACTCTAGCAAACTTGTCACACATTCAAACAATGTCATACACATCCAAACTTACGGCCCCAAGTGGTAAGATCAAAAAGGTTTGATTCCAATGGTAGCATTCTCCCGTTTCAGACAAAAGACTACCTACGGCATCCCCAAGGGTATGTGATCCCCTTACCAGTCTCAGAATCAAAGACCTCCACCGCCATGTGCTCAGGCTCATAATCCGGCACTCCACCAGCCACCACCACCTTATGTCCGTTCCCCTCCTTCCCTGTCCCAAAGGCCACACTCACAACCGGCGCATGTCGCGCAAATCCCATAGCCGGCGTGTGCTCCCACGTCCCCAAGAACGACGACGGACACGACGCCGAGCTCGTGAGTTTGTACGCTAGCTTGTTATCCCCGGGGCCAGCAATGGCAAACACCACTCCATTTGCGGACGCCAGAGAGCCGTAATTGTGACTCGGAAACTCCATGGGGGGGAGAGTGATCCAAGCGCCCGCATCTTCCTCGTAAGCAAACGCTTGGGACTTGCTGCGCACCAGGTGGTTCGTGCGGTAGCACACCAACCGCGCTTGCTGCTCCCCAAGAAGACGGTGAAGAGTGTCGAACTCCGGGGTGCTAAGGATTGATTCCCATCGCTTGCAAACTTCTTTGCAGACCTTAAGAGGGGAGAGAGGCAGTCGCGCTAGAATATACTCCAACATGTCGTCGCTAAGGAGACGCCATGGATCCTCTGGGGTCTGCTCCGGGGGGACGAGGGTGGACGATGGGGATCGCTTCGAAATTTGTCGCCCTAAGGGATCCGAGAATGGTCTCAGTAACATGAGATCATCGGAGGAAGAGTCCATGGAAGGGAGCTTTAACAATATAGGCCTGCGAAGACAGGAATCCTCGTCCCTGGAGAGAAATTCTTTACAGAAATCGACAAGAAATTAAATCCCCTGCTGCCAGATTAGGGTTTGGGGAATGTGAAACTACGCGATTCCAGCTACAGAAACACGAAACCCTGAGTCTTACTACCTAGAAAGTGGGAAAATCGAAAGCGATGCCCATGCCGTTCTCAGTTAGAATCTTCTGCCTTCGAGAAATTTCGAAGTTGGAGAGTTGCAAGAGAAATTCAAAGTGTCTTAAGAAAACAATCGGCGGCAATGGTGAGCCCACACTCTTTAGCCCTGCAAAACGAATCACAAATGGCCAAAATTTCGCACTCCAAACAACAAGCAGCAACGTTGTGAATCTTTACAAAAGCTCGCAGAATATCGCAATCGTGGATTCCGCAGATAGATGCGTCGTGATCTCCGTTGCAGTCAGAAAACCTCTGGCGAAGCCAGCTCCTCCTCCTTTACCAGAAAAAGCAGGGTGCTACCCTACGTGAAGGTCTCATTTTGTAAAAAAGTGCCACATGTCATCCTGTGAATGGTGTGATGTGATGTGGAAATTCAATTTTGGTCTCTGAGTGCTGAATGAGATCTTCATGTATAGCAGGGGTAGTCACACACCCTCTGACCCTTGGACAATTCTCAGAGATTGGATGCGTGGCGCTCTCTATGTGGTTTTTTGTGCCTTGCAAAGCTCTCAACCTTTGAGGTTTTGGAAGTGCAATTTTTCTACTCCAGAGGTGAAGAAATGGTTTGGAGAATGGTTTCCTTCCACAATTTTTCACTCCCGCTTACATCACTTTCACCTTGTTTGATGCATGTCCTCTTTCTCACACCCCAAGTTCACTCCTCCTTCTACACTACCTGTGCCACTTGCACCACCTATATTCCACATCACTTATACACATTTATGATAGTGAATTAGTCGTTTCTCCAAGAAAATCATGGTGCTCATGTTTAGAAGGAGGTGTCACACCATCTTCTTGCTCAACATCTTCCCATTGGCTCTTCTTTTCTCACCATGCTTGTATTCTTTAAGAAAATTTGTTTCTACAGGGGAGGACTACCCCTAGTATGCAATAGATAGCCATTTCTCCCAAAGTATAACAAGGGTTGCATTTGGCCTATACTAAATACCATATATTTACGCAAACTCATGATTTTAATCCCAAGGGAAAACTTCTTTGTAGAATTGAAATCAAGATGCAATTTTATGTTTTCCAGAGTTGGAATGGCCTTTGCCAAGTTCCATTGTGTTAGAGTCAGTTACAACTCTTACATACCTACACGCACCTTCTAAGTACGCACGTGCAAAAGACACCCACCAAAATGTAAGAAATTAGAAGCTTGCCTACCCTACTTTTTATGAGCCTCCTTTGAAATTGATGCCAAATATCAAATGTAGTATAGGGTCTTGAACAAATGAATTCATCATTCACGTGACCTCTTAAACATGTAACATCCAAGTCCATTCTTATATTTTACAAATCATTATTTAATCTCTATATAAATGCATTATTAGCTTCAATTCATCAAATTAATTATGAAAGATTTATTTTTGTGGACTCAAACATTACTTTGGAGGAATGAAAAGTTGTTTGGACAACATGTCATTCTAAGGCACTTTGCTCATCATCTAAAATATAGATTTATGAGTTCTTCCTCAATTATGCAAGAGCCTAATGGTTTGAAAAAATGCTCAATTACACTAACTAAATTGTATTATAAATTCAAGTATTTTATAAATAGGGTTGCTAAAGTATGAGTAAGGAGCAAGGAGTATTGAGCATTGAGCAATTTTAGAAGAACTTGAGAAAAATTTATAACTTTTCACCACAAGATGCCTATGTTTGTGATTTAGGATAAAAACATATGGCTATAAATGCTTCCAAAGAAGATGAATGGAAATGAATGGATTTTGATGAATGTTTTTTTATTTGACTTTGTTGGATGAAATACATTTATTGTTCATGGCATTGGATGAAAAGGTACTTGATAATTGACCCTTATCCTAAGCATTATTGAGGTTCAACAAATTTATTTCTATGTTAACACCAACATTTGTGAGTTCTATTTACATTTTGTCATTTACAAAAAGCATCATGTTGCTAATTGAAAGAAATAGATTCAACCCACAAAAATTTATAATAATTGACCTTTAAAATGGATGTCCTTTATAATGAAGTTGACCTTTATTACTACACCAAGGATCACAAAAATGCAAAGTAATTCAAGAATATGATAAGGTGTAAGAATGTAATGGCCCTTTTAGTCTCACTATGTGACATTAGAAAATAAAGTAACAACAATAGTGTTTAGAACAAAATCAATTTGATCCAATTTCACAAATAGGATAAGAGTGATTATTGACTTAACTACTATCTATGCATGTAAACTTGGGTATCTTGACATCAACTTCTAGATCTAAGATCTTTTTTAAAGCAACATTGTATGAACAATATTTGGCAACAAAAATGGGTGATGGAGCCTTTGCCATAGCCATTGCTAGAATGTGAATGTAACCACTTTAGGCAGAGGGCACTTGGTTTAGATGGTGGCAATAGAAGTAGGAGGTGTATTCAAAGGTTGAAAGAGAGCTTTGAAAATCTCACTAACACTCTCCAATGCCACCAAATGACATCCAATGTTTTAGCCTACATAGATAGAGATTCCTATTCTTTGAATACAGCACCAATAGTTGAAATTTATACGTTACACACAATGTAGAAAAAAATATGGCTTAAATAATGATAACTAGTGGAGGATACTTATAGATATATAACAATCTAGCACCACATTCTATAGTGTCACTGGAAAGATGTTACATTGAACATCATTGTTGATATAAAAATGTGGGTTATTACATTGGATGTCCAAAAAAATCCATCAACTTTGACATAGGGTTCTTATAATAAAAGTATAGAATACTAAAACACATCAATAGAAGTGGTGAAGTAGAAATGAAGTGTTTTTACCAAAAAATGAATACTCACCAATTGATGTTGTTCGTAGCTTTCAAAAGAATGCAAATGCAACTTTCTGACACCAAAAGCATACAATCAATAAGCAAATGCCATTTACAATCATGATGATGCATCCAATAGATGTAAGCATATCAAGGCGCTAATCGATGATTGTTATCTCATATAGTGAACAATAGATTGACAAATGTGAGATGGATAGGTGAGACTTCAACCAACACTTAAATTGTTCATTCTCTTGTATCTAGTGTTCATTTCATGTCTCTACAATCTTGGGTGTTATTAACTTGCAAAGTCTCTTGTCATTTGTTGTTGACATATAAAGTACATGATCACTTTGTTGATATCCATGAATAAAATTTGTCACCAACGTTTTACGTGATTGGATGAAAAGATGCACCAACAGAAGCCCTATCATCTTATTAAAAGGAACACTAAATTGAGATTTTGCTCCACTAGCATTGAATAACATATTATTAATGATAATATTGGAGTCAAATTTTTGACCATTTTGCACATCATATTCTACCTCCTCTACCATTTGCCCCGCAAAAGTTGAATTAATACTTTGACTTTCAGCAGTGTTCTTAGTCTACAATAGATAGTATATTGAAAACAAATTATAGTGTACACTAATAAGTCATTGAAAACAAATAAATTGAATCACAATTATGATACAAGAACTATGTAACATGTATAAATACAAAAGATAATTTGAAAACATATCTAATCTAAAGAATGGTAATTAGAAGTTCAAAACAATCATTGACAACAAGCTCCAAACACTCCACTTATGTAAGCCCCCAATCAACATCCATAAAGCTCTATAGTGCCAACCGTGACATAACCCTCAAATTGATTTAAAATAACAAAGCGTTGAGCTAAATACAATTTTTGCCACCCTGACATTGTAAATGACATCTAGAAATCCAAAATTGATACCTAGTTAACCCCTAAAGGACCAAGGCCTTTTTTTTTTGCCAAAAAACACTTAAAGCTACCATTTCTATAGCAAAGAGTAAAAAAAATGGAAAATTATTTTTTTTGCACACCTAACCGTATGATCTTACACCTAAGTAGTATGAAAATGTGTGGAAAAAATTTCACAATTTTTGACTGCACAAATTGCAAGATATCTGTGTTTAAAGTGAAAAAAATAAGTTTTTCAGCACTTTGCAAGACTAGACTTTTTGACTTTGAACATTTTTAACTTAAATTTTTTGCACTACAGAATTTTGAGCTTTAAATCTTTATATTGGAGAATTGAGTTGAAAGTCTAGGGGAAAAAAAGAAATTCAAAATAACTTAATTTTCATTCTTCAAAAAATTGTTAAGTAGAAGTAGGTATGAGATAGAAGGAAAATCTAAAATATTAATATCTTTTTGATGGAATTAAAATGCACTAATCCCAATAGTGAGATTGTTTTAGCAAGCAAACTAAACCATGTGGAACTTCTTCTTTTGAAAAATTGCAAAAATTGGATTTAGAAATGAATCCGACAGGTTATTTTTTTCAAGAAGATGCTCTAATTGCCCGAAAAACAAGATTGTCCATAACTTTCTCATAAAAAATCCAAATGAAATGAATAAAAGCTTACCAGATAGAAAAAATATAATCTATGAAATATTTTATTTTAAATTTTTGCAAATTTTTTAGCTACCCGCTCTTCCCTGTTTTGAGCTTATTTGGACATAGCTTTTGTTCCCAGGCACCGATTGAAAAAAAAAATTATATTTCTACAAAGCTAATAAATTTTTCTATCTTCAAAAAAAGTTTCAAAAAATCAGGACAAAAATTCAGCCCGTAGGTACCTACCCGAAATCTCATTTGTCCCTCGAAGGGACAATGGTCCTTTATAGGTTAATGAAGTGATGATTAGAAGTATGAACCAACAATATCATACTTAGGCCAAAGATAAAACATTGATGCCAAATAATTAATTCAAGTTTTTAAAGTAGATTCGTCAATTTAAATTTTAAAAATTTGACAATATAATAAACATCATTCAAAATATTTCGCATAAGCCACTTATTATAGTGTACACGAAGATGAGAAGACAAGCTCTTTATACAAGTGGACTAGTATGAGGTAAAACAACCTATGTGGGATATAAATTAGGATTAGTGGGAGCTCAATTGCTCATAGTTAAGTCAAAAGTAGGAATTGTGTTTGAAGTAAAATTTTAGACCTCATTTAAGATTAGTAGAACTTTTTTTTCCCAAAAACATCCTCTTTAAATTTTGTTCATAACTTTTTTTTGGAGCCTCAACATCACAAACGGTTTCTTAAAGATGAAAGCACTAGTAGAAAATTCTACGACCAAAACAACATAAAACTATTGTTTGCATTTGTTGTTTTGGTTGCGTTGTATTGGACAAAAATCAACTTAAATCTGTTGATTTTTTTGTTGTTTTTGACAAATCCGAAAAAAAATTAATTAATTTTTGTATTTAAAAAAATAAAATTTAATCCTTTTAAAAAAAAAATTGACTGCCCGAGTTTTTCAGGCAGCTGAAAAACTATTTTTTAATAAAATCTGCCACCTGGCAGCCCTGCCACACAAGCGGGGTGTCACCTATGAGGATTGAACCTTGGACCTCGTGGTGGAGGTTCAAGGGGTCAAACATTACTCCATGCAAATCTTTGCATATTAAACACATTAGTAGTATTTTATTTAATTAGCTTTCTAATAGTTTATCGTTTGCTTTGTTAAATCAATAGAGTTTGGAGGCCATTTTGACATAGTAGAACAACTTTTTTCAAAAATATTTGGACCAAGAAAAGTTGTAAAATTAAACTAAAATTTCATCTCTAGAAATCCGTTTGAAATTTCAAGTTTCCAGTAAAAAAGTTATATACCAAATTCAGAGAGGATATTTGAAAAATTAAAAGAAATGTCCTTTTCAATCCCTCTCTGACTTTTGCCCATAACTTTTGATTGGAGTCTCTAAATCTCAAATGGATTTCTGGAGATGAAAATTAGCTTGACTATGAAACATTTTTTAGATCAAAGATTTTTGAAAAAAGGTAATTTACTATGCCAAAATGCCCTCCAAAGTCTGCTGACTTTTAAAATGACACCGAATTGTGAATGGTTTCAAAAACATTTAATTGTATAGTACCCTCCAAGAAGTCTTGCAACCACACTATGAAGTCTAATAAAATATTTGTACAACAAATTTCTCAAAATTGTAATTAGGTTTGATAAACCAATTAAACCATCATGCTCAAGCATATAGATATAGTCATAATATAAGAGTCGATTGATAAAATATAATTACAATTTAAAAATATCTATTTACACTATAAGAAACCCGTGTTTTTTTTTGACGTCAAATTTTTTGGACATCAAAACAAACATGGGTTTTTTATAGTGTTAATAAAATTTGGGAAGGCAACACCTTGACATTGATTTCTTTCTAGTATAAATTTTTCTTACGTAATGTGAATTTTTTCACAAAGTGAGATGAACACATTGATGTTTCTAAAATGTTTCTACAATACAATTTGAAAAGTTCATTATCAATATTTTTCAATCAATTATTATGTAACACAATGAGAAGCACACAAAATAACTTACTAAAAATGGGATATTTTTTTTAAATTGAAATTTTGTATGTTGATCAAGAATTCAAGATTGCATAAAACAATAAATTTAATCGAGAATTTTGATAGTACATTCTTAAAACGATAGTATATTCTTCATGCCACCCAACAATCTATATAAGAAGTAAATAAAGGCAAATAATATTACAAAGAATGAATAATTAAAAAGTAAGATTTAGGCAATTGCAATCTTCATATTTTATGATTTCCACAAGATTTTTGAAATTACATTAGTAATTGTATCATTTAATGTTTGGTCTTTTTTTAAATTCCAAGTTGTTTCTCATCAAATCCTTAGCACCCAAATGCCTAAGGCCTTTTCTGAGTTTCTTAGAGTTTGTTCTATATTGAACAAAAAGCCAACATTTTGATAAATTTCATCAATATTTTTTGAATAGAAATTGTACAAATTCAAATTAGACATATTAGAGATCAAATAAAAAAAAAAGCACAACAATACCACATATGGATTGAAAGATTATGTTGTTTAATAGAAAAAAAATTAAAATAGAATTATGCAAATGGAATTAGATTCTAAAAGATTCCAAAAGAATTTTGAAGATTCCAAAAAGATTCCATAATCCCTAAAATTATGTTGATTCAATCATTGCACTACTCAAATCAACAGAAATTAGGCGTCATTTTGTTGATTTTCACATAAAGTTCAAAAATTAGTGAAAATGGTCATTCCGGTGCTCCAAACAACAAAAATCAGTTGATTTTTTGTTGTTTCAATCTTGGTTTTCTAACAATGAAGATAGCTTAATTCACCAACTTTGATTAGTTCTATGTTTTTAGAAAAAAATTACTCTACTATACCAACATGACGTCTGAAATTCTACTTTGAACACAATTCTTGCGTTTTGACAATGAGCGGGCAAGCTTTCTTCTTCAAATTATCCCATTCTCTTTGAGGATTCATGATGGACAATGGATTTCATTATAAAAACAACCTTTCCAACCTTCATTTTCACTCAATGTCAATGAAATAATTCCTTCATTTTGCCATCAAAGTTGTTCTTGATGGTAGATAGTCTGTGGACTTCATTATAAATTTTTTGGCTAACATTGAACATTTGATATGTCAAATAGAAGACCCTAGAATTGACTCTTTGTTAATGAGGCGATAATCTACAACAAAAGTGAGCAACTACTAAATTGAAAAGAAAAAAATTTGAAAACACACACTTGTTACACTTACCTTTTGAATGTGACATGGAATACCCTGAAATTGACGCTTCATTAACAAGGCAATGATACAGAGCCTAAGTGAGCAATCTCTAAGTTAAATAAATAAATTGAAAACATGCGCTTGCTAACATACCTTATAAATGTTAAGACATGGAAGACCCTGTTAACAAGGCGATATTCTACAGCTCAAACAACAGTAAACTCCTTTTTTTAAATAAATGAAAAATATGCATTCTAAACTTGCATCATTTGAATAAAACACAAAACAACCAAAAATTGACACCTCATCAATGAAGCAATGTTCTACAATCCAAATAAACAATGAAAAATAGATGAAAAATAAAAAATATGCACTTTACACATGCACCATCTGAATGAAACATGGAACAATCCAAAATTGACACCTCGCCAACTAGTTGATGTTCTACAGCTCCAACAAACAATGAAAAAAATGGAAAAAAAAAATAGAAAAAATGCGAGGGAAACTTGCACTTTCCAAATGAGATACAAAAGATCTTGAAAATTGATGCCTCATCAATGAGGCAATGATCTATAATCCAAACAAGCAATCCAAAATATTAAAAATGACTCACCTCATAGGGACTTGAGGAATTTTTGTGTCTTCAAGTTCCAAAGCATCAATGTCGTTGACTCATTCAAGGACACCCTTTCCAACCTTGATGGGCTCCTCTCCATCCTTCTGTAACAAAGTGCTCCTCAAATTCGTAATAGAAACAACAACAAACAATATGAACTAAAAAGAAAAAACACAAAAGCAAATCCTAACCTAGCCGTTAAGTTCTTCTTTGGTTTAAAGAAAAGGAATAGATTGGTAGATGTATGGTAAGGAAATCTTGTCAATAGCTACTATGATTTTAAAGATCTTAAGTCCAAATTATTTTACACAAAGATTATAATCTTACCACTCACCTCAATTTTTCCATTTTTTTTGGACTCATAGGAGATTTTATAAAAGTCTTGAAAGTCCTTTGGAAATTTGTGGGTAAGATTTGACCTACAAATCTTTCGATTTTGAAGATTTCAAAATAGACTCCAATATGATGAATTCACTTTTAGGCCATGAAACATTCAATAAGTCTTTGTTTTTTACATGCTATATACCATCGGAATTGTCTTCTCAGTCTTCACAATTTGATGTTCGGTATCAAATGCATCTCCCAAAAAAAAAAAAAAAATTCAACTCTTCACAATCTAATGTCTCTAATGGCAATAAATAGATGAATTTACCAACTCTACACTTGCTAGTGACATACTATTCTTTGATGGACTTGATTGGCGCATGTCCTCTTCACTCTCATCCATACTATTAAGCTTGGCAATATTTGTTCAGTCACTATTTTGTATTGAATTGTCACTAGATTAAAAATGCCCAACTTCAATTTCATGATCTTCATAGGACAAGGTCTCAAACAATGCTACTAATCTTAGCACCATTGCCCTTTTGCAAGCATTAACCATCTTTGATTTCTCTAAATGCTTCTTGCCAGAAAGGAGAAGACTAGCCTTAAGTCTCTTCCTACAAGAACCCTTTAGCATCCCTCTAACCAAAAACACTACAAGAAAATTGATTCTACTTCTTTGTTGGCAACTTTGCAATCTCTTCAATATATAGCAATATTGGAGGGTGATGAACATATTTTCATTCAATTAATTATATCTTCTTAGAACAGAACAACATCTAATTACCAAAACATAAATGGTTGCTAAGAGCATTCTTTCTTTGCTCAATTGTTTATAATCACTCTTAGATTAAAAGATATCACTTCTATAATGAAAGAGGTCTCTTTTTCATGGCTTTTGAAGTTTCTTCATCTCTGAATGCAATGCTATCTACAATTAATAATTCCAAGGATCGTGTTATAGTAATTAAAATAAAAATACTCAATTGTTGGCTATGCATAAATTTCTTAAATCTAAGCCTTTCAATTTCAATTTCAAATCACTAGAATTTAATATAAAACAACTAAAATCCATATTTGCACGTACAAAAGCAGACACATCAATGTCAACACAAGAAGGACAATCAAGCATAGTATATCCTTGTGCTACCAAAGTACTTGAAACAAATTGCAACCATTTTCTGTGGCACATTGCTAGGTGTAAAAAAGAAGGGAAGATTTGTCATAGACTTCAAGTTGAGATGAAGAAGAAATGCGGGGCCAAAATAAACAAGTCAAGCAAGAGTGAAATGGTAGCACCTACCTACAATGGTCACATGACAAGATATGGAACCAAGGGAGACAACCTTATCCATTACACAAGAAGCTCTAAGGTCAAGTGGGTGCACAAGAAATAGCATGTAACCTAAAAGTTGTCATTGAGTCCATAATTGTTATTCAATTATTCCATATGCTAGCTATGATAATTAAAGTGATAACTCTAATGGTCTGATATTTTTCCCAACCAAAAGGTATATTGAATCTAAATTTTAGACTTCTTTGCTTATACCTGCATAGACTTCATCATTATGAGTACAACTGTACTTAGTAGTAGGAAATCATGAGTAAATTGCAAGCACTAGTATTATGTCTTTAGGTTTATTTGCAAGGCAAACTCTAAGGACAACAAGTATATACATGCACCAAGTTTAAGCTTTGATGGCCATATTTGTTATATTGAGACTTTTTGTAGATTTTGAGACAAGATGTTAGTGATTAAAAAATTCATTTAAAAATATAGTAATTGAATCCAAAAATAAATAATGCTAAAATAATGATTCTATAATTAAATTCTAAAAGTTGGTGTTGTTATCTATTTATAAAAAAATACTAATAAAGAAATAAAGCAGTTTATCCTCAAGTCGAGGATAAAAGTGAAATTGCGAAAAGTTTCAATATAACAAATATGACCTTTTTTATGAAGTGAAGCTACTTCTTGTAGGCAGAAATCTGTAAGATGTTGTCTATGTGTCTTGCAATAGATAGTGAAATCACTTTTGTTTACAAGTGTATACAGAATGGTCTACTAGAGTAGTTGCCACATACTCCAATTCCTAATTAGTTTAAGGTGGAAATAGTTTATAGCATCCCAAGGAATCAAATCATTTATAAAATCATAGACATGCAAAAAATACATATGACAAGGTTGAATTCAACCAAACAACAATGTAGGAAGAAATGTTACAATTCTACAATTTTGAAAGAGCTCCTTGGTTTCGAGGAGCATTTAAATACAACCAAACAACATTGTATGATTGATTGTTACATATCTTCAAATGAACCTTCAAGGAGCTTCTTAGTTCCAAGGAGCACTAAGCCAATCTCAAAATAGTTAACAAAGTTTTGAGGTCAACAATGCAAATTTTAATCATTTTTGTAAATTATTGTTTTTAGAAGAAAATAATCACTTATTTTTTTAGGACATGTTTATCAATGTGCCAAGAAAGTTTTTTTGAATGAATAATGAATGGATGAAGTTCATTCATATATCAAATCTATGTTCATGAAATCATCTTGTTGAGTGAAATGCTAGTCCTTCATTGATGCCTATTCATACAACATTTGATTACAAGTTTTGATTAAAATTAATTATTTTGAATAAGAAATTTACAATTTTTTTGTGAATTTTTCTATTTTTGGTTTTTGAAATTACTAGATTTAGTTCTAAAAATTCTATTTATTACTCCAATATGTTTGTTTTTAGTCAAAATTCTAGCAATGAGCGCTCAAATCTAATTGCTTGTTGCTCAACACTCACACTCTAGCGCCGTTGCTTTGGAAGTGCAAGTGTCTTTAATTCTTTAAGTGCTAGAACTAATACCTTGTTTGAGTGATGCATCAAATTTCCTGGTATGGGATTATTCCACTAGCTTATCTTTGGCTTAATGGTTAAAAGAAATCATCTCCAGGGTTCATCTCCAAATGGTTGTTTGCCATCTATTATGCTTTTAGTTAGAATAAATTTCCTTGTTAAAAAAAAGAAAAAGAAAAGTATCATATATGGTATCTAGTGGTTAAGGCCAGCATTTCTTGTCAAAAAATTAATAAATATTGGAAAATGTGATAAGACACAAGCTTTAAAACTTAAAGATGAAG
Source organism: Antitrichia curtipendula (assembly GCA_951230915.1). Taxonomy (NCBI): domain Eukaryota; kingdom Viridiplantae; phylum Streptophyta; class Bryopsida; order Hypnales; family Leucodontaceae; genus Antitrichia; species Antitrichia curtipendula. Next base: position 41,059,343 of record OX579633.1, read on the forward strand.
TATTTTTCAACATACAAAAATTTATTTTGAAAAACAACATCCCAAAAATTTTAACATCTATTATTTTTTTTAAAAAGATACTTTATTCACTTTTACCACAAGGTATGGTATTACTTATTTAATCAACAAAAATCTTATGTGGATTCAAGATATCAATCCACGTATCAATCTAAATACACAAATTTGATGGTTGTTACAATTAAATAGTAATTAGTACGTACATAACATTCTTTAGCCCATTTGACATGCACTCTTAAAAGTTAAATGAATTTGATTACTTTTACACTAAATAGGAGTATTAAGCGTACCAAAAATTAAAGGGACTTATTGTGGAAAACTATAGATGTTTGAAACATGATGTACAACCCTTGGACACTTCAATAACTATTCATGTACATGAATAGTAGATATTTATATAGTATGTAATGTCAATTAATTAGTATGGATTCCCTTAAAATCCCTATTCTATGTAGTTTTCTCTAGTGCCTTTTTAGCACAAATATATCACCTTCAAAAATCCATCTAAACAAAATTTAATGATTTAAACTAAAGAATATTAGTCCATAAATATCAAACCCAACACCAAGGAACATAGTTTTTATGGAGTCTTGAGGAGAGCCTCTTCAGTACTCAACTATTGTTCAATTTTTGGATATCATTCATCTTTGTCTCAAATAGATGCATCTATCAAGCTAAATTTTTGAATCACAATTTGAACATTCATTTTTTGCATTAAAAAATTTATTAGATTTTTTGTACAAAAGATTTGAGATTGCCTACTGTCTGAAAGAGTTAGAAGTTCATCATTAATTGGTCATTTGCATAAGACTTGTTAATGTCCATGATATTAGAAAAATTCTCAAATTCAAGTTTGATATGTCCTACTAAAATCTAAAATGTTGTTTAAGATAAAAGAAAGACATACCCAAGTACCAAAGTTGTTACCTAGTTAGAGCCTATTTCCATTGGAAACTGGAGCTCCAAGAATTAGAGACCAACTGGCATGAGCTTGTACAACTATGAGGGCCCTCACATTTCCATTAGGTCGTTTGTGTTTCAACTCGTCACCCATAGTGTTGGTCTTATGGGTCATGTTGTGTCACTCTGTATCGTTAATAGTAGATGTCGTGAGCTACAAGTACTAAAACATATACACATATCCAAAAGCAAATCTATACAATAGTGAGACATAAATGAATCAACCATCTAATAATAAGCATCTTAAACACTCCCAAATGCTCGATTGAACTAGTCTTGTACAGAATTTGAAGTATACAAAGAGAAACCTTAGATTAAGTAAATTGGCAACACCGCCATCATTTACAAACAACACTCAAGGTATACCATCTTCTAATACTCCATGAAACCTTCACACAAGACTTGAAGAGAATGAATAAGCAAATGGGCGGCCTAGGGTTACAACCACCCCCCAAAAGCCTCAAAATAGCTCCATTCACACTTCCTATAGTTCACACTAGTCTAGCCTCCCATTGACCAATACATGGCCAATTTGGCTATACAAAGCCTACAATCAACTCCTATCAAGTTCAATAGAGCCTAACAGCTTCTCGTCATCAAATAATATGGCAGTCCCATCATTGCCAAAAGTCAAAGAATCTCATGATTGGGTTGCTAAGATAAGCAATTATCAACTCCACATTGCATCTTCTTCTGACATTTGCAGATTTCAAAAAGTTAACCATTTTGTGTTTTTCTTCAAATAACCCTTGTCCAAGCCTTCCAACTTTGCAGAGCTGAAATGCAAAGGTTAAAACATTAGATGAAATTCAGCTAGTCTACAAGGCTGTGAGTACCTCCAAGTTCCTAGATTGTAAGAACTCGGTCACAGCAATAGTCTAACGTGGCCGAGAAATTGATACATCAGATAATAATAATAATATTTTTTAAAATATTTAAAAATAATAATTATTATTATTATTTACTCTAGTCATCACTGGTTGGTTAACAGAATGGAGAATGGGCCTGAAACAACCTTCCAATGCCCCCCAAAACATCTAATGGCTAGAGGGGAGCCTAAAGCTCTGACTACAATGGAAAGAGCCCGTTGGATCTAGTTTAGGAGGTCCAGACACTCAATGAAAACGGCCTCTTACAATAGTCAAGGGTTGAGATTATTATCAAAAGCTCATAGCCCATTCTCAACTTTGGTGTTCTAATCGTCCTTTTTTAACACATATGTAAAGTGTTGAGTATAGAATACTAACAAAATTACAAAAAAAAGTAAAACATCAATGTACACAAGAATGAATAATCATCATTAGGAAGAAGGTATACATAGATAAACAAAGGAGGGAGAAGATGAATAGTACTCTTCTCCCACTTGTCAAAAGGATTTCTATCTAGTCACTACTGTAGTTGACTATCCAACTAGAATGAGAACGTATTAAGATAATAATATCATCTTTAACATAAGGTAAACCAGCCTATAACAGGCAGATTGCCTGGTTTGCCTTGTTGACATATTTGAAATTTTAAAATTTTTTTTTCAGATAAAGGCAAACATGAAAAATTGGTAGAACAATTGAAATTTTATTTTTTTGACAAAGCATGAATTTGTTACAGATTTTTGAAGTGAATTGGCCAGATGGCTCAAAACAGTCTGTAGACTATCCCACAACCATCAAAAACTATACCCATGGTGGTCATCAAACCACCCAATGCAGTTACAATATTTCCTAACATGGTTGAAATATTTTCTAATATGGACATGACATAAAGGAATAAAAAAAGTTAGTTCATGTAATGAATTACACTAGAAAGGGACGAGTTCCTAAAACAGTCTCTAACATCTCCATCACCATCATACAAAACATTGATTTCAGCCATCAACTTACCTAATAAAGTTTTGCTTACATTAATTGGAAAAAACCTGGCACAGACTGATGGAAAACTGTAATGGATCATCTTATAGATGTCTGTATTAGGCACTTGGCCTGTCATAGGCTGGTTTGTTTTTTTGTTTTTTTTGTTTTTTTGAGACAAATTAAACGGAATTCCATTGCCAGAGAACACAAAATACAAACACCAGTCACAAGTGACCTGGCGGACCAGAACAAGACCGCTGGTTTACTTTAAAGCATGAACCATTGACTTATTAGTTGCAAGTAGCTACACGGTTATAAGGGGTTCTGTTTCTGCAGCATTGGCTCGTGCTTGAGTAAAGTAAGCTTGCTGGCTGGCAAGTGACGTTTTACTGACATGATGTGACATCAAGATTTGTTGCTTCTGCACCACAAAATGGCTTGGGGGGGGTTGAAGATAGTTATCAGTTTGAAATTCATGAAATTGCGGGTACGGAATCAAGGTTCAGGTAAGATACTGTAGAATGGCATTGCTAATGCTTGGGCCCATTGTACTTGACCACTGGCAGCAGATTTGTATGCAATGTTAACCCCTAAAGGTTTTTGACTTGGTCAGTTTTCACCCAAAAAAAACGCTCCAAAACTACCATTTCTGATACAAGTACCAAATTTAGAAAGAAATAAACATTTTTGGACACATGTAACCATAGGATCCTGTAGTACATTAGTTTGAGAAGATGTGAAAAAAAATTCAGAATTTTCCACTATGTAGATTGAAAGATATTAGCATTTGAAGTCACAAAATTCTTTTTTTTGCCCCTGCGAAAAACTGGGCAGCTGCACTTCACAAGGTCAAACCATTACGAAAAAAATTTCAAAATGGTTGTAACTCTCTGGATTCATTCTTCAAGGCAAGTTGGCTACATGCTTGAAAAATTGAGATCATTTGGAATTGTACAACATATAGGGGGAAAAAAAAGTACAAAAAAAGTAGAAAATGATTCAAAATACTAAATTGTTAACCATATATTTATGAATTGAAAAATGCCAATCCCAATGGTTGTAATGTTGTAATAAACAATGTACACCTGATGTTGTTATTTATTTTGTAAATATTAAAAATTGAGTTAAATAAAGGACTTCAAGGTTTATTTTAGAGTAGAGATTTCATAACTACTCATAAACTACCCGCAACTAAAACTCCTCATAACTTTCATCTCATTAATAAAAATGGAATCATGCAGAGTTTTTCATGTGTATAGAAATCTTTAAAAAAACAATTTTAAACTTTCATTTTAAAAAAAAGTGATTTTTAAAGAAGTTTTTTTTTATGCCCGGGTTGTCCGCCAAGTAATGAAAATTACATATCATACAATAACTTTTTGATCCTGTAGTCAAAAGTTGTGAAAGTTGTTTGGGCCTTAAAGCAACTCTTTGGGCACATGTTGTGTGAAAATTTCAAAGAAGAAGAAATAAAAAATCCATTTGTAGTAAGCTACTCAAAATCACTATGTTGCCAAAAAATGTACTTTGGTCCTTTTGGGGTTAAGGTGGAATGGTTGGAGCATGCTCCATGTGCATTGCAAGTAGCCAGAGAGAGTATGAATGAGGTACACTAAATAGTAAAACTAGGTTGCCGCACACTATATAAATATTTATTGTTACTATACAAGAATGTACTACTTCTGAATTAGATTATTTTTGTAATTGCAACTCATAAACCTCCACATGTGCAAATAGAAATATCTTTAAAAATATGTGTTAACTTTGAAGGATTGTGCAATAACTTTTGTGAAGTAAGGCAATCTAATTGTTAAGGCAATCTAATTTTACTATTTAATGTAGATCAGCCTATTACCACCCAGATTTGCTATATAGGTACTTTGGAGAAGCTATTTGTCAACTCACAAATTTTATTCGTCAAAGATTTAAAAAAATTGACAAAGACACTTACAAGAAGAATAAAGACATTCTAATAAAAAAATGCATTTTCTGTGATTTTTCAAAGTTTATTGGGACTAAATTGGTAGACATGCCTGGGCATACCCATGCTAAACCACACGCTGACAAGTCCCCTCCTCAAGTGCATTGTCATGATGCTAAAATATTACTAAGATTGTTGTAATGGATTGATGATTGATACAAATAGATGTCAGAATTAGGCAACTAACAACATTGGGTTGTTCTACCTTAATGTACTCAATGGCTCTTCTAATACTTCAAGTTTAAGTCTTTCCATTGGAAATATGTTCATATGCAACATGTCCAATGACAAGACTCCAAAAACTAAAACTAAATTCCTTAGGATTGAAAGTAATGTTAGAAATTTGAATTGAATATGGTCTTTCATGTATACAATGGTTTCAACTTACAATCAATGCATTGAATTTGTGACCAATTTTCATTAACACAACATTTTTACCTCCATAACCCCTAAAGGACTGAGACCTTTTCTTTTTGCCAAAAAAACACTCAAACTGTCATTTCTATAGCAAAGAATTGAAAAAATTGAAAATCATTTTTTTGAACATCTAACCACAGGATCTTACATTTTACTAGTATGAAAATATGCAGAAAAAAAATTTCAAAAAATTTTGACTGCACAAATTGCAAGATACCTGCATTTAAAGTGAAAAAAAAACAAGTTTTTTCAGCACATTGCGGGGACTAGATTCTTTGACTTTGAAACCTTTCTTAACTATAATTTTTTTGCACTACAAAGTTTTTGAGCTCTAAATCTTTATGGTGGAGAATTGAGATGAGAATCTAAGGGGGAAATTTTAAAAACAAACAAAACTAATCTTTATACTTTAAAAGTTGTTAAGTAGAAGTAGATACGAGAGAGAAGGAAAATCTAAAATTATTAATATCTCAAAAAATGGAATTAAA